>JAZKJV010010098.1:0-125634 GCA_037367405.1 Ottelia alismoides
TTCAACCCGATGTTTTTCATTTTGTTGCCTCTTCCGCGGTCTTGACGATCTCAGAGGGAATGAAAGTGCCGGCGCCCGCGCGAAACGCTTTCAACACTTTTCCATCGGCATCCAGGATAGCTGCCCCTGGCAACACGAGGCTGCCGCCCACGTATTCCCTGAATTTCTTCCAACGCCATTCGTCGGCAAAAGCAGTTGCTTTTAGTTTAAGAGCCTCTTTGTAAGTTTGTGCGATTTCGTCCGTAGGTCTGTCTTGCGCGGTGGCTCCGGTGGTCACGTAGAGAACCAGCGCCACGCGCTCGGCTCGTTCGCGCGGAAGCTCATTTAGCAATTGCTGAATCTGTGGAAAGTCGTTCTTGCAGTTCGAACACCATGGTGCCCCGAAAAGCGCGAGAGTGACTGTGGATGTGGGGGGATTGGAAACGGGCTCGTTGGTAACACGGCCGCGGTACGGATTCTCTTTTCCGCAGCCCACCCAAAAAACAAACGAGGATAAAGAGAGGACCACCAGCGCATTCAACAGACGGCGCGTACGGCGACATTCGCCGGTTGCAGCGCCATTCACCCCATGCAGATTGGGCAAAAGACGTTTACCCATATATTCCCCCACAACCCTTCACTCGTTGTTAACACGTTCAGAAGTGTAATTGAAGGCACAAGGCCCGCCGGGTGTTGCACCGCAGCGTTAACAAATGACAACAGGTAATTCTTTAAAGGTACTCCTGGACCATGAAAAAAAGGGGAAATCCAAACAACAAGCGATAACGGCTGTTACAAGCGAGGGGGGAAAGTTTTACTGGTAGTACTCGAGCTTTTTAATCACTTTGTCGTAGTACTCGTCGCCTTCACGGACATAGTTGCGAGCGCGGTTCCAGTATTGTTTGGCCTCTTCCAGCCGGTTCATGCTCTCCAGGATGTAGCCATGAACGTACGCTTCGCGTGCCAGGACGATTGAGTTGTTTGCGAGCGCGTGCAACGCATTCGGAGGCTTCGGTGTAATTGGGATCACGCTTGGCCATTTCCTCGCATAGATCGCGGCTAGCGTTGTAATCGCCCTCCGCATACTTCTCCTTGGCCTGAATGAGGAACGGTTCAAACTCTTCTTTTTGCAGCGCCAACACGCGATCGATAATTTGTTGGGCCTCGCGAATATGGCCTGTTTCGTTGTCCAACTTGATTTCCTGAATGGCTTTGGCTTTATTGATCGCGTCCTGATACCCACGTTGGCTTAGCGCTTCGCCGGCCTGGCGGAACAACTCGGCGATCTCCCGGCGTTTTTCGGCTTCGGGGTCAACATCCGGCGGTATATCCTCGATACGACGCACTTTGGATTCGGCGGCTTTTAGTCCCTTGATCGCAGTCTCGTTGTTGGGGTCAACCACGATCGCCGTATTAAACGCCTCCGCGGCACGCTCGAACTCACCTTGGCTCAAATAATCCAAACCTTCCTGCAAGTAGATTTGCAGATCCTGCAATTCGTCTTTCTTGGCCCGCTCCTGCGCTTGCGCGATTTCCATTTCCTTGAGTTTCTTCTTGTACTTGTCAGCCAGTGCCAGGGAATCCTTATAAAAAGGAACCAACTGGTGAATGCGGTTCAAGTGCCCCACTGCTTCGCTGTAGTTTTGCGAAGAGGCTGCAGAAATCGCTGAGTTGTAGTGGCCTTCGACCGAGCGCTGCAGATCGGTGGACAGCGCCATGAACTCTTTTGAAATCTGAGGCACTTTAATGTCCGCGAGCTTGTCCTTTTTGCTTGTTCTCCTCAGCCGCGGGAAGGACAGTGTCGACGGATTGCGAAGGGGTTTCCGGTTCACCGCTTGGTAGTAGCAGCAGCACCATCAAAAGACCCACCACCAGTCCCAACAACAAGCGTGTGGTCTTTTTGCGTTTATCGTCGGCAGAAACACCACCCATCGCCATGGGTTCGGGCAATTCAGCATAGTCCTGCCCCGGCTCGGCCGGCAGGTTTAGTGCCGCGTTGCCGTCGTAAGCGCCCAACTGCACGGATTTGGTTTGATCCAGCGGACGCGGCCCATTGAACGGCACCAGGTTGTTGCTGCCCGCGCGATCAAAGTGCTTTGGAGCGCGTCGTGAATCAAAAACTTTATTTTGGTATCGCCAATCTGAATCGTGTCGAAACTCGCAAGCGGGTGCTCGAGCACGCGCATTCCGTTTACGAATGTGCCATTGCGGCTATTCAGATCCACTAGGCGGTAACCGTTTCCGACCCGTATGATTTTGCTATGCAACCGTGAAAGCCGCCCGTCGTCCAAAAACACATCGGCCTTCTTGCTGCGGCCAAAAGTAACTTCGTAGGCTTCGAGGAACATTTCCTCGCCGGCGCGCGCGCCTTCTTGGGAAAACAAGTTTTGCGACGACAGGTTTCAGATCCACGCCGTCTCGCGGCGGCTGAGAGATCCGGACTTCTCCGATTTTTCTTCCTGGAGCGCTACCCGGGGACTCCGCGTTGTCGCCGAATCCTTGTGCCGGCTCGCCCCCTCCAAAGCCGCCAAACCCACCAGCGTCGCCGCCTTCGGCACCCGCGTCCTGTCCAAAAGCGTTACCAAAACCGTTTTGATCGCCACCCAGCTCGTTGGGCTCTCCACCCAACGCATTGTCGACCGGGTTTTGGCCATTGTCTTCTGAGCCCGCGGGAGAATCGGATGACGGCTGGTTTTGCGGAGCCACGGCGGGCTCCGATGCCGCATCCAAGACGACAAGCACATAGCCCCCCACATGCAGCTCGTCTCCGTCTTTGATCTCGCTAGTTTCCTTGGGCGAACCGTTCAGGCGCACTTTGCCGGCACTTGCCATGTTCGTGAAGTAGGCGCTTGCCTCGTTCACACGGATCTCCACCGCGCTCCGGCTGACTCCATCGCCAGAGAGAACAATATCGGAGAACTCACTCCGTCCGATACGGTGGACGCCTTCGGAGAGGACTTTTGAGTCCACTTCCTGGCCGTCTCTCAAAATTTTGAGACGTATCTTCATGGGAACAACTCCGCCGCGCGCAACCGCAACTCTGCTTGTTGAATGTAGCGTTGCGCTTCTTTCATCATCGGCTCCTCGGGCCGATGGGCCATCAACTGCATGGCCTCTCTAAAGTGGTAAATCGCTCGCTGGTACTGCAGCGCTTCGAAGTACCGCACGCCGAGCGCTAAACTTTTCTTGGCTTCGGCCTCCGCTTCCGCAATCGCGTGCCGTAGGTACCGTTCTGCCAAGCTGTGTCCCTGGTACAACGACAGTGAAGTTTGGAACGCCTCAATGGCCCGGTGGTAATTCTTCGCCAGGTAATCGCGTTGCCCACGCCGGAAGAACAATTCCGACTGCTGCAAGGACGAATCCGACCAATCCAGCGCCGACATATCCTGTTCCGCTTTTTTCAAAAGTGGGTCTTCGATTCCCACTGGCAGTTTGCGTCCATCACCAAACTTGTCCTCCGGGGCCTTGCTCACTTCGAAATCGCGCGCCAATCTTTCCGAAGCCGACTGCGGCTCACCGTCGGTGGAAGGCGTGTCTTCGCTTGGCAATAGAAACACCAGCGACAACAAAGCAGCCGCTCCGCCGTAAATCAGAAGGCGCTTATTCGCTGGCTTCTTGCCCACGGTGGGCGAACCCACTTCGGGAATGCCGGCAAGAGCTCCCGCTCCGGCACCCATCGACGGCATGCCTCCCACTTCTGCTGCGGCAGGCAAGTTCGCGGCATCGCCGTACGGGCTTGTTCCCACTTTCGGGTGGTGGAAGCGAAATACAAAATCTCCCAACGCGACGATGTCGCCACTGGTAAGCCAGCTTTCCTTCAGCTTCTCACCGTTTACGAGCACGCCGTTTTTACTGTCGTTGTCGCGGATGAACCAATCCCCTTCGCTCATCGCCATGAACGCATGGCGCCGCGAGACACCTTCTGCCATGACAACGATGTCGTTGTCTTCCGCGCGGCCTAACGACAAGCGCGTGCCACGCACGTCGATACGCTTGCCTTTCTCCGTTCCGACAAAAGTTCCAGGTACGTACCAGTGCCTACGGCTGCCTGGCTGTCTAATTTGATTGCGCCGGAACTCACTACTTCACTCCTTCGGATTTCTGCTGCGGTATGCCTACCGCCAACCCGGCCGTTGACCTCTCCATGCACTCTTTTGCAGGAGCGTATCCGGGATCGGTTCTGAGCATTTCCTCGCAAAGCAGAATGCTGCCGCGGTAATCGCCTTCGGCCATCTTCTGTTTCGCAAGTTCAATAAACGGTTCGAATTCTTCTTTCTGGCGCTGTTCGCTACGGTCGATGATTTGCTTGGCTTCGTTCAAATAAGCTGTTTCGCCGGGAATCTCGATTTGACGGGCTTTTTCCGCAAGCCCAATCGCATCCTGGTAACGCCGCTTTTTCAGAGCATCCACAGCCGACTTAATCAACTTGGTAACCGCGGCTTTTTTCTCGGCGGTTTTGTCGACTCTCGGTTCGGGTTTTGGCTTGGGCTTCACTTCACGGGCTGCTCGCACCACAGTTTCATCCACCGAGTAGGATCTCTTGCGGTGTTGCGCAGCCGTTAAACCAGCACGGGCGTCAGCGTTGTTTTGATCGATGACCAGCGCGAATTTAAACGCTAACGCCGCGCTCTCAAAATCACCGTCGCGCAAGTAGGCTTTGCCTTCACTTAAGTACACACTGATGTCCTTAGTGGCCGCGCGTTCTTTTCGTTTGCCCCCAAACTGCATTTCTTCCGGACGCACCGCGGGGCGCTTGGCCTCTTCCGCTGTTTTCGCCAGAGCCTGGCTGGCCTTTGGTTTGGCGGGAGCTGGCGCCGGAGCGGCAGGACGTTCCACTTCGGCAGCATCCTGTAATTCCTCGGCTTCCGCGATCTGTCTAAAGGCGTCTTGCGCCGCAAGCGGCTTGCCGCGTTCCGTGCCGGATTTCGTCGACGCCACGGGAACGGGCAACGACGGTTCTCGGTGCATTCGCATGTATAACAGCGTACCCACGAGCAATCCGCCGACGAGCCCCATCGCCAGATAAAGTTTTTCCTGATTGTCCTTGGCAAAGGACGCCAGCCGCATGGGCTCGGGCCGTCGCGGCTCCGGCCGGGAGCGCGGCGGTATATACGGAGTCTGGGGCGGTGCCTGGATATCCTCGATTGGCGGTTTCTGTGGGGTAGTTTCCGGCACCACATTCCAAGTGTCAGTGCTAAGCACCTCGGTTTTGGATTGCGCGATGCTCTTGGCACTGTCTTCGGGACGCGCAACGGGCGGTACTTGCGGGTCGCAGTAGCGGAATACAAATTCGCCAATCTGAATGACGTCATTCGGCCGCAACAGCGCTTTCTTCACGGCAATCCCGTTTACCCAGATGCCGTTCTTGCTGATGTTGTCTTCGATAAACCAACCGCGGGCCGTATTCTTCAAAACAGCGTGCACGCGCGAAACGCTCGTGCTGTCCAGAACGATCTCGTTGTCCGTCGTACGACCGATCGTGAGTTTTTCCCGTGAAAGCTCAAACGTGCGTCCCCAGCCCGCGCCAGCGGTCTGCTCCAGAAAAGGAACATCGGTGCGCAATTTCTTAGTCGCGCTCGATTTTCCACTGATGGACATTGTTTAAGCCCCTGCCATTCTTACAATGATGAGTACGAACCGTATCTCACCGTCTTTGCTCTTGTGTCCCACCGCCGCGATATCGCGGGCGATGCCGTTAATATCCAAGTTGGCCGATTTCGACTCACCCAAACTCGACATCACACCATCGGCCAGGTCGATTACGGTGCCGGCAAAAGACTGATCCCGGCACGCATCGCTCACGTTCTGTCCCCGGGCGTACTGATTGCGCAGACCAACCAGGTCCTCCAACACGCGGCCTACGAAGCAGATCTTTTTGTCACGATCGAGAAGTAGAATACCGTCGGAGAACGCGGGTTCGGATTCAGAAATCACTTTGATGTAAGCTTCGTCTTCTTCGGCCTGGTCGTTGGCGCTGACTTGGCCGGCAAGTCCGCCGCCGCCACTTTTCACGCGGCTCACCGCGAAATTGATAATGGTCGCAAGGTTCTCAAACTCGGGCAGTTTGGCTTCGCTGGTTACCGTTACGGTGTCGCCTTTCAGGGCGGTATCCAGTTGCTCGGCCATGATCGCAAGCGGGTATTGCGTCATTTTGTAGACGAGGAAGAACGCAATTAAGGACATGAGCAAAGCAAACAGCGCGGCTTCGGCCATGGGCTCGAACGTGTGAGTCATGCCGCCGTCGAGTTTAAATGTGGCAATTACAATGGCCTGCAGGGATCTGTCGTTGGATTCCTGCGAGTACATGTAAATGGGTTGCGCCACGATCCAAATATCACCGGTTTGGTTCAGAGAAACGCGTTCCTCTTTGTCCTGAATGATTCGCTTGATCGCCAGCAGCGAGTAGACATCGTTGATCGTACGGTTGAAGAACTTGGGCGGTGCCAACACCGTATTACTCTTGGGATCGATCACGTAAGCGTTGAGTATGCCTTTTTCGGTTTCGGTGGCTTCCACCGTCAGCCGAGTAAAGTCGTTGGCTTTGCTCAACACACGGTAGTTTTCTCGAACCGCTTGGCTCAAAATCGCATGCGCCCGGCCCAATGCCTCTTGCTCAACGGTGCGAACACCCCAGCGCAAAATCGGAATCACACTCAGAATCACCGACAAGATTAGCGCGCCCGCCAGTATTGAACCCAGCACCATACGCCAATCGCTGTTTCTCAATACGACGTAGAAGGGCAGCAGGATTTTCTGGTCTACCAACTGCAAAAGTTTTTCTTGTGGCTTGGCTGGTTCTTCTTCGGACGATACCGGCTCTTCCGCCATGGCCAGGTTGCCCTGGATTTGCGGAATGGGCCGCTGCGCGCGCGGGGTGGATGGAGCCGCCGGGGGAAATGCGCAATTTGTAATCCACGATGCGCACTTCATCCGACTCCTCAAAGCGCTGCTTCTTCACCAACACGCCGTTGATGAAAATGCCGTTGGCCGAGCCCAAGTCGACAATGGCGGCTTTGTTGCCTTTGACGACGAGCAAGCCATGTTGCTTGGAGACCTGGCTCGAAGGAAGGCGGATCTCACACTCCGAGGAACGTCCAATGCGGTACGTTCCATCCGCGAGTTCGTGTTGGCTTACCACACGACCGTTTTGTAAGACCTCAAACTTCAACCCATGACTCCTTCACAAGTCAGCTGCGTGCCAACTCGAATACCAAGCTGTGACGCTTGACCCGCGCCCAACTCCAAAGTGTGCCGCACATTTCTACGCGGCATCAGCAGGCGCCACGCCCCCAGGCTTACAAGCACTTCGCGCACTTCGCCCGACTCAGATAGAAAAACCACGTCGATGGGCATGCGCATGAAGAACGTGTGAATGGAGTTGCACTTGGGAAACAGCACGCCGGTGCCCATTGGCACCTGCGTTTTGCCCATCAACCCCATGAACCGGCTCCAAAAATCGTTGGCGATGCGGCAATTACCGACGATTTCACGACCGTTCATCATGATTTTGCCCACGCGTGCCATTACTTGCCTGCTCCAAAAAATCCCAATATCACCGGCCCGAAGATCATGATGAACACCGCGGGCATGATGAAAAAAATCAGGGGGAACAAAAGCTTTTGAGACGCTGCGGCGCCTTTTTTCTCGGCCGAGGTAAAACGCTGCGTGCGGATAAGCTCTGATTGCACGCGTAGCACATCGCCCAGCGGGCTACCCATTTGGTCCGCTGTCACCAGCACGGCAACGAGCGATGCGATTTCAGACAAATCGATGCGCCACCCCAGATCTCGCAATGCATCGGCGCGTGTTGTACCCAACTGAATTTGCTGAATCATGCGGGCGATTTCGTCGACAAACGGGCCCGGCGCGTTTTTTCGACAACTTTTTGCAATGCGCCGATGAAATCCAGACCTGCTTCCGTTGATAAAGTCAGCAAGTCGATAACAAACGGCAGTTGTAGTTTGATTTCCACCTGACGGGAGCTGCGGGTGCTATTGATCCAGATCGACGGGTAGAAGAAGCCGCCGATACCCATGCCGACAACCAAATACCAAGAAATGCCGCCCGCGGTTGCAAAGAAGTACAACCACATCGCGGCGGGAACGAGAAATCCGTAGAAAATTTTTGCGGCTAAAAGCTCGTCGACATCGAATTCGTCTTCCAGACCGGCGGAGATGATTCGCCGGCGCCATTTTTTTCGCCAATCGGGAGCTTTGATTCGTGCGGAGTACGGCATGATCAATGCCGTGTAGAGCGGGCGGCCCAACCGAATGAGTCCATTGCTGGACTTTTTTCGTTGCTGCTGCAAGCGACTGGCAACCGCGCCCTCGAGTTCTCCGGAAAACAGAGACCAACCGAGGTAGAAAGCGCTGGCGCCAAGTACAGCCATTCCAATGTAGGCAAGCATCGCTACAAGCTCCCCAGATCTTCCAAAAAAATCCCAAGAACGTTGTGTTGCGAAAAAAAACTCGCAAGTTCCCGGTTTCTTATCGGAGAAATCCGTAAAAAAACTTCAGTACTTACCTGACCATTTTTTGACTGCGCTCCCCTCCATTATAGCACGCTGCGTTAGCCAGTTTCCATGGCTGAGTTTGCGAATTTAATCAATAAATACAGTGACTTATTAGCGCGGCGTTTTAACTCTTGGCAATTGGGTCTGCCCCAGTGCTACCATGATCTTGTGGTCGTCCTACGGGGCGGCCCTGGGCTAAATGCCCGCTGAAAGGGGGTGGTACTATGCAACTTTTAGGTACTAGTACGGGGGTGGCGCTTTCTTAACGGAAAGCTCCGCCTCCAGAATTTGAGAAAGCCTCGGGCTAACCCCCGAGGCTTTTTCTTTTTCCCGCTCTTCAAAAGGTGCCAGTCTACTTTTGGTAACAAAAGGTATCGGGTTGGGACGTTGCCCGCTCCTTTTTGTTACCAAAAGTAGACTGGCACTTTGCTGCTTTGCTGTCCAAGGTTTTGACAGGCGCACAACAACTTTGCGGTGAATGCGATGCCCAGAGGCGAATACCGTGCGTATTCGCAAGTGGTACGCATCCTGCTCATGCTGCTCCCCGGCGGACTTCTGTGGTCCGCTCCCAGTTTCTTCGGTCGGCGCTGATTGCAGCGAGCTTCCGTGTGAGCTGAAGTTTTTAGAGGAGTAGATGATGTCTCGCAGCCGTAAAGATTTTATCCTGTTGCTTTCTTTCTAGCCTTCTTAGCCGCTCAAGTGGCCGTCGGTGAAAGCCACCACGCCGCTACCTCGTCGACAACTTCAACGAGCCGCCCGATTGCAGAACCTTCGCGCACGAGTGAGTTTGGCACTGGATACAACTACGGCTGGGGCTACAACATGCCCAGCTTCTTCGGTGGCGGGTACTTTGGCGGCGCCGGTTTTGGTGGCGGCTTCGGAGGTGGCTTCGGCGGCGGATTCGGCCAGCCCTTCCAATATGGCTACGGCGCATGCCTGGCTATGGCTACGGCGCGTACCCCATGCCCATCGGCGGCTACGGTTACGGATTTCCGTCTTACGGCCAATACCCGTTCGGCGGCGCTACGTCCTACCCCTACGGAAGTTTCTCCTGGCCCTATGCTTATAGCCCCAACATGTACGGACCCCACGTACGGAAACGGATTTGGTTTTGGCGGCATGGGTTACGGCTACCCGATGAATTACGGAATGAACTATGGCATGCCCTGGGGATACGGCCAAGCCGGATGGGGCGGTGGATTTCAAAGGTGGTTTCACCGGTGGCTTACCGGCGGCTTTGGTGGCCGGCTACGGCGGATTCAACGCCGGTGGCGCTGGCTGGGGTGCTGGCGGAGCGTGGGGCGGCTCGCTGGGTGGCGCGATGAACCCGTACTTTGGCCAAGCCGGTTTTGGCGGTGGGTTTTGGTGGTGGCTTCGCGGCACGCCGACCACTATGTACAACGGCCTGACTCCATTTGGAAACGGCTACGGTTACAACAACGGATGGAATGGCGCTTACAACTCTGGAATTTAGCGATCCGTTCGGCGGCTACCCGTATTCAAATTATTACGGCGTGAACCTGGCTACTCGCCGCAGTATTCACCCAACTACGCGGCTCCGACATACTCGCCGACTTACTCGGGATTCAACCCGTCGACATACTCGCCGACAACTCCAGGTTATACGCCGAATTTCAACAACGGCTCGTACTATCCGACCACGAGCTATCCGAACAGCTATTACAATTACGACGACACCGAGCCTTTCGGAAGCCCTAATTAATTTTAAATTTTTGCTCCGATCATTTTCTCCACAACAGCCATGCGCTTGAACAAAGCGCTATGCTGCCACGTGGTCGGAGTCTTTGGGGGCCAAGTAAGTAGTACGTACGCTCATTGGATCGGCGAAGCTTCGCCGCTTGTTGCAACAAAGCGGCAAGCTTCGCCGGTTCGTTTTTAGAGCAGCCAAATCCCAGTGCGGAATCGGATCGATAAACCGACGGTGCAACGCTTGTGTCACCGCGGGCGCGTATTCCGACGGAACGGCCGCCTTGAACACTCAGACTATTCAAAGCCAGCACCAGGCAGCGCGCGCCCACCGATTGCAGAGCTTCCAAAAACTGGGGAACGATTTCCACCGAACCGCAAATACCCTCGCCTAACGCGGAGACAATGCTAACGGGCATCAACACTTCGTACGAAATGCCTGCCTGATCGAGCGCTTCTTGCAGCGCACTGGTGCGGGTATTTTCGCACACCAATTCCAAGTGCCCGCTCGCCGCGGAGAAACAGCGCAAAGCTACTTGAGTCGCCGACAACACGGGCAACACATCTGGCAGGCTTCGATGGATGTGAAAGTAACAGTGCCCCCGACTGTGTGCCGATTCCCCGTATAACCGTTTGTTCCATACCGTTCCCATTCCAACTTTGCGCATGCGCGCGGATCCAAGTGCCTGAGTCGGCGGCTCCCCAATTAGAGGCCACTCGCACCACCACGCCAAAACGCCGCGCCACATCCAGACTGCGGGCGTGCATTTTGCGCCCAGACTGGAAAACTCCAAAGCTTCTTCGTAACTGCATTGAGAACTCAATTTTGCATCGGGCACCAAACGCGGGTCGGCTGTAAAAATGCCGTCCACATCCGTCAGCACATCGCAGCGCTGCGCGCCCAGCGCCGCCGCCAAAGCCACTGCAGTCGTGTCCGAACCGCCGCGCCCAGAGTCGTGATTCTTTTTCGCGGCTCACCCCCTGAAAGCCCGCGATAATCACGACTTTGCCTTTGGCCAGCTCTTCCCGAATGCGGGTGGGCCGAATTTCCAAAATGCGGGCCTCGGAATGGTTGCTGGTCGTCAGAATACCGCTCTGCGAGCCGGTGAACGAAATAGCGGCAACGCCCAGCTCCTGCAACGCCATCGCGAGCAGCGACATGGAAACCCTTTCGCCCGCGGTCACCAGCATGTCCATTTCGCGTTGCGCAGGTCGGCTCACCGTGCGGTGGGCGAGCTTAATCAAATGGTCGGTCATGTTCCCCATGGCGGACGCCACAACCACCACATCGTGGCCCGCCGCCCGCACATCGCGAATGCGGGCCGCCGCGCGCTGAATGTGCCGCGGGGTGGCCAGGCTGGAACCCCCGAATTTTTGGACCAACAGGGACATAATGGATTCTTAACGCTACCTTCTACCAGCAAGCTCTAGTCTTTACCTTAAAGGAGTCAATATCACCGCCCATATTGCCGAAAATACTTCACAAAAGGTGCCAGTCTACTTTGGTAACAAAAGGTAGCGGGGCAAACCGCTGCGGGAGTTATCAGGTGGCCCGGTACTTTTGTTACCAAAAGTAGACTGGCACCAATGGTTGCCTGCATGGCGGGGCAACGGTAGATTCTGCTCGGTTTTCATCCCGGAGCTTACTATTTCGCTACTCAGCAAAAATCGATCGTTTCTTCCAAAACACTCTGGCAACTCGCCATCTCCACTGTCTTGATTGGAGTGCTGGCGGGCCTGTACTTCTCGTCGGGCAAAATTTCCTGGGCGGAATTGGGCAACTCCTGGTCCACGTTCGGCTGGCGTGGCTGTTTGCTCTCGCTTCTGTTTTGTCCGGGCAAATCATTTTCATGATCTTGCGTTACTGGGCCCTCATTCCAGGCGATCACATTCCCAGTATTTTCCGCGTAGCCTATGCCATTTCGTTGGCCAAGCCGTAAACAACTATTTCCCCGCGCGCGCGGGCGATTTAGTGAAAGCGGCACTGCTCACGCGAAACCCCAAAGCAGCTTTAAGCGGCGGGGTCGTCGTTGCGAAAGAAGGCGATCGCAGGCTTACTTTTCTCAAAGCGATTGGGCTCGTGGTTGCGGATCGCATTGTAGATATCGGCACGCTCATCCTGATGGTGATTCTGTCGGGTGCCCTGTTTGTGCCCGCAGATCTGATTTCCGCAGATAAACTCCCTTCTAAACAGACCGTGCTCATTGTCCTCGTGGTAATCGCCCTGTTTCTATTCTTCAGCCGGCAGGCGGTGAGTGAGCGGGTGAACCAGAAGCTAAAGAAACTCACGGCATGGATGCGTGAATTCCGCGGTGGCTTTCACGGCATGATGAAACCCAAAAAGCTGGTGCTTGCGATTCTGTTCGCGGCTCTGTCCTGGGAATGCGAAATCCTTAGCCTGCAGACGCTATCCTCAATGCAGGGTTACACGATGACTTTTACCCAAGCAGTGTTCGTGTTGCTCGCTTTGAACTTTTTCATCTCAGTGCCGCTCGCTATCGCGAACTTTGGACCGTTTGAAGCCGGTGTGGTGATGGCGCTTCAGGCAGTGGAAAAGATCCCCACGGAGCAAGCGCTTGCCGTGGCAACCGTACACCATATTGCTCAGATGTTGGCGGTAACGCTGGTCGCGCTGGTGGCTTTTATCCTTGTCCGTTTTATTGTGCCCCGTTCCGTCCGCTAAGAGCGCTTGGCTTTTTCCCAAAGCAGTTCCAGTTGGTCTTCATCAAAATCGGAAAGGTTTTTCCCCTGCGCGCTGGCAAGTTGCTCCATCCGCGCAAAGCGCGTAGCAAATTTGCGAGCCCCTTGCTTGGCCGAGGATTCTGCGTCTATTCCCAAGTGCCGCGCCAAATTGGCTAGCGCAAAAAACACATCGCCCAGCTCGTCTTTCATGCGCTCGGCGTTGCCAGAATCCAATTCCGCCTCAAGCTCCGCGCACTCTTCTTTTACTTTGTTCAAGACATCTCGGGCACGCCCCCAGTCAAACTTCACTGACGCCGCCTTTTCACCGTACCGTTGGCTGACAGTAAGGCTGGGCATGGACACCGGCACGCCTGCCAGGATACCCGACGCTTTCTTTTTTCCCGCTCGCTCGGCTGCTTTGATTTTTTCCCAGTTCTCCCGCACGTGCCCTTCGTCGCGCGCCTGAGTGTCACCAAACACATGCGGATGCCGTCGAATCATTTTCTCGGCAATGCCACGGGCAACGTCCTCCAGATCGAACGCGCCGGTCTCACTTGCGATCTCGGCATGCAGCACCACTTGCAAAAGCACATCGCCCAGTTCTTCCCGGAAAGCTTCCATGGAGCCAGTTTCAATGGCTTCTACTGTTTCATGGGCTTCTTCGATGAGGTACTTGGTGAGGGTTTGGTGCGTTTGCACTTTGTCCCACGGGCACTCTTTGCGAAGCCGCGCCACCACTTCGATAAGCTTTTTCAACTCAGTCATTTTCATTAGCAAACGTGGCTTCTCCGTGGGTGTCAACGCCGCCAGAGTGCGGTACTGTTCCATAAAAATTTGGGCAAGGGGGAGTGATGCGCATCGTCACTGTTGTTGTTCTACTATTATCGGTTACCAGCTTGAGTCCCAGTTACGGGCAAGACGCTGCCGACAAGTTCGTCCAGCGCAACCGGCCTTACGATATACAACACTACGATGTCACTCTTACCGTCGATCCTAAGAAGGTAAAAGATCGCTTTGAATCGGTAGTTCGCATCGAGCTAAAAACGCCCACCCCGCAAGAGACCATTGAACTGGATTCAGAAGACATTCTAGTGCGCAAAGCGTTTTGGAATGGAACACCGGTCCCTCATAAGAGCGAGAAAAATCTGCTTACCGTGCGACTGCCCCAGGCCACCACCGCCAACGAACAAGGCGAGCTCAAAATTGAGTACCTCGGCAAAGTGAACACGGAACAGGCTGGCTTGTTCCGGGTTACCGATCCGGATGCGCCCAGCCGCGGCCCGCTGCTTTTCACGCAATTAGAAGCGATTGCCGCTCGACGGTTTTTTCCCTGTAACGATGAACCCGCGGACAAAGCGACCATGGAAATTGGCGCGGTAGTTCCTGTTGGGATCGATGTCATTTCCAGCGGCGTGGTGGTTTCTAACAAGCCGGTGAAAAAGAGCCCGGGCAAATGGCACGAAGTGAAATGGGGTTTAAAGCAACCGCACTCGACATACCTTGCCAATATCGCCATTGGTCCTTTTGCCAAAGACGAAAAACGGGTGCGCCATATTCCGGTTAGCGTCTACGCCGCCAAAGCCGCGCTTCCCAAAGCGCAGTACGTTTTGGATATCAACATGAAGGCGTTGGAGTTTTTGGAGAAATACCTGCATACGCCCTACCCCTGGCCGAAATATGCCTCGGTTGGACTGCCGACCTTTGTGTGGGGCGGGATGGAGAACACTTCGACGACATTTCTCAACCAGGACCGCATGCTGTTGCACGATCCCAAATCAGAGGAAGAAAAGCTGCATATTGCCATGCTGACCGCCCACGAGCTGGGGCACCAATGGTTTGGCGATTTGGTGACGATGCGGTGGTGGGATGACATTTGGCTCAACGAAGCGTTTGCCAGTTTTGCCTCGTACAAAGCTTCAGAAGCGCTGTTTTCGAAAGAGGAAATTGCGGTCTTGGGAGCCCAGTCTCTTTGGAACGATTACTTCCGCCAAGAAGATGGCCCACGCAGCCATCCCATTGTGCGTAAGGACTTAAAATCCCCCAGCGACGCGTTTGACGGCATTAGCTACACCAAAGGCGAGCAGGTGCTTCGCATGTTGGAGTTTTACTTGGGCGAAGAAGCGTTTCGCAAAGCCATGGGCGAGTACTTGAAAAAGTTCTCTTACGCCAATGCCAATTACCTGGAATTCTTCGAAGTGATGCAGGAATCGTCGGGCAAGAACTTGGAAGCTTTTCGGGATTCGTGGTTGCTGCAGCGCGGGTACCCTGTGATTTCCTACCAAACTGCCTGGGATGAGGGCTCCGATGAGCTAAAGGTTACTTTCACCCAAACCAGCAACCACAAAGGCGAGAAAGCAGCTTTTGCGTTTCGCATGCCCGTGGTCCTGCACCGCAAAACAGCTCCAGAGTACCACCAGAGTCTGACGGTTGAGTTCTCGTCCAAGAGCAATCAGACCGACATTCTGGCCGCTCTTCCGGCTGAACCCGAATGGATTACGCTGAATCCCGAGGGCGTGATCTTGGCACGCATTTCCGTCGATAACAGTGCGGCGGATGTGAACACGCTTATTCTCCAAGCGGAGCACGATCCCGACAGCGTCACGCGTATGTGGGCTCTCAACGAGCTCTCTAAGCCGCTCTTGGATGGCAAGCCGATCACAAAAGAAGCCGAAGCCGCTCTCGCCAAAGCCGTGCTGACGGAAAAATCTCCGTATGTACGTTTGGGAGCGCTGACTACTATTGAAAAGCTTGCAGCGAAAACGCTGCCGACGGTGCTAAGCCAAGCCATGGTCGAAGCGTACGAACAAAGCGTAAAGCCCATAGACCGTACCAATGCCTCGGCAAACGATGTGCACGGCTGGGAACTGTGGCGCACACGCCTGTTGCGGCAACTTGCAAAAACCAAACACCCCAAAGCTTTCTCACTCATTGCCTCGTCGCTTCGAAACAAAAAAGCAACTCTGGATGAAGTGGCGGCGAGCAGTTTCGCGGTGGCAAGTCTCGGCGATAAACAAAGCCTGCCACTTCTCAAACAAGCAATGGCAAGCCAAGGCGCTCGCGGTTACCGCTACCGATACTGGGTGCAATATGCGATGGCCGCACTTCCTCATGAGAATGCCGTGGGAGAAATCAAAAAGCTTGCTTCTACCGCGACAGCGGATTTGATGGGAAAAATCCCCGGAGTGATTCGGGATAATCAGCCCGTGAAAACAAGCAAGCGCTGGGCGAGCTTTTTGGAAGAATTCCTTACCAAAGACAAGAAGCACGGCGAAGTGGTCAAGCTGCGCATGCTGAACACGATTGAGGATGTAAAGAGCGATGCGGTGAAGCAAATGCTAACCAACCTCACCAAAAAATCGACGGACGAAAACATCAAACAATCCGCCGAACGCATCCTGGCCAAAAATTTCTCGTCGTAAAAGTGCCAGTCTACTTTTGGTAACAATTGGTAGCGGGGTAACCCGCGAGCAATGTTGGCCCGCTACCTTTTGTTACCAAAAGTAGACTGGCACCAAAAAAAAATGGATGGGGGGTTACCCCATCCATTCTTGCTTTACCCCTATATTGAGAAGAGAGATTACGCGCCGTCTTTTTTCAACGCGGCTAGCTTCAGCATCACGAAATCCGAGATACCGGCGGTATAAATCACTTTCTTCAACACGTTGAAGTTAAGGTTCTTATCCGCTTGCATCACGATGGTGCCGGTAAAAGAGTTTTTCTCGTCGCTTTTGCGCTGGATGTACTCTGAACGCTCTTTCTGCGCCCGCAGTTCCTGCGCCAGCTTCACAATCGTCAAACCGTCACGAAACAGAAATTCACGGGGAATATCGCCGTTGACGACCGGGGCAATTTCCTTGTCATCCAGAATGATGCTTTTTTGAGTGACCACCATCTGCAAAGCAGGCTCGGGCCCAAGCACGGAACTACTGTAGGGCAGCGAAATGTCTTTACCGACGCTGAACTCGGTAACCACAGTGGAGTAGTTCTTCAAAAGAAAGAACAGCACGGCCATCAAAATATCCAACATGGAAGCGATCATCAGTTCGCCCCCGCCGTGATTCTTCTTCTTTAAGCGTCCGCGGCCTCCGCCGCCTCCGCCACCACCACCGCCGCCACTAACCATGTTTAAACCCCTCCGATACTCATGTCCGGAAACAGCCGGTTAAATTGCAAGGACTCCGGCTTGCCCTGAATTTCGGGAGGAAGCGTTTGGTAGCCTTCGTCTCCCGGCATCAGTTCCCGGGCGTGGTCCATCACCTGGATGAGCGTGTCGTAAATTACGGCATCGCTTGGAACGAGTGTCACTTCGGTGGTCTGAGGACGCATTTTCTTCAGACCCACCAAGTGCTTATGAAACTCCATGTACGGGTAGTTGCCATCGGCTTGTTTTGCAAAGCTCTTGGCTCCCATCCCTTCGACTTTCACGGTCAGGGTGTTGTCATTCACGTCGACAATAACTTCGAGCTTGTTCTTGTCTTCTTGCGCCTGCTTGATTTCGTCCGCGGTGGACGCAATCTTCGGCAGCGGTGCGGGCAGGATAACTACTGGGATGATACCCGCGAAGAACAACAGGAAGAACATTAGGCACGTGACCATGTCGATGAGGGGTGCGATGTTCAGCCCCTCTAATGCTCGCATTCTACGTCCGCGTGCGCTCGGTTTGTTCGCCATGAGTGAATTCCCCTAAGAGCTTAGTCCCGTTCGGAAGCGCGAGAGCTTTCGTCGTCAGCGCCTTCGCCGCCGTGACCGCCTTGTTTATGAGCAGCCGACAGCAGGTTAATAAGCTTTACCGAGTAATGGTCGATGTCAGAGATGATGGAGTTGATTTTGGATTGCAGCACCGTGTGAATGAACAGCGCGGGCAACGCAACCAACAATCCCAAAGCCGTAGTGTGCATCGCGACTGCAATGGATTTTTGCAGGAACGCTTGGCGGCTAGCTGCATCGAGCGCATCGCCTGTTGCACGGAACGCCGTAATCAGACCTACTACGGTTCCCAGTAGTCCCATCAGCGTCGCCAAGTTGGCGAGAGTGGGCAGGTATAAGGCCCGTGCTTCGAGCTTCGGCAGCACTTCGAGCGCGGCCTCGTCGATAGCGTTCTGAATGTCTTGCGGCGTATCCTTGGCGCGTGTCAGACCCGCTTTCAGTACTTTGGGCAGCAGCGCTTCACTGCGGCTGTTACAAAGACTGATAGCGCGATCGATGTTGTCGCTCAGAATGTACTTCTTGAGCTTTGCCATGAACGCGCGGCTGTTGATCGAGTACTGAAACTGAATCCGCACCCAGCGTTCCACGGTAATCGCGGCCACCATGATACCCATCACCACCACGCAGTAAGAGGACCAGCCGCCCTCTTTAACAAACGTGCCCAACTCCATTAGCTCGTGCATTGAAAATCCTCCATCGCATAGCCGTACGCGCACATGCGTCGGCCTAGTTATCCAGATGATTTATCGGCAATAAGTGAGAAAGATTTGAGGCAGTTAAATGACGCAAAGCCCCTAAACTCATCCCACCTAAAACAGGAAAAAGATGCCGCTCGCGTAGCGGACCGCGATCGGGTTTGCTGGGTAGACAATGCTTTCCACTTGTACGGAATTGGTGCTCTTCACCAACGCCGGCATCATCGCCATCCAAGCGCCCAGCTCAATACGAAGTCCGGCTCCCGGAGCAAAAAAGAATTCAAACCCGCCATAACCTTGAAAAGTCAGCGGCGTGCTGCTGTCAGCGTGCGTGAGGTTTGAATAGTTGTATTCAATTTCGCGAGTGACAAACGAAATACCGGCGGCGGCTCCCAAGTAAGGAACAAAGTCGCTTCGGCCAAAACGGTACTTCACACCGAGCATGACGGGGATGATGCGCATGTCGAGCAGATCATACTGAGTGTAGAGCACCTGGTTGCCGTTCTCGGTCGCGGGCTGGTTGGCAACAGCTTGCCGCGAATCGTAAGCGTAATGTCCGAGACTCAAATATGTGACCAGGTTGTATCCCCAGGTCTTGTAAAAATTCAGTTCCATGTTGAACGAAATCGTCGAGGGCATCGCGGTGCCATCGCCAGGTTGCGGGTTTAGCGACGCAACCGTATTGGCAAAACTGCTCAACGGGTACAAAGTCGACAGCATCACGTCCATGCCGTAATCGCTGTCGTTACCTTCGTTCTCAGTGAATTTTTCTCGACGATAAGAGCCGAACAGCCCTTTGAAATCTTTCTTCTTAGCCAGAGCAAACTCGCTGCCCCAGTGCAGGCACAGCAGAAGAATTCCGGCAAAAGCTACTTTCCTGGATGAGGCCATGGTCTTAAGTCCTTTTGAACTTTTTGCCCGAACGATCGCCGTGGACGTTTAAAGACGGCGCTAAAAAATAGAATTTAGGGGAATAAGGAGATCTGTATTGATTATAACTGCAAAATGGCAGTCATGCTGCACTAGAACCAATGAAAAGCATCGCCGGGTTTTAACTGGGTGCGTTCTAAGGCTGACGCGTTGCGCGCCGATATTTCCCAAAGCCCGTTGCTGCCCGGAATCAAGCCCACGCCTGCTTCGGGAAGCTCCGCGTAATCGCGGTAACACTCGATGAATTGCGATTTGCCCGGGATTTGCCCGCGGCCCTTCTCAAAGCCTTCCAACGGCAGACTCAAAATCACGTTTCCAAACACATCGGACGTAATCACTTCGGCGCGCACCGCACCAGAGCTCTCGCGGCTTATTCCAGGAAAACTCTCGCCACGAAGTTCAGAGAGTTTGTTTAGCTCACCACCCAGCCCGTTGAGCCGCGTTTGCACAAAGTACGCGTAGCAATCACGGCCCCAGTAGCCTGGTTCCAGACGGTTGGGAATGTCGATGCGGAAAATCTCAGCGCGCTCGCCGTCGCGTTTCTCGGCGTCTTCCACCGCCCATTTCAGAATGCCATTGTCGGGGCCCACGAAATGGTAGTGGCGCGTGCGCGCGTACACTCCCGCTCTCACTTTGGAATCGGCGGGCTCCACCAAAGCCAGATGCCAGGTGTCTTTTGGAAAAAAACTGTACGTGCGCCACAGCTGAAACGCCGCGTGGCGGGAGTTGAAGACGGGCACCTCATGCGTGATATCGACGATATGCGGCGTCTCCACCGCATGCATCAATACGGCTTTGATTTCAGCCACATAACTGTCCGTCGTTCCGTAATCCGAAAGCAGACTTACAATCGCCATACGCCACCTCGCCTTTAACGGCGCGGCAATCTACCGAAACTTCGGGGCGTGGCACAAGCGAAATGGGGTTAAAAAAACCAAAAGGGGTGTCGGCTTAGCCGAGACACCCCTCTTGGCGTTGATTACGCAACTATATAAGGACTTAGTTCACGTCCAGGATATCCGACTGACGTCCTTCGAGCTCCTTAATGTACTGCTCAATTTGAGCAGCCAGTTTGGACTTCGGAGCAAAAGCAATCGCTTCGCGATACGTCTCTACCGCTTTCTGTACGTTGCCTTCGATTTCATACAGACGCCCTTTCAGGCCGAACCAAATGACTTGCTTCTCTTCGTCCGACAGTTTCACTTCGGCAATCATCAGATCGAGTGCCGCGCGTGCACGGGTAATTTCGCCCGCTTGAGCCAGGTTCGCCACTTGCTCGGAAACCAGGCTTACATACAGCTGACGGTACGGAACGCGTCCGCCGTATTTAAGAGTTTCATTGGCGTCGGCTTTTACAATGGCGCGGATCTCTTCGCGGTAGTTCTGCGCGCTGCCGCCGTTGTCCGTCACAAGCTCAATGGCTTCGTGGTACTTCTGCGCTTTGGCCAACTCGTCGGTAAGCGCGTTGCCATCGGCAATAAGCTGAGCCGCTTTTTTTGCGTCTTCAACAAACACGCGCAAATGCGCCATGTACACGCTGCCATTCACGCCTGGGAAATACGATGTTTGGCCAACCGTTTTTCCCTGTGCGTCGGTGATGAGTACCGTCGGGAAACTCTGCACGCCGTATTGTTGTGCAAGCGCGATCATCGCTTTATCGGCGGTACGCATATCTTTTGGAAAATCGAGTTTCACGAGAACGAAGTCCTTGGGAGCTTCGGTTTCAAACTCACTGGTTTCCAATGCTCTTTGCTTCAGCTTGATGCAAGCAGGGCACCAGGTGGAGCCCGTAAACAGCACCAACACGTTCTTGTTTTCCGTGGCGGCTTGTTGCTTTGCAGCTTCCAAATCCGTCACCCAAATATCAGCGGCACGCACGGTTTGCGCGGTCAACAGCAAGGCCGCTAATACAAATAGAAATGGCTTAGACAAATTGAAGGATTTCAAATTTCCCCCTCCCCTTCAGATGCAAGTTGTTAAGCCACCTTAACGCCGTTTCGCCAAAAGCCAACCGCTGAGTATGACTCGGCGCTTCCCGTGTTTTCGTTTGTTAACACCAGGCGTTATTTGCTACGGTGCGCGCCGAAGAGGAACTTTAGATGGCTGGCCACAATAAATGGAGCAAAATTAAGCGCTTAAAAGAGGTCCTGGACTCAAAAAAGGGCAAGGTTTTCACCAAGTTGCTTAAGGAAATCACGGTGGCCGCACGCTTGGGCGGTGGCAGCGCCGATACTAATGCCCGTTTGCGCCAAGCCATCACGGCTGCCCGCCAGGCAAGCGTGCCGCGAGACAATATTGAACGCGCGATCAAAAAGGGCACGGGCGAGCTGCAGGGCGAAGCTCTCGAAGAAACGCTGTACGAAGGCTACGGCCCAGGCGGGGTGGCCATTCTGGTCGAAGGCACCACTGACAACCGCAACCGCACGGTCGCGGATTTAAGGAACATTTTTCGCAGCGCGGGCGGCAGTCTGGCCGAAGCCGGCTCGGTAGCGTGGATGTTCGACAGAGTGGGCCAAATCGTATTGGACAAGACCAAGTACCCCGAAGACATCGTGATGGATCTGGCACTTGAAGCTGGCGCCCAAGACGTCACCAGCCACGACGACATCGTCGAAGTCCTTACCGCTCCTAACGAGCTGTTCTCTGTAAAAGACGTATTCGACAAAAAAGGCGTGGAAGCAATTTCCTCGGGCTTTGCGTACCTGCCCAAAAACACAACACCCGTAGACAAAGACGCAGCCGACGCTTTCTTAAAACTCATCGACGAACTCGAAGACCACGACGACATCCAAAAAGTCCACGCCAACGCCACACTGGATTAACCCTCAAAAGTGCCAGTCTACTTTTGGTAACAAAAGGTAGCGGGGTAAATCCACGGCGTCCCGGGACAGGCCCGATACCTTTTGTTACCAAAAGTAGACTGGCACCTTTCAAGTGATTCGAGCCGTGACACTCAACAGTGCTGAAATTATTCTGAGTGGGTGGCAACAGTTCGGATCTTAGGTATCGACCCCGGTTCGCACCATTTGGGAGTGGGGTGCATTGAGAAGAATGGGAACACATTGCGGCTCGTTTTTGCGGATGCGTTGCATGCCCCCAAAGGCGCCGCCCTTTTTGACAGGCTTGCCAGTATTCAGGCCGCGCTTCGAAAAATTATCGCCGAGACCAAACCTCAGTGCGTTGGGGTGGAAGATATTTTTTACGCCAAGAGTGTGCGCAGTGCGATCGACTTGGGCACCGCGCGCGGCGTCGCCATCGCCGAGTGCCTGCAAGTGGGATTGCCCATCCACAGTTATCCGCCCACTTCCGTGAAGATGGTCGTCACCGGCTACGGGCGCGCGGATAAAGAGCAGGTGCGCAAAATGACGCAGCTGATTTTGGGCGCCCGGTTGGATCATCTGGCGCTGGACGCAACCGACGCACTTGCTATTGCCATTTGCCACGCTTCAAGCCAACTTCCTCGAAGGCTCGCGGAGTTACAGCAACGATGATCGGCTACTTGCACGGCAAACTGATTTCCAAAAATCTGGATTCCTCTTCGTGCACACTGCTGTGTGCGGATGTGGGGTATGAAGTCACCGTGCCTCGCACATTCAGTGAAACGGCTGTGCTGCAGCAGTTTTATTCGCTGTGGATCCACACGCACGTGCGCGAAGACGCTCTGAGTCTTTTTGGTTTCACTTCCGAGCAAGAGCGCGGCTTTTTCAAGCTACTGCTATCGCTCAACGGATTGGGCCCCAAGGGCGCCTTATCGCTCATTTCCGAACACGGTGCTCAGGGACTGGCGTCGCTTATCCTGCGCCAAGACGCGGATGCCATTTGCAGCGCTCCGGGTATTGGCAAAAAACTCGCCCAACGCGTGATTCTCGACTTGCAAAGCAAAGTGGAAAAACTGGCTTGGCTCGACACCATGCCGCAGCCGCTGAAAAAAGAAAAATCAGCCAAATTGTCCGGCACCGATCAGCGGCGCGAGGACTTAAGCTCCGCGCTACAGAACTTGGGCTTTACTCCGCAAACCGTACGAGCGGTGCTCGAAAAATTGGAAGCCACCGACCAGTGGGCCGAGCAATCGTTTGAAAGCAGCCTTCGGATGGCGCTGAAAGAGCTTTCTCGCCACGCCATTGGCATCGACACGGGAGCCGCCCATGCATGACGGTTTCGACAGGCTTTTAGAGAGCAACATCAAAATCGAAGACAGCGTGCAAGAAAACAGCTTGCGGCCGCGCACGTTGCAGGACTTCATCGGGCAAACCGAACTCAAAGAGAAGCTCTCGATATTTCTCTCGGCGGCAAAACAACGCAACGACGCTTTGGATCACACTTTGTTTTGTGGGCCGCCGGGGTTGGGAAAAACATCGCTCGCGCATGTGATGGCGCGCGAAATGGGAAGCCAGCTTGTGGCTACTTCGGGTCCAGCGCTGGAGAAGGCCGGTGACTTGGCGGCGATTCTCACCAATCTGAACCCACGCGATATTCTTTTCATCGATGAAATCCACCGGCTCAACCGCATTGTGGAAGAATCGCTGTACCCTGCTTTGGAAGACTTTCATTTGGATATCGTCTTGGGCCAAGGTCCCAGCGCTCGGGTGATGAAGATCCAATTGCCGCCCTTTACTTTGATTGGCGCGACTACGCGCGCGGGATTGTTAACGTCTCCATTGATGGGCCGCTTTGGCATGGTGTGGAGGCTGGAGTACTACCGCCCCGAAGAACTGCAAATGGTGGTGGTGCGCTCGGCGGGAATTCTTAAGTGCCGCATTGAAATGGATGGCGCGTTGGAAATCAGCAGACGCGCGCGCGGAACCCCGCGCATTGCCAACCGCTTGCTTCGCCGTGTGCGCGACTTTGCCGAAATCAAAGCAGATGGCGTGATAACTCAAAAAGTAGCGGCCCAGGCGCTCGACATGCTCGAAGTCGATCAGTTGGGGCTGGATCGCATGGACCGGCTTTTTTTGGAAACGGTCATCCACAAATTCAACGGCGGGCCGGTGGGAATTGAAACGTTGTCCTCGGCGCTTAGCGAGGAACGCGACACGCTGGAAGACGTGTACGAGCCCTATCTCATTCAAATTGGTTTTATCAACCGCACGCCTCGCGGCAGAGTCGCCACCGAACAAGCGTACAAGCACCTAAAGATTCCAGCTCCTCGCTCGGCCAAAACCGATCAAGGGCAGCTGCCAATATTTGAATCTCCCGCGTAGGGGTGTTGCGCAAGTGTGAGTGCCCAAGCAATTACTTCTGAAAAGTGCGGGCTCGCAGCAACCCGCGCAAAGCAAAGAACTCGCCGGCAATTAAAATCACAACGGCAATAATCCAGTAGCGCTCCAAGTCGGGTGTTACCAACCCCATCAGACCGCCCAAACTTCGAAACGCGTGCATCCAGCCCACTCTGCCGGTGAAGAGCAAAAGAAAATGAAAAAGTTTGGATTGGGTTTGCACAGGGTAGCGCGAATAGACCCGGCGCTTCTCAGCCCACCACGCCAGTAGCGGAACTCCCGAAAAAACCGAGACCCAGAACCCCAAGGCCAGACCGATATCTACCGCCATGCCTAGGCCCCAATGGTAGCGGTAGGCAAACAACGGCAGAACCAACAAAACAGCAAGTGCGGGGAAAATAATCCAGAGCGGTCGTATAGAGTAGGAAGCTTTTTTCACTCACCGCTATGGTACGCGGCTTCGGGGGAATGCGGAAGGTGCGCGTCGGAGAATAGGATCTTCTCCGGGGCGTCCAATGCGATCTTCGATACGCGTGGCTCCCATGCCATTGCCATCAACCCTGTTGGGCTGCTCCAGAGGTTCAGGCTCTCGTCGCTGGGCAACGTTTGCAAAGGAAGTTCCCTCAAGAAGCTCCGAGGGCATTTGGCTGGCGGCTGACCCCATCGGCAAACTCGAGCTACCGTCGCCCACAGCCGTGCTTTCGTTGTGGACGTGTCCGTCCCCCGAAGGATCCGCAAAAAGCATCCCTCCGGCGAACAAGGACATCAAAATCATGATGCGTGCTGCTCTAGCTCGAGGCCCCGACATGGTTTCCATCTCCCTTTGTATTCTCAAGATGCATATCGCCTGCCAGTTTTTGGGGACGGACACCCAGGACAAGTAGTTGAACCCATGGGGAAAACCCCAACGAGCGTGGGGTGTATTCTTGTATACAAACTAGGCACCAGGGGGGCTTGTAGACAAAAGCTCACCCGCAACAGTTTCTAGCGGGAAGTACGGGAGCTGAGATAGTTAATCACTTGCAGTGCATCTAACGGAGAAACAGAACCATCGCCACTAACATCGTAGTATGGAGGTCCCGCCGGTGCTGGCCCGGATCCCGAACCATTGATGCGGTCGAAGATAGCCTGAGCGTCTGAAGTGTTCACCACGCCGCTGTTATCCACGTCGTATTTGTTGTCGGGGTTTTGGTAGGGATTCAAATGTATGCGCAGCATTCTTCGATCCATCGCATCCACGCTCCGGTCGCCGTTGACGTCGTAGTACATGGGCAAGGTTTCGGTGGGTAAGTAAGCAAAAGCTCCGCGCTCGACAATCACGTTTTCCAATTCATTCAAGTCGGCCACGGAAACTTCACCGTCGTTGTTTACATCGAGCTCATTGGCCGGGTTCTTCCAAACGTAGTTGGGCACATCTTCAATCTTCAGTTCAGAATTATCTTCGCCACCCAGCTTGGTCGACTTCTGCTGGCAAGCTACGGCCATCACGAGGAGAAGGGCTGGCAATATCCTGTCCAAAAGACGCATACCCGCATGGAGTGCAAGGCACAGACCACAGCCACATCAGTAACTAGCGAGAACTGCAGGAAAAACAAATACAGCTAAGTACTGATTCTTCGGTAACCCCCATACGGGCGCTCACTGTTTTAATCGTCGATAGCGTAAGTAACGAAATAGACATGCTTATTCCTAAATGTGCACGCAAGTATACATGTCGAATACTTCGACTTAAGTGACGTGGCCTCAATAGCCACAAAAGTAGCGCGCCGCTTCGAACCCAGAATCGGATAAACTAGATTTAAGCCTTCTGTTGTTTTAGCACTCCACCGACGAAGATCAAACTTCCATGCAATGGCTCTACAAAACTCTTTTGGACATTCGTCCCGCCCCGCTTGCGAGTGCCATCAAAAAAATTCTGCGCATTTCGCGAAAAACGGTAAGCACAAAGGGCGGGTTCAAATTTCACGTCGATCCCGTTTCGCATTTCGGTTGCGAAGTCATGCAAACGGCCGAGTACGAACCGGAGCTCGCCAAACTCATTCAGACTCTATTACGACCGCACGATACGTTCGTCGACGTGGGAGCCAACGAAGGCTATTTCACGGTACTGGGCTCTTATCTCGTCGGTAAATTTGGAAAAGTTATCAGTGTCGAGCCCCAATCGCGATTGCAGCAGATCATCAAAACAAACTGCCAGCTCAATCAGTGTACAAACGTAACCCTGCACCGGCTGGCGCTGTCGCACGATACCAATCCCATTACACTGCACTTGTCGTCGGACATGAATTCAGGATCCACCAGCTTTTACAAACACTGGCGACTGGGCACCCATACCGAAGTGGTTCCATGCAATACTCTGGACACCCTTCTTCAGGACGTCGCCAAACCAATTCGCCTTATCAAGATTGACTGCGAAGGCGCCGAAGCGCTGGTGCTCAAAGGCGCACGCAGTTTGCTCAACACGCTTTCGTTTGAATTCATCAGCTTGGATTACCACTCTCACATCACGGGCCTGCCAGCCGCTGTGGAATTGGATAAGCAACTGCGCACGTACGGTTACCAGCTATCGCAAGCAGGAAACGGCGTGTGGGTGTATCACTTGCCTGGCCTTGAAAAGCAGCTGTCGGCGATGGGGCCTACCAAACCCATCCTTGCCATCACTTAATTCCGCCAAGTTGAGACTTTAACCAGGCATGTTATGGTGGCTTGCGGCCTCGGCTCGCGCGAGGTCGGCATTTCTCTTAGGTGTCGTTGATGCTGTCGCATTCAAATACTGCAAAGTTTACGGCGTGGCTCGCGGTCCTTGTAATTTTCCCCTTAGCGGCGCTTGCCGAGTCCATGCCGTCTTCCGGCCTTCTGCCGACAGCGCCCGCTTCTATCGACGATAGCGGCACCGAGGAAACCAATGTCGAGATGGGCGTGGACACGGCTTATGTGAACACCAGCTCGATGATGGAGTTCATGCCACAATTTTCAATTTTTAATGCCACCACTTTGTCGGTGCAAACACCGCAGTATGCCGTCGATTACGGGGCGGTATTGGAAGGGCTTCCGATATTCCATGCGTCTCTGGCGGTGCCCATTCACAGCGCCGGCGATTTTCGTTTTCTGGTGAACACACACTTAGGCGTGGGCACCGTGCGATCGGTTTTTCCCGTGAAGTGGAAAGGGGAAATATCCGCCGAATCGAGCGATCGCGTTCGCTTGGTGTGGATGCCGGTATCGGTTTCAACGGAAGTGCGTTACTCGGTTCCAGGCATTCCGTTTTTTCAACCCAGCCTGACGGTGGGCGCAGGTGGACACTTGCTCATGCAACGGACCGCCGGCCGGCTTCCAAACGCCGATTTCTGGATACCTCACGTGTTTGTCCGCCCGGCAATGACGTTCTTTGACGCCGCAACCACCGCGCATTGGTTTGGCGGCTTTTTGTTTGGCGTAACTTGGTACCACTCCGTTGGAGACGCCAACCGCTTGCGCGGCACTTCGTTCGACCTCAGCCTCAAGTTCCTGCTCTAACGCACGGCCCCAGACCTGGCTGTCACAAAACCTCGACCAATTTCCTCTTACTCTTGTGGCCTGCTTTGATTTGCACGCGGGCCAGGGGGACACCGAAATGTTTGGCCAGAAGTCGAATCACCGCCTCGTTCGCACGCCCCTCCTGGGGCGGTGCATTAACGCTTACTTTGAGCTCGGTGGGGCCCAGCGGTTCCACTTTTTCGGCACGAGCATTGGTTTTCACAGATACTTGAATTTTCACGATTTTTTGCAAGCCCCCTCGCCGGTACGACTCCCGTTAGCCTTGCCGGCGGGGGTGCCTTGTCCCTGGCGAAAACGTACCTATAATGATATCGATTTTCACAAACCGACAGGAGATGTCTGTGTTTAAACGAATATTCCTCTTCATCGCGGTCAACATCCTGGTGATGCTGACCATCTCGATCACGTTGAGCGTGCTGGGAGTGCGGCCGTACTTGGATGCCAACGGCATCAACTACGAAGCGCTGCTTATCTTCTGCGGTGTATTTGGTTTTTCCGGTGCCTTCATCTCGCTCGCCATGTCTCGTTGGATGGCAAAGATGATGATGGGCGTCCAAGTTATCGATCCCAACCGCGCGGCCTCGATTGCTGAAAAAGAATTGCTGCACACTGTGCACCGCTTGTCGCAAAAAGCGGGCCTCACCGTAATGCCCGAAGTGGGCGTCTACGACAGCCCCGAAGTAAACGCTTTTGCGACCGGCCCCACAAAGAACCGATCCCTGGTTGCGGTGTCATCTGGACTCCTGCACCAAATGGACGGGCGTGCGGTGGAAGGCGTGCTGGCTCACGAAGTCGCGCACATTGCCAACGGCGACATGGTCACCATGACTCTGTTGCAAGGGGTAGTGAACACGTTTGTGATGTTCTTCGCACGTATTGCCGCTTGGGGTGTTAGCAATGCCATGGCCCGCAACTCCGACGACGAGCGCGGCACAAGCCCTTGGGTCCACATGATCTGCGTGTGGGTGTTTGAAATCCTTTTCAGTCTTTTGGGCGCCATTGTGGTTGCCGCGTTCTCGCGCTGGCGCGAATACCGCGCCGATGCGGGCGGTGCTCGTTTGGCCGGACGCGAGAAAATGGTGCACGCGCTGCAAAGCTTGAAGAACACATTGCCCATTGCCGACGACCGGCAAGCCGCTGTTGCGTCGCTTAAGATCAACGGCAAAGGCGGCATCATGGCGCTGTTCGCAAGCCACCCAGACCTCGAATTGCGCATCGAACGGTTGCGAAAATCGAACGTGGTTTAAGGGCCGCTTTTGGCGTGGTATAAATCCTAGGAATGGACCCCGAGAATTTGATCGAAACCGCGCCACCGCCTGAGGCCGCGATAGAAGCTGTCACGCCGCCGCCCGAGGCTCAAGGTGTCGTGATGTCCAAAGCCAATTTGGAGCGCGTTTTTATGACGCGCCCCGAATCGGTGAGTAAGGGCCCCGAGCTTCCCGCGCCTCGTTTCGATGATTACCAAATCACGCTTCCGTGTTTTGAAGGTCCTCTCGACTTGCTGCTTCACTTAATTCGCAAAGAGCAGCTCAATATCTACGACATTCCCGTAGCGCGCGTTTGCCAAAGCTACTTGAATCACCTGGAACTCATGCAGCAGATGGATTTCTCCATCGCCGGTGAGTTCATGGTGATGGCATCCACGTTGGTTTACCTGAAATCGCTGGTGCTCCTGCCCAAAGACGAAACGGCGGAAGAAGAAGATCCGCGCCAGCCGCTAGTTGCGCAACTGCTCGAATACGAAAAATTCAAAAAAGCTTCCGAAGCGCTCAATGCGCGCCACTGGTTGGGCCGCGAATTGTATGGACGCTCGCCGCACGCGCTCAGCGAAATCCTGCCGCAGGAAAGCTTGCTCGACAGCCCGCTTGAGCCCATTGAACCGTTTAGTTTGCTGAAAGCTTTTAAGAGCGCCAACGATCGCACGCGCAAGCCGCCCATGAACATCGAAACCGATCCGGTTTCGATCAAGGACAAAGTCATTGTCATTACCGATTTGCTCAAGGCCCAAGAGATTTTGGAGTTCATTCGGCTGCTGCCCCCGACAGCGCTCAAACACGACATTATCGTTAGCTTTTTGGCCATGCTGGAGCTGGCAAAGCTGAAATTCGTCGACATTTTGCAAACCGAAAATTTCGGGCCCATTCAAATCCGCGGCAGACGCTCGCTGGATGATTTGAACATGGGAATGCTCGACCAGTACTAGAGGATTTATGAACGAGGAAATGGAACCACAATCCGAGTTGCCGGAAAATAAATTGGAAGCGGCAGAAGCCCCTGCGGCAGAGCCAGAGAACCCTGCCGCCGAAGCTGCAGCTGAAACCGCACCGCAACCCGAGACCGAGACCGAAGCTGGCGTCGACGCCGCAGTTGAAGACGCAGTGGAGGCCACGGCCGAAACCGAGACCCACGCTGACATCGAAGCGGGCATCGAAACAGGCGTCGAAGCCGCACCAGACGAGTCTGCAGCGGACGAGTCCACGGCAGATGCCACGAGCGACGATTTAGACACGCCCAGCGCCTTGGAAGCATTGGAACAAGAAGGCGACAGCAGCTTTGAAGCAAGTGAGCAATCCGAAGACGCGCCGCAAGCGTCGATGAGCGAAGACTCCGCCGATTCTCCTGCAGAAGGACCCAGTGCTCCTTCGTTTACTCTGCCCCGCCCGTCGGATCTGACGGCCCTGGATTTGGTTCCCATTCTGGAAGCGATTTTGTTTGCAGCGGATCGTCCCGTGAGCCTGGAGCGCATGCGCCAGGTCATAGCGCCCAAGCCCGAAGAAGATCCGGGGCCAGACAAAGCGCTGTTTGATGAAGCTTTGTCGACGATAAAAACGCGGCTCGAATCGCAGGATTCGGGATACGAACTGCGCGAAGCGCATGGTGGCTATCATTTCGTAACGCGCGCGCCGTTTGCCGAGTACATCCGCCGCTACCAAGCTTCTAAGCCGTTCCGCTTGGGACGCGCGGCCATGGAAACGCTGGCCATTATTGCGTACCGCCAACCGATCACGCGCGCCGAAATCGATCAAGTGCGCGGCATGGACAGCAGCCACTTGATGCGCACGCTTATCGAGCGCGGGCTTGTGCGCATGGCAGGCAAAGCCGAAGTGCCGGGCCGCCCGGTGCTTTACGCCACAACGCCTCGGTTCCTGGAAGTAATGGGACTCAACTCGCTGAACGATTTGCCGCCCTTGAGCGAACTCAAACAACTCGAAGGCGACGTGGAAGATCCAATCAAGCGCATGGAACAGGGCCTCGATCGTTTCATGCAGCCCGATCCGCACGCCGTGCCCATCGCACAGCAAGCGGATACCGAAGGCGTTTTCGATCCGGGGCTTTCCGAAATCGACGCGCTTTTGCAATCGGCTGGCAAGCCGCAAGAAGAAGTGTTCGAATCCAAAGTGCACCAGGAAGTGGCGCTCGCAAACCAAGAGGCACTGGAAGCGTTCCAAGCCACCATGCCTCGCCGCCGTAAACGTACGGTAACGTACGACGAGCTGGTGGGTGGTGAAGGCACATCGGCAGCCGGTGAATCCGAAAACACCGGTGCAGACACAGCTGAGTCAGTCGCTTCCCAAGAAGTCACTGCACAAAGCGCTGAGACTGCCGCCACAGAGCAGGCACTCGCTCCTGGCGCCACGGGCATGGGTGTAGAGAGTGGTGTGGATGAACACCACGACGAAAGCACGCCCGGTCCCGTCGGCAACGCGTAATTCACAAGCCTCAATCGCCCGTCTTTGACACCTCGCTCCAGCCGAGGCATAGGCAAAGCTTTGCCTCTGCAGCCGAGTTTAAAGTGAGGGTTTAGTTGTGCGAGCTCATCCGTTTTGGTGTTTAATTTCCACATCCATTGTGACTTTCGGTTTGGCCTTACCGGCTCAAGGACTGGCGTCGGAGAAGTTTATGAACTGCAGGGAATCGATTCGGTATCGGGGTGTGGCGTGGGTTCTAAAAACGATGCTGTCGCTGCGCTACAAAGTCACCACTCAGTTCTCAGGCTCCTCGCGCGAAGCCATTCTGGATAAAAGCACGGGCACGCTGCTTATCTTGAATCACCCCACTTGGGGCATTGAAGCCAGCAAAGTTTTTTCGGAAATCGCACTTTTGGGCGTAAAGCCCGTCATCGTCATCGCAGAGGGGCAATTGCAGAATCCCATTCTGGGAACTGCGGCCAAACTATTCGATGTCGTCGTCATTCCAGACATGACCCAAAAGGGCGGCGACATGCAGGTACTCAAATCGGCAATCGACCGCGTGAAAGCCGCGCTCAACGAAGGCCGGCTGATTGCGATTGCCGGCGCGGGCCGCATTTACCGCTCGCGGTTTGAAACGATGGGCAGCATGGCAGCTCAGATTCTGGATTCCAAACCCAACGCGCGTGTTGTCACCGCCTATGCCGACGGGCTTTGGGGAAGCCGCTTTAGCTACGCTGGCACCGGCGAGTACCCGCAAATCCTGCCCCTGATCCGCGCGGGTATTCTGTCGACGATTGCGAATTTTGGCTTCAATCCCAAGCACCCGTGGACACTTACTTTCGAGGAACAAACCGAGCGGCTGCGTGGAAAAACGCCCGCGCAGATCAATGAGGCGCTCAAAGAAATTTTCAACACCACCGAACGCGGTATCAACCACCCCAGACCGGCCGTGCGGTACCGGCTGGGTTGGTGGGACAGCACCATTCCCGTTCCCGATCCGGTCATCTCGCAACTGGCGGGCGACATCCACGCCGTGCCCGATGACGTGCGAAAAGCTACCGTCGATAAACTGGTGGAAATCACCAAAGACCAATCCTTGCGAGATCTGGCGTTGGATAGCCCGCAGCTTTTATCCAAACACTTGCGCGATGAATTGGGCATGGACAGTCTTGCTACCGCCGAATTTATCGTCTGGGTGGAAGAGTACACGGCCGCGCGCACTGGCACGCGTTTTCAAGTAACAAACACGGAAAACCTCACAACCGTGCAAGACGCCATGCTGGCCGCTCACGGAGCCGCAAAAGTGGAAGGCGGATCCAAAATGCAATTGCCTTCGCCCGAATGGCTCGCGGAGCCGGGCACAGAGCCCGTGCGCTACCACTGGGACGGCAAAGCGTTTGCGCACCGTTGGTTGGAAAAAGCGCTTCGGCACCCCAACCACGCCATTATCGCCGATCCCATGCTGGGCAGTTTGCCCCAGCGCAAGCTTTTACAAATCCTGCATGTGCTCTTGCCCGAGTTTGAAAAAATTCCCGGTGAGCGCGTAGGAGTGCTTTTACCGTCGGGAATTCCAGCGTTCATGGCGATTCAGGCCTTGCGACTCGCGGGCAAAGTGCCAGTGCTGCTGAATTTCACAACGGGTGTGGAAGCCGTCCGCAATGCCGTACGCATGACCGGCATCAAGCACGTTTTTACTTCCAGTGTGATGATGGGAAGAACGGGTTGGTCCGACGCCGAAATCCAATCGCTGGGCGTGAACTGGGTATATTTTGAAAGCATCCGCCAAAGCCTTACCGCATTGAACAAAATCGGAGTGGCGCTATCGAGCTATACGGGTGCCGCCCGAAAATACCTCGACAGAAAACTCTCCAACGACGCGGCTATATTGGTCACGAGCGGTTCAGAGGGCATGCCCAAATCCATTTTGATTACCGAAGACATGTTGGGCATTTTTATTCAGCACTTGCTGCCGTACTACCCAAGCTTGCGAGAAGGCGACCGATTGCTGCAAACGGGCCCGCCATTTCACGTACTGGGGCTGATTGCGGGTGTGGTGTTGCCATCGGTAACCAGCATCAAAGTGGGATTGCTGCCCAACCCCACCGACTACAAAACGCTTGCTACGTTTGCAGAGCTGTACCGCACAGGCAAAATGGTTTCGCCCCCTGCCTTTGCCGACGGCATGGCCGTCACTTCCTTGCCCGGGCAATTGGATGATTTGAGCTTGCTCGTGTACGGAGCCCAAGCGATGACGCGCGCGCAGCGTGCGTCGATAGAGGCTCGTGCGGGCAACGTCCGCATCCGCGAAGGTTACGGCGCCACCGAAACCACAGGTGGGCTGATGTTCGAACACGAAAACAGCAGTGACGGAGAAGACGGCTGGATGCAGATGCTCGCTTGCGTGGATTACAAGGTGCTGGATTTAGAAACGCAAAGCCGCGAAGTGGCTCCTGGAGAAATGGGAGTGCTTTTTGTGCGCGGGCCCACGGTGATTACGAGTTACCTGCCCGCTGCCGATCCGGCATTGGATAAACCCAGCTCCGCATTTGTGAATATCGGCGGTAAAGAGTACTTCCGCACTGGCGACTTGATGCGCACGCATCCCACGCGGCCGGGCTTTTTCCGCTACGAAACACGGGTGTCGCGCACGTACAAAGACAAAGCCGGAGAATTCATCAATCCCGACTCCATTCAAGAGGCGCTTAGCTCGGCTTTTGTAAGAACGGATACGGATGCGCCTGGGCCGATGTTTGCTGTTACCGGAGCGACTCAACCCGAAGGCTACAAGCTGACGGTGTTGTTCACTACGCGGCCTCTGACAGTGGAAGCGGCCAACCAGGCCATCTTTGCGCAAGGGCTCTCGCCAGTATTCAAAGTGGCAAAAGTTTACCACGTGAATAAGATCCCGCTCGCGGGCTCGGGCAAAGTGGCTTTATCGACGATAGATCGCTGGGCTCGCGAAATGGAAAATCCAAATCCGCAGAGCCGCAGCGAAGACTTAAAACAAGCGCTCAGCTTTTAGTCGGCTTTTGGTCGGCATTCAGTCGGCCTATAGTCGGATTTCAGTCGGGGGCTACGAAGCGCGCCGACGGCCCGTCTCATCCGTTGTCGAATAGGGCGTGTACGGTGGGCGGGTCGAGCCCAGTTCAATGGTATCGGCCGCTACGGAGTCGTCGCGGTAGTTGGTAATGGCCCACACGCCAAACAGCGCGATGCCGCTAACGACATAGAAATTGCGAGCGGCATCGTCTGTGGTGAATCCCGCAAGCCAGGGCAGTAGTACAAGTGCCACAGCCGCCCACACTTCCACCGCGCCGTGCGTGGAGAAACGCATCCACCGCACCAGCCCCATCGGGTAGCGAGTGACTAAATTCATCAGCAAGTGGCCGGTGGCAATCACGTACAGAATATTCGCCGGCAGCGGCGTCATATCGAGTATCGAAGGTGCCGTAAACAAAACCAAATCAAACAGATAGTCGATGTATCCATGCACTCGTGGGCTCAGCAATTTCATATTTCCTCCAGTCATATCGGTTCCCCACCCTTTCCCCGTGCAACGCCGAGGCCAGAAGTGCCAGTCTACTTTTGGTAACAAAAGGTAGCGGGCCTCCGGCAGTTTGGATCTGCCCCGATACCTTTTGTTACCAAAAGTAGACTGGCACCTGAGTGGGGTTTTTTGTATGATGCGGGCCTCGTGAGTTTTGTCCGAGAAATTCTCAAATTATTTCGAGCTTTAGTGCTGGTAGCCGGGGTGCTGGGAGTGGTGCCCGCGCTCGCTGAGCCCACTTGGGGTGGGCGGTCGAGCGCCTTGCTGCTTGCGGAAATGCAGTACGATGAGCCCGGAGAACTCCCCACCCACACCCCCAGCTTTAGCGAAAGCTGGGAACGTAAACCGTGGGGCGAAGACTCGTTCATCCAACGCGAAGTGAGTATTTTCCGCGGTTCCATCGAAGATATCCGCCAGGAGCAAATGCACTTAAGCGCGCTTCATTTGGTGTTGTTCCGTCTGCCGGCCTCCAGAAATTTCGCGTTCTACGGCGAAAACGTTTTCCAGATTTTTGCCTACCCCCAACACGACTCGCGCGTCTCGCCAACACTCGAACGCCGATCCGTGCAGCTGCGCTCATCCATTGGACTTGAGTGGGTGTATAGAAACCGCATCCGCGTCCGCTTTCCGATTTTCTTTGAGCAAAAGCAGTACCGCCGCTGGGACAGCACTTTTGGACCTATTGGCCAATGGCGCCACGGCATTTGGCTTTCGCCGCAAATTGCGGTGCAAACCGGGCCGGAAAGTGAATTGCTTTTCACGACGTCTACTCTGTCGTTCGTGAACGCCGACTTTTCCAAAGTCTCTTTCAAAGATGGCTTTACCACGCACTGGTACCAGGTGCTGCTGCGCACGGCGCTGTAAATCCCCGTTTGGCGTGCTTCCTGCAATCGTCTTCTAGACATGAGAGCTAGGCTTATTAAGCCTGTTGCAGATGGCAACTTGCGCCGCAACAGCCGTGCTGTGAAAAGCGCTTCCGTAGGTATTTCTAAGTCTTCGAGAGTAGATGAGGCAAAACTCCTTATTCCCGACGGTGTTGATTCCCTAACCATCACACTGCACGGCAAAGAAGTGGTGCTCACCCACCTGACCAAAGTTTTCTGGCCTTCGATTCCGCTGACCAAAGCGGATCTCCTGCGCTACTACGTCCGCGTAGCGCCACATTTACTGCCGCACATCACTGGGCGCGCTATTGTGATGAAGCGCTATCCCAACGGAATAGACGAAAAATTCTTCTACATGAAACGGGCCCCGAAGCCTCACCCTGAATGGCTCAAAGTGTGCACCATTGAACATAGTTCGGGTAACGTTATCGATTTTCCCGTTATCGACGATATGGCGTCGCTTCTGTGGCTTATCAATCTAGGATGCGTGGACATCAACCAATGGTACGGCCACTGCGCCACCGGCAACCTGCCCGAGTACCTGCATTTTGATTTGGATCCCGTTGAAGGGACTTCTTTTGCCAAAGTCCGCAGAGTGGCAATCCTGGTGCACGAGGCTTTGGAAAAACTAGGCATGCCCAACTACGTGAAAACCACAGGGGCCACCGGCATGCATGTGTATGTACCGATAAAAATTGGCCCCGAGCCCAAGCGCGTGTGGACGTTTGCCAAAAAGCTGGCAGTGGCGCTGGCGCAACTGCACCCAAAACTAATTACTTCGGAGTACCGTATCCACAATCGTCCTCGCGGCACTGTGCTCGTCGATTACAACCAAAACTCTTGGGGCAAAACGCTTGCAAGCATTTACTCCGTGCGGCCCGTGCCCGCAGCCAGCGTCTCTGCCCCGGTAACCTGGCCGGAAGTGCACGACGGCTTAGAGCCCCAGGATTTCACGGTGTTCAACATGCGCGAGCGGCTCAGTAAAGTGGGCGATCTGTGGAAGCCCTTGTTGTCGCCCAAGGCGCGCATCGATTTGGAGAAGTATTTGTGAATCTACCCATAGAGCCGCCTTTCGAGCCAATGGAAGCACGCTCGGCCGATGAAATCCCCGCAACCGATCACTGGCAGTACGAGCCCAAGTGGGATGGATTTCGGTGCGTGTTGTTCCGCGATGGGGACGAAGTGTATCTGCAATCCAAAGCGGGCCAACCTTTAGCACGCTGTTTTCCAGAGCTGGTGCAAGCAGCGCTCAAACTTCCCACCCAGCGTTTTGTCGTCGATGGCGAAATTGTTATTCCCATAAGCCCCGCGGTGCGAGTGCAGGAGCAGCCAGCGGAGAGAGGTCAAAAGAAATCAAGCCAACGAGTCACCGCCAAGCCCCGCGCTGGGGCGGCCAGTGTGTCGGGCGCGGTGTTTGCGTTTGATGCTCTCTTGATGCGCATCCACCCCGCCGAAAGCCGCGTGCGAAAATTATCCGTGGAAACACCGGCCATGCTGATTGTCTTTGATCTACTCGTCGATGACCGCGGCCGCTCCCTACTGAAAGAGCCGCTCAACCGACGGCGCAACAAACTCGAACAATTTGCCAGAAAGAATTTTACTCACCACCCCAGTTTTCAACTCTCGCCGGTTACGACCGACGCCGAAGTGGCCTCGGAGAGGCTTCAGAGCGCTGGCGAGCGGTTAGACGGAATCATCGCCAAAGCACAAACGGTGCCGTACCGCAGCGGTGAGCGCGATGGCATGGTGAAAGTAAAAAAGATTAGAACCGTCGATTGCGTCGTCGGCGGTTTTCGTTACGGGCAGAGGACACGCCAAGTGGGTTCTCTTTTGCTGGGGTTGTACGACGAAAACGGATTACTGCACCACGTGGGTTTTACATCCAACATTCCCCATGCCCTGCGCAAGCAGCTGACCGAGCAATTGGAAAGCTTGCGCAAACCGCCCGGCTTTACGGGCCGCGCGCCCGGAGGCCCCAGCCGCTGGAGCACCGAGCGCTCAACGCAGTGGGAGCCACTGCTTGCCAAACTCGTCGTGGAAGTGACTTACGATCACTTCACCAACGGCCGCTTCCGTCATGGCACGAGCTTTCACCGCTTCCGCCCCGAGAAAAAACCCAAGCAATGCACTTTTGAGCAACTGGGAATTTATGCTGCCGCCATCGCGGCCTAGTTGCCCCGGTCCAAGAGCCAACGGGAAAACCTGTCCGGGACAGGCTGTGCCAGGGCCGGCACTTCCATGACTCCGAGGATCTACTCGAAGCGGATGCACTCTAAAGGATTTACTGTAAAGGGTTTGCTCTAATGGGTTTGCTCTACGGGGACTTACTCTAAAGGTATTTCCACCACGGAAGATTGGTCCACCGTAGAGAGAAACTCCAGCGTCTCGGATAGATTGGCGAGCTGATTCAAGGTTTGGTGCTTTTGAAAATTATTCAATTCTCGCGAATCGATCGCGCGCAAACTCAACCGGGCCTGCTTGAGCGGTTCATCGTCGGGGTACTGACGCTGGAGAATATTCAAGTACCCCAGCACCACTCCGCTGTTCCCCTTTATCGCGGTGGCAACGTACTCTTCGGTCTCCGCCCGTTGAGCGGGCGGAAGTTTCGACGTCTGCAAAACCAAGTGATAGCCCATGCAAATCAAGTTAATGGGCGTGCGGATATCGTGGTTGATATTCACTTTATGGTTGGGATAGCCCTTCATGGCATTCTGTTCACGAAAGTACGCGACAAGCTTGTTCAGCTCTGGATCCAAATGCGGAGCAGCCGGATCCGTCATGGAGTACGAAATAAACTCCGAACGTTCGTCCAGCATTTTGGGCAAGTATTTTTCCACGGTTGCCCGCAAATGATCCACGGTGTTCTCATGTTGTGCACCGGAGGGAAGCGCGGGCGTTGCACGTCTGGCCTGTTCAGGCGCAATCAGACCCGCCCATTCCGCCCACTCGCCGGAAGTCTCGTTCCCTCGACGAAGAACCACATGCGGTTCGCCGTGAGAGATATTCTCCAATTCCAACTCTCCCATCCATAGAGATCGAAACCCGTTGTGATTGTGCATGGCGCGGTGGATGAGACTCGCGTGCGCTTCAGGCGCCATGTACGGTGTAATGTACCAAGCCGGTTTACTACCTTCTTGCAGGGGCTGAACAAGCAACCCTGCAAACCGCGTCAGCTGAAACGGTGGCAGACTGCTTAGCAGTACCGCACCGCTTTGGAAGTGCACCAACTGCCCGCACGTCTGCCGTGCCATTAATGCGTGCCGGGGCCGCGTGGGATTGGCGGAAGAGTCCTGTGCCCCATCTCCCGCAATGCTGTTTAGCGCGACACTGCTTGCGACGAGGAGAAAAAATAATGAAAACGATCTCAACACTTTGTGTTCGCTCTTCCTTTAAGCTTTCTCTATGAAAGGGAGCCGAAAGTAGCAGAAAATCGTCGATACTTTCAAGCAGTGCAGGTACTTTAGCTGTATGCCTATCCAGAAAACCCTACCCACAAACCACGTTCCAGTTAAAGCGTGGACCGACGCGATTGAGCCCGGCGCCGAACAGCAGTTGCGCAACACGGCAAGTTTGCCTTTTGTTTTCAAACACGTAGCCGCCATGCCCGACGTGCATTTGGGCAAAGGCGCCACCGTAGGCTCCGTTATCGCCACCAAAGATGCCATTTGCCCCGCGGCCGTGGGAGTAGACGTAGGTTGCGGCATGCAGGCCGTGCGTACCACGTTGCGGCCCGATGCGGTGGTAGGCCAGCTGGCGCGGCTGCGCGGCGCTATAGAAGCCACAGTACCGGTGGGCCGCGCTTCCAACACCACCGACAACAAGAACGTGCGCAAGTGGTCGGGGTGGAAAGAAAGCTCCAAACTCGATATCGAATCCGAGCTACTCAGCCGCGCTAAACTGCAGATGGGATCTCTGGGCGGCGGCAATCACTTTATCGAAATCTGCTTGGATACCGAGAACGCCGTGTGGGTGATGCTGCACTCGGGTTCGCGCAACATCGGCAAAACGTTGGCCGAAATGCACATCCACCGCGCGCGCGGCCTGATGCGCGAAATGGCGATACGTTTGCCCGATCCGGATTTGGCGTACTTCACTCGCGAGACCGACGAGTTCAAAAAATACCTGCGCGACATCACCTGGCTGCAGCAATACGCGCAAGAGAACCGCAACGAAATGATGCGCCGGGTGCTGGCAAGTTTATCGACGATTGCAAATGATGGCGAGCCCGTCACGACTCAGCTGAGTGTCGATTGCCACCATAACTACATCGCACCGGAAGTGCATTTTGGAGAGCGAGTGCTTGTCACACGCAAAGGAGCAGTGCGCGCGCGGGCGGGAGATTATGGCATTATCCCGGGCTCCATGGGGACGAAGAGTTACATCGTCCGGGGCTTGGGCAATCCGGATTCTTTTCATTCTTGTTCCCACGGCGCGGGCCGCAGAATGTCGCGCAACCAGGCAAAAGCCACTATCTCGCTAGAAGATTTACGTCGACAAACCCAAGGCGTTGAATGCCGCAAAGACCGCGGTGTCTTGGACGAAGCTCCGGCGGCGTACAAAGACATCGACGAAGTCATCCACTTGCAATCGGATTTGGTGGAAGTGGTTGCGACTTTAAAACAAGTCCTCTGCGTAAAAGGCTAGATAGCAAGGGCCTTGAGCTTTTCCAGCATCGAATTCACGCAGCGGGTACTAATGCTCTGGCCCACGGCAGCGCTCACCATCTCAGCCAAGTTGCTGGGCTGTATGCCGACATCGGATGTGAGTACAATTTCAATCAACGCGTCAAACGGCAGCTCTGACTGCGGATCTATCGTCGCCACTAGCTTTCGAATGCGATCGCGGAATTCCATGTCAATCAATGCGTCCAGAGGCGATTGCTCGGGGTTTCCAATCAGGTTGTGCAGCGGAATGACGTCGGTTCGGCTTCGTATAGCATCGTAGGGCTCTTGTTGGTGGGGAGGTACCGCGCGGTGGCGACGGCTCAAATGCACACGGATCATTGAAGGATCCAGACCCGCCCCTTCGAGAGCCGCGTCCCAAGAGCCGAACTTGCGATAAGCCGCACCAAAGAGTGCAGAAGTGGTAATCGCTTTGCCGCTATAGAGTTTTAGAATGCTCAGCGTGCGTTCGGAAGTGTCTGAAAGCAGGCTTTGGATATTGAGCGGCACTTTTTTGGCGTGGAGTGCTTTTAGCGTGTCGATGATCATTTCTCGGGTCCACGCCACACGCTCGCGGTGCTCGTTCGGATCTAGCTTTGCGGCAGCAAGCGCTTTGGACCAGCTGCCAAACCTTTTGCACGCCATGATGTACAAAGTTTGCCCCGTCGACCACCGGCCGCCAAAAATCAAAATCATCGAGCTGGTACGGTAGCTATCGTCGTGCTGGATGGCGGTTGCGGAAACCCCAATACCCACTCGGTTCAGGTTCTGAATCAACGCCACAATGCGAGCGGGTGTGAAGAAAATGACTTGGTAATAATCCTGCAATTTGTCGTATCGAAAACCGCGTCCGCAAGATTCAAAGGCTTTCTTCCAATTGCCAAAGTAACGACGAGCAGCGGAGTGCAATTTGGAGCCGGTCACGCGCTTTCCAAAAATCTCCTCCAGCAGGCTTGCGGTTTTTGCACTCGAGTCAATGGACATGGCTTCGGAAAGTAAATTCACTTGCTGGCGGTGGTCGTACAAGTGGCGAATAGCTGTTTGCACTTTTTGCTTGGACCAGAAACCTAGCAGGTTGCCGTCGTCCTCGCCCACGTAATCCCAGTAATCAAAGCCAGCTGCTTCAATGGCCGCTTTCCAGCTGCCAAACCGGCGTTTGGCTTCGTAATAAAGCTTCTTACCCTCAACCGCGATTCCAAGGCATTGCTGCAAAAGCTCGCTGGTTTGCTGGCTTTCGTCGGTACTCATCGCCGACTGGCGCAGCGAGATTTGGTTGCGGTGTTGGTACAGGTGAGTAATCGCCAGCAGGACTTTGTCATCCGTCCAAAACCCATGGGGCACACGGTGGGGGATGTTTGAGGCCACGTGGCCACCGCAACGACTGCTTGCTGCTGGCAAGGGGCTGCTGCAAAGGGCAGCCGCAAGGGCGGTAACGATGGCAAACCTCATCCGGGGTGCTATCGCAGATTTCATGACCCGAGTCCATGGGGTTTCGGGCCAGGCCAGTTAAGTATTGGGAATACAGTTACTTTACTAAGCTGTTCACGCTTCTTTCATAGCGTCTATGAGCGACAAAAGCCCTTCGTCGATGAAGCGGTCTTTTACGTAAATGGCGCTCAGCGTGTACGGCGCCTTCCACGTTTTGGGCACACTCAGTCGTATCAAATCAAACGAAGCCATTCGCTCAAACCAATCTGGAAAAAACCCCCACGCCTCGGAGCCCCGCACCAGCTGCATCGCGACGCCATAGTGATCAAAGGCAAAGCGCGCTTGGGGCTTTACTCCGTGAGTGGTGAACACTTCGTGCGTTTCGCACACTTCGATTCCCGCAAAGGCTTTTGGCAGTGCCGCTGGGTAACAGGCCAGATCCCGGATGGGATGCTTGTGCTTTAACAAAGGGTGGTCCGCGCGCACGTAGACCGACAGCTGGCCTGCGTAGAGCTGCGCGATTTCCAGCCGCGGGTGTTTTTGCGGGCTGAAACAAACGCCCACTTCCAATTCCCCTTCCAGTACTTGTTTGAGCACTTGAGAAGAGCGCAGGCTAAAAATATCCAGCGTCAGCGCATCGCTTTTTTGAAACAGCTTGGCCGCCGTGGGCGCCAAAAAATTCTCCGCCACCACATGCGTTGCGCCCACGCGGTAGTGGCCTTGGTACAGCGGTGCGGTGCTGGTTACGTGCGTTCGTAAATCAGAGACACTGCGTTGCACTTCGGGAATTTTGGCAAGCAACCTGTGGCCCGCGGGGGTGAGAAAAATACGTTTGCCGCGTTTTTCAAAAAGCGTAACGCCCAGTTCTTCTTCCAAGCATTCAATGCTGTAGCTGACCGCCGAAGGACTTAATCGCAAGATGCGCGCTGCTTTGGACAAATGCTCTTGGCGCGCGGTTTCCAGAAAATGAATAAGCTGATCTAACTTCACTGCCCCACCCCCACTTCCTTGGTACCAGACCGCGTGGAAGAGGCAAGGCATCGTTCAGAATTCCTGAATGATTTTGAGAAATTTATTTGAATTTACCTATTTATCCGGCCCGTTACTCTGAAGGTGGAGGATATAAATATGGGTAGGGAAAACAATTCACTCGTAAACCAAATACTAGCGTCGGTAGTGGCCGCGGCAAGTTTGTCGGGCCCGGTAATGGCCACTCACAAAGTACCGCCAACGCCCAAGGCCCCGCCGGTGCCGCGTGGCGTTGATATCGAGCCCATTGCAGGCAGCTGCAACATTGGCCCTTTTCCGCAAACGAATAAAGTCGGCCGGTACAATTCGTTGTGCAACACTATGTCGGACGCGGAAAAATGTTTGGCGTTTTTGAAACAGCATTACGACGACCAGGGCAACACCACCAAAACCGATGATGTCGATCGTCTGGAGTACTGCTTGGAAGAACTCGCGGAAGTATTAGGAACCAAGCCGTAAGCTAAATGGACGCCACGAGAAAAACTCTTGTCGTAAATCCCTCCTCGAAGCGGCACCTTCACCACAAGTTAAGACAAAAAGGTGCAATTATCCGCTTCGAGGAGGACCCCTTGGTTGCCTCGCTGTGCGCGTGCATGGCGCTAGATTTTGAAATCGGAAACCCCGAGTTTGACCGACTAAGCACGTACTTGGGAGTGGAAGATTTGTCGTTGTGCGAGAAACGTCTTTTTATCGACGAAAGCTGCAGCGAAATTGGTATGGAACTCTCCCGCCGCGACGGCCAACCGCTTTCGCCTCGCCATGAGGACTTGCGCTATTTGCTGGATGCTTCATCGCTTGAGGACGGAATGCTCACGCGCGCTGTGATTTACCCCGCGCGCGTGGCGCGCACATACGCCACCATGGGTTTTCATTTGGTGATTGTGCGCGATTGGATTTTAAATAGCGCGCTGGCAGTAGAGGGGCCCGTGGTGGGGTATTTGCTTACCAACGAGTGGGAAATCAAAAACCACATTGCCACCACCCAAGCGCAAATGATGTGCCGCCACGAGCTGCCGTTTTTTGGAACGCACGATATCGTCGATCATTTGTTTGGATTGAATGCTCCCGGCTACGATTTACTTGAGTGTGTGCAGTGGCGCGCAAAAAGCGTGTTTGACGGAATTTTTGATGCGCAGGGCTTGGGGGCATTTGCTCAGCAAGTGAATTCCCCAGCGCTGTGGATTACCTACCTCATCGGCGTGGCGCTGGATGATATTGCACAGCCGCGTTGGTATGGATCGCAAGCACACAGGCTGGTTATTGATGCGTGTTTGGAAGAATTGCCGTCCATAACCAACACGAATCAGTCGGCGCGCGGGCTGGAACTCCCCCCGTCGTTTCACGTGGCTGCCGCTACCATGCGCGAGCTTCCGGCAAACTCGCTTGCCATTGGCGCCGCCCTTAAAAACTTTTTCAAGGATTGCCGGATTTAGCCTGGTGAGTAAATGGCTAAGCTGTCCCGGACAGGTTCAGACCGACGAACCTAACCTGTCCCGGGACAGCTCACTTTCTTACAATTGTCCGGTCGACCGCAACATGCCCACGACGACAAACGCAATTTTGCCAATGCAACCCAGACACGCTTGTCCGTTTTCCATTTTGAAGTGGTACGTGTTTGTGCCCACCGTGAGCTCAAATTCCGGATCCACGTAGTGGCTGCCGTTCATTGTCTTGGAAGACACTTTCAAGCTGTAGCTATCGGTATCCACGGTGCCTTTGATTTCGTTTTTTCCACCAATCGCAACCGTAACACTGGTGGAAATGGCGGTGCCGTCTTCGGCTTCTGAACTAATGGTGCCGCCCAGCTTGCCATTGGTAGAAGCCATGGCAGTTGAGAAATTTTTTCCGTGCGCGCGAGTAAACAGCTTGAACTCGCTTTTTTCAGGCACGGCGTACACCACTTGCTCGCCCACATGGCCCGACAATGCGTGGTCCGACCAAAACAGTTGCAGTTTATCGCCAGACAGCGTTCCAAAAGTGCCCTCGTGCGCAAAGGCCGTGAGCCCCGACAGAATAAGAGTGAACGCAAAAATATTTCGAAGTGATTTCATATTACCCCCTTTGGACAGCAATTCAGACAGAGTCTGAATTGGATGTCAAACCCCACAGCTTGTCGATCTCTCGCGCAGTCGTTACTCTGCTCGGCATGGAAATCTTCACCGCGGATACATTGGCAGCGTTAGTCACCCTTACCGGAATGGAAATCGTTCTGGGGATCGACAACATTATTTTTATTTCGATTCTCACTTCCAAGTTGCAGGGCGCGGATCAAAAACGCATTCGCAACTTGGGCATTTCGCTAGCGCTGATAATGCGGCTGGTGCTGCTGTTTTCAATTGGCTGGGTGATGTCGCTGACGCAGCCATTTTTCTCGATTTTGGATCACGCTTTCTCCGGCCGCGATCTCATCCTGATTGGCGGCGGGTTGTTTCTTATGTTCAAAGCGGTGTTTGAAATCCACGGCAAAGTAGAAGGCAAAGAGCACGAGCTGCAGACCTCTGGTCGAAAAGCAAAAAGCGCGCGCGCGGTGCTCATCCAAATTCTGCTTATTGATATTGTGTTTTCGTTGGATTCGGTAATTACCGCCGTGGGCATGGCCAATCAAATTTGGATCATGGTGGTGGCCATGGTGCTTTCGGTGCTGGTGATGCTGGTATCGGCGGGTAGTGTGCACAATTTCGTGGAGCGGCACCCGACGGTAAAGATTCTGGCGCTGTCGTTCTTGCTCCTCATTGGCGTAACGCTCACCATGGAAGGCATGGGCGGGCACGTCAGCAAGGGCTACATTTACTTTGCCATGGCGTTCTCGCTGGGCATTGAAGTGCTGAACATCCGCTACCGGCGCAACGAAGTTAAGCGAGCGCGTTCAAGGGCTTAGCCCAAGCCGCCGGCCCGCTGGTACATTGCGTCAAGTTTTGCGGATTTTGTGCCGATACCCCTATCGTGCACGCTTTTAATCCATTGTTTTATATTACGGTTGCTCCCACTCACTGGGTTTTGCCCATAGCGGCGGCAGCGCTTTTTTGGTGGTTCTACAAGCGCATGCTGGCTTCCATGGAAGTGCGTCTAGAACGCGCCGAGAAAACCATCAAAGCCGATTTGTTTTCTTCTATTCCCAATTACACGCGGTTTTCGTTTCGAATCAATCTGGCGCTGATGATTTTAGGTTCCATTATCTTCCTTGGGATCCTCTCTAATTCCTTAAGTAAGAACGAAGGTCTTAAGAAAATATTTGCTGACGGAAAACACCGCGCAAGTTTTGAAAAACTTCCCCGCGCCAAAATGGATCGCTACGCCACGGCAGAACTCAATGTGGATTACTCGGGCTCGGCGTGGGTAATGGCGTTGATGAGAATCAAACAATGGTACACGCCCGAAGCCACCGCCAAAGACGGCAGACTCGTTTTCCTCGTGCCTGAATCCGTCACCGAAGACGAGTTGCGGGCAAGGCTTCAAACAGAAGAATGGGTGGTGGATAAATCGTCTGTTTCTTCCGCGGATCTGATGACGCACATAGAGCAAGTGGCAGCCACCTCCGGTGAGCAGTACGTTACGTTTCTCATACTGATAATGATGCTGGGATTCCCGGCGATGGTAGCGGTGCTATTGGGGTTTTCGGTACTGTACGCCGCGGGTGGGTACGCTGTGGAGCGCGTGTTGCTTACCAAAATCGGCAAAGCTCAAAGCGCGGGGCTTACCCCGGCCGCGGCTACTATCACGGCACCGCTCTTTGGAGAGTTTGCGTTCAAACTTTTGGGAAACGCTTTTACGTTGTGGCCAGCCAAGATTTTGTGCGGTGGAAAAAAACGTCTGGCGATAGTGCCGGCTTCGGTTCTGCAAAACCGCACGCCCGGACAGTTCTTGGATTTGTGGCCAAAGCTGCGCGTGCTGCCCGCACCAGTCATGGTGGTTTTGTTTTTCGTATCGGGAGTGTTCATTGTGACATCGATTGTGATGTCGGTTTACATGGCGATAGCCTTCACCAAGAACGTGTGGCTTGCTCCGGCGGAACCTGTCGCACCTGCGGTGGGCCCGCAGGGAAAAACGCAGAGCGGAAATCCCTCAAACGTCGTCCCCTTGCGTTCCCAAGCCAAGTAGTAGCATGCACTGCCTAGCCCTACGGCAGCTCGTAAATATCTACCAAGCCATTATTGCGAGAAACGTAGAGCTTTTTGGAATCTGCATCCACCGCATAATCGGTAGCATCATCGGCAAGGGGCGACAGCCGCACAGTGTAGCGTCCCGTGGTTTGAGTGTTTTCGCTAGCAATAAACCGAATCAAGAATCGGAAATTTCGTCCCGATGTGGGCCCGTCAGCTGTGCGCGCAAAGAAATTACCTTCCACAAAGCCGTACAATTGCCCGTCTGCGGCTACCTTCAATTTTGTTATCGCCGAAGCGTGGCTTTCGGTAAGTGGCAATTTCACGTCTGTGCAGCTCACACGTTTTAGCTCGGGCAGCGACCAAGTGCAGTACGAGGAGTAGTGCAATCCGCCCACCACTAGCATTTCATTTTTATCGTCGATAGCCATTGTGGCTGGATTGATTTCTTTCAAAGGCACATCCGATAGTAAGCTCTTGATATTTACTTGCCCAGACACACGGAAAGCTTCGTTGATATTCCACAAAGCAATGCGGCCCAAGTAGGTGCTGCCCAAGTACCCTGCCCCGCTTTCCAGTGCCGCTACCCAAGGCCTGGTGCGAGAGAATGTCCAGTTGTCCCAAATCAAACTGCGGCCGCCGTTGCTTTGCGTTTTTTCGTCGTATTCGAGTGCGTTTTTGGAATCGGTGGGAAGCTCGGCCCACCTATCTCTATCGAGTGAGTACAAGTAGGGGCCGCCCGGGTAGTGCGAGCCTAAACCGTTTTCACCCATGGCTTGCAGAGTTTCTCGGCGCATCACCGATAGGTTTGATAGCGCCATGTAGTATCCCGTGTAATCCCATTCGACAGGCGACGGGATGCCATTGGGGCTAAAGGGTGCCTGCAACAACACAGGGGCTCTTTGGCTTTTGGGCGAATTCGAGGCCACCACCCATTGCCACCGCTGGTGCTCAAACCGGGGAACGACAACTACCAGGTTATCGCCATCTCCAAACATTTGAATGCCACCCGCGCCGCCCAGCGGGCTGGTATCGGTGGACATTCCAAATTTAGGCTCCAGTGGGTTTGAGAGATCAAACAGGGCTTGGTGTTGCGCCCTCCTGTCCCCAGAAACTTTTGTCCCACCAACTAGAGTGATTTGAGAATTTACTGAATGCACTCGGGAGAGAGAGGCAAAGCCTGTATCGAAAGTGTGGATGAGTGGCAGCGGCTGCAGGATTTCATCGTCGCAACCAGCAAAACTAGCGGGCGCGGCAAAAGCAAAGATTCCCACCCACAGAGCAAAAACAAACCGGCATACAAAAGACTGGCGCATTTGGACAAAGCCTCCCAGAACCCGCTACGAACGAGGGTTTTGGGGTGTCTACCGCAACCAGGCTGTGGAAGTCCATACGGCAAAGGGAGCACGGTATGGCTACACGGTATGCCTAAACATCAGGCCTATAGATTCAGCCCAGACATTAGAAGGTGCGCCACAATTCATCGTCGGCATTCATGCGCGCGCCACGCACCACCAGGCCAACGACGAGACTTGCCACGGCAACGGCGAGCGCGGTTTGCACCGGGTGCCGGCGGATAGCGCGGGCAACGGGGTGGCGCCGGGCGCGGTTGGCGAGCGACCGGACGGCCCGCAGGAAATTGCCTTGGTTGGAATCCAGGGCGTGTTGCAGCTCCACTGCGGAAACCCCTGTTATTTCAGCAATACTGGCAGTAGCCACGGCAGCATTTTGCATCGAATCCTCCGGTGAATTGGCTCCGCCGAGTAGAAGTGCAGAAAAAGTGCCACCGGCGCGGACCGGGGGCCGGGAGTCGGCCGAGCGGCCGCCTTTGGAGGCCCAAACAGAATTTCCCCGTAGAGTTTGACATCCAAGCCCCCCAGGCCTACCTTCACGCTACTTCATAAGTGTCGCGGGGTGGAGCAGCCTGGTAGCTCGTCGGGCTCATAACCCGAAGGTCGTAGGTTCAAATCCTACCCCCGCTACCAATTTAAAACGGTCCGTACCGGACACATAGGTCACATATCATACCGGAGACATAGGTAACACTTTGGCGCCAAACGGGTTGCCTAAGGGTTCAAAGCGCCTACTGTCCTCATCGAAATAACCCAGGTCGTAATCCATAAAGGTCACGAGCCATATCCGATCATTAACTTCCTTGATGCCGACGGCCTGGCCGGCAAAGACCCCGCTTAAATTGATTTTGAGCTTTTTGATGCAGATGCGACCGCAAGATGTGACGAGTATCGTGCGTTCATGCAGTGGGTACTCCATTGGCGGTAGCCCCTCGTACGACCGTGTAGATGGCCTGTAGACCTCACCAGGGTACTTCATTTCTAAAGCTTGGTGCGGTCGCTCAGAATTAAACTCCTCAACAAACGCATCGAAGCGCACCTGTTGCTGCAGCAAATTCATTTCGGCAGGTTTTGTAGTTTCCTTCTTCAAAGTCAGATGCATTCGCTCATGCCGACCATTCTCTTGCGGATTACCGGGCCTGATTCGCTCAATTCGGATCCCAAGCCGCAGCCACCAAACTGAAAGCTTGCTCAATCCAAACAAGGAATTTGGAGATGCAAACGGAACTCCGTTGTCGGTCCGAATGCTCGAAGGCAAACCGAACTCTTTGAACACTCGCTCGAAGACATTGAAGGCCATTGGCTCTCGCGTAGTCTCTAATCCTTCGCACGCTAGCAAATACCTGCTCGCATAATCGGTAATCGTCAGTGGATAACAATACCGACCATTGCCAAGTTGAAACTCGCCTTTGAAATCCGCGCACCAAAGATCATTTGGGAGTTTGCCGTCGCTCAACGGAGTGCCTTCAGCACGATAACGGCGGCGGCCTCGAGGAGTGACTAAGCCGTGTTTATCCAACAAAGCATGAATGGTGCTCTTGGCTGGAGGCTTTATGTCCGGAAACTTGCGGATGAATCGTTCGCGGATTTTCGGAGCTCCCCAACTGGGCTTGTCGGCTTTGATTTGCAGCAGAGCTTTCTCAACCTGCATCGGCAATTGATTGCCGTATCGGACAGGACGACGGCTTCGATCCACCAAGCCTTCTACACCGCTCGATTGGTATCGATCGACGATCTTGTAACCAGTCTTGCGCGCTATCCCAAACTCCCGACACAACGCAGCCATCGACTCGCCATCCAAAAAGCGAGCAACAAACTTCATCCTCTCATCCACAACCGAACACTCCTTCCAAGGCATCACCCACCCCCTTAAACAAAGTGTAAGGGAGAAAAAGTGTTACCTATGTGTCCGGTATAAAGTGTTACCTATCTGTCGGGACGCTCGAATTATCTACGACAGACAAACCCACAGCTCGTAGTGTCGTAGTAACAGCCTTGGGGGCACGGTCCTGGCCGGCAATGGTCTGGGTAGCTCAGAAAGACAGGAGCGGTAACGGTTGTACCGTAGGAGCAGTTGTAGCTGTCCGTGGTGCTACAGGAGAGAAAAGTGTAACTAGCGACGATTGGCTGTCCGACTCCGGGGTATGCATACTCGCGACAAGTGAACGTCTGGCCATTGCGGGTACACGTGGAGTTGTCCCCAGATCTAAAACCTCCGCCAAATGGTGAAGGCGGATAAAGCGGTAAAATCCCCGACCAATAATTTGCGCTTCCGATGTAGTACAGCATCGAACCTTCTGGAACAGTCACGCTGAAAGTACTATAGCCACATCGAAACCCCGCGGTGGCGTCACTCGGCGCCGTGGGATGAGCAGTCAGCTCGAACTCAATCGTCTGTTCCACCGCAGGAAAACGGATAGAGTGAGCGGTTAACGAAGTCCTCCCCGAACCCGAGAGAACCAAATAATTTGGGCCAGCCTGCTGAGAGCTAATTTCTATTTTGCATTCGTAGTCGGAAAAGTGACGTGCTACTGCACCCCCAGTCGTCGTGAACGAGAACTTCCTGTCCTCTGCGGGAAGATCGTCGATCTGATTTTGAAAGGAGTCGTAGAAGTAGGCATAAAATGTTCGACAGGTGTCCGTTGGAAACTTAGGCTGATTCAAGGGGCCAATCGCAATTCTGACTGAGTCTACGGGCCCCGGCTTTATGGTGTAGGCTTGCTCCTCGGAAGTAACGAGTAAGTCTGTTGCTTGCAAGTCGAACGAACTGCCGATGCTAGCTATCTCCGAACTAACGTAAAGCGTTTTGCCGGAAGTACCGGAGCTGAGCGTAATTGGAGTGCTGGTCGAAAATCCAACAACCTCTCTAACGAGGGACCGGCAGCTTGCGTCGCTGTAAAGGCGATAAGCGACTTGGTTGCCAGTGTGCCGGAAATTTATAAGATTAACGACCTTGTCTGCGGTGAGAACCTGGCTATTCCCAAAACGGTCGGTGATTTTAAGCGTAATCGCTTTGCATTCGCCTGCTACCGCCTCTGAGAAAGAGGTCATCGAAATCTGACTGGCTGTAGCAGCCAGGAAGGAAAAATTTACGTCTACAGTTTTTAAGGAGTCCAACTGATAGGTAAATATGTAAGACTGCGTCGCAATGGTCTCTTTGCTAATGTAGACGGAGAGGTCGGTGAGTCCCTTTTTGCCCTGAAGGGTAGTGACTGGAGCGCTGCAATTTTCGTCCGCGAAAACTTCGGCAGATGAAGTCACCGACAAATCAGTAAGGAGAGGGGCCGCTACTCCTCGGTTATTCACGGAGCGTAGCTTGGCCAAATAGCACTCGCCAACTACCCCAGCGGTCGGACCGGAGTAAATTAGTTGCTTCGGCTTTGGCAGAACTTGGATCACAATATTGGCGACTGGGGACTTCTGTTCGCCGTTGACTAGGACGTAAGAAAAAGTGTCTACGCCTACAAAATCGGCTTTTGGCGTATAGCTAACGCGAAGGGCTTCCCCCGAAAGAGTGCCTTGGAGCGGCTCAGTCACCAAGGCGTAACCTAGCTTCACGTCAGAGGGGTTTTCGGATTTTAGTTCGAAGACAAGTGCAGTGCCTTCCAACGTCGTCAGTGTCTGGTTACTACCGCTAAGGAGGTCAGTTTTTCTTTCCGGAACACCTTCCCCTTGGCCATCGCATCCCAAGAGTAAAAACAAAGGAAAAAGCAGAAAAACCCAGAATTTACATCGCACAGTGCCTCCAGAGGCAAAACTCTCCGAATTTTATCGTTCAACTGTGATGGAATTATGTCGGAGCGTCTCAGGGCTAATAAACACCCTTTTTGCAAATCGTAGATGTCTAGACCGTGCGGAGAATACTTTCCGACTAAACAGGGTGTATTCATGTCGAAACGTCTATTTGAATTCAAGAATGCTTGAGAAAATTCAGAAAAGTTTCTTGGTCAAAGAACAAACGGGGCAAAGCTCATTTATGCTTTACGCTTACGTTGTTTAGAACGTCTGCAGATTCTAAGCCGTCCCATAGGGACATTTACTTCATTCCGCGCGAGGCAGATTGCGCATCGGAACGAACTTCGCTGTTTGCGGAGTCACTGACCGTATTCTGCGCTCTCCTACTGACCGAGCTGAAGGTATCGAACCAAGTCGCTACGTTGATCAATCTCGCCGGAGAACCACACCAACGCTCCCTACCGCAGCTCACCCCATATCCAAGCATCCACTGAAATGATCCCAATCGCCCCATCGGATCTTCTCACTACTGCAAAATCGTCGTAAGGCCATACCGGTTTAAGGAGGCCCTGCTGTCGACTTCCAGCGGGGTAGAGAAATCCAAGAATCGTAATAGTCTCTCCTGAACTGAGAGAGTCGCTTCGATACTTTGTCATTTGGTTAAGCGATTCGCTCTTCGGGGAAGGCAAATAAAGCGGCTCCACCGACTTGCTATTGGCCAAAGAAATTTGTTGCCCCACTTCCAAAACCTGATCTGCGCCGCGATCGAAAATTGGATTACCAGAATGCTTGTGATAGGTATCTTTCTCTCCTATCGTCGAAAGCGCTTCATAGATCAGCGAAAGCTCCGATGCCCGCAGCTCATCGATCGACCGACTTCGTTTGCCCTCGGCTAGATTCTTGTCGCGATCTCGGTAGGACTGCAAAAGTAACAATACCTCTTTTGCGGGAATCTTCTCTCCCTCTTTCAATCTATCAGCGAAGCGATGAAAGCACCGTCGCTAACTTCTAAGCAGCAGATTTACTACTCTCGAAGCCTCTTTACGAAAGAACTGCCGGTCTTTTCTGGGTGTCGTCGATAGGTGGTACAACATGAATCCATCGGTTAGAGCCCACACAGAGAGGCTGAGAGATTTTACTTCGCCAGCATCCCAGCCCATTTCCTTTCGCGCTCCAAGGAGCACCGAATACGTTCGGTTGAATCCCATTTCGGTCATCTTGCTGTGAAATTCACGGCGCTTCGAATTGAAAGTAGCTGAGTAATAAAGCAGGAAAAGCACAGAGCCTTGGTCGGGATACTTTTCAACCCAATCAAAGAAACCATCTACGATAGCTTTGATCTGACTTTTCCAGTGACTTGATTTGGCCAGCCGCTCAATAACTATCTTTTGTGCAGTTGCGATCACGTAATCGATCGCTTTATCGATAAGTTCTTCCTTTTCGGCGAAATGGTATTTTACCTGCGCGCGATTAATTCCTATGCGCTTGCCTACGGATTCAAACGTCAGGTTTTCAATTCCGTCTTTAGCCAGGCATTCAATCGCTGCACGAACAATCCGCAGCTTTGTTTGCTCTCCCCGCCCCGGCTTTGGTGGAAACAGCTGCGCATACGCAGCATCTTTTGCATTCATGAAAACTTCTCCCTAGGTATCTCATCGGAATAAATAAGGTAATACTCAAGTAGCCATTAGTTGATACGTGCGTATTAATTGATTGCTCGTCGCGTTATAAAATGTTAATACCGCTTCTCATCGTGGGACAGCTTCTGAGCGCCGGTGTAATTGGAGGAACAGAAGCGTGTCGAACCTATTTTATTTCTTATTCTTTTTAATTATTGGAACGAGTGTTGGGTTTGCGGGTGAGGACGATGCCCTACCCCACACTCCATCCGAATGCTCACAGCACTTAGTTAGTTTCAGCACAAACAATCGTGCATTCTACAACCAAGCAGAAGACTGGCTTGACGGATTATCTGAACGCAAAGGCATTAGTCGCGGTGAAGATCTCGAAGCCATAAAACACACCCTCAAAGGCCCTCTTTCAGATCCCTCGAGCCATGTACTGGAAATTGGGGCAGGCCGCGGAAGAGTCATTCGGTGGCTATTAGAGCACTTTCCTACTGCAAAGATCACCGCAGTGGATCAGTCCGATCGAAATGCAGAAAGACTTTCCGAACAATATAGTAGTTACTCGAATGTAAACGTCCTTCGATGCAACATTCTGGAACTGGAACTACAGCAAAAATTCTCTTTAGCGCTCTGGATGTGGTCTGGATTTGCCGAAGTCTCAAGCGAAGAAAAGCCAAAAGCAATGGAGCGGGTTTTTCAAAGTCTGATCGCCGGCGGAACTTTTGTAATCGACATGCCCAGAGAGATTGTCGGCGTTGAAAAGATAGTTCATGGCAATGGCGGCGTAGTGCAACTCCAAGAATCCTTTGCCACTCTGATGGCTCATCTAGTTACTGAAGAGGAACTAAAAGCCATGGCTGCGAATGCAGGGTTTAAGTTTGTTCAGACAATCAACTATGAAACCTCCACTCAAATCCCCAGGGTCTCCTTTGTTTTTTTGAAACCAGGCCGAAGGTAGCGGTGGCGCGGTTCATTCCCGCGCAGGTAGCCGATCCGAACTTGCCATTGGTTCGCGAGTTTGGACTGCTTACAGAATTGCAAGGACCTTAATACGACAGTTATTGAAGTCGCTCTGGATAGCCTTGATAATTCATGGGTGCGTTACTCATTTTCAATCAACATCCTTCTCGCCGCAGCGAGCTTACTTGAGAGCCACGCCATGACTAAAATCGTGCCCTACGGGACTGAGACAAGCTATCGGGCCGGCGAGGCCATACCATTTGCGGACTTCAAGATCATGCCGCGTGGGCAGTCTTCGCAAAAGTTTATCTTTGCTGGCATTGAGCGGAGCCGCGGTACTGAGTCATTCGTTGTGTTATTGCCGGATGGCAGTACGCTGCTGCGGGCACTCACAAACGGTTTTCCCGGTGGCGCAGAAAATTCCTTTGGATTTGCAGTAAACCGTCGTCTGTTTTTTGAAGTGCGCGTATGGAATGGCAAGATCAGCGCCAAGCAAATACTGAGCATTCCCAGCGAAGAAAACGGGAAGTACCAATTGAGGACGATGGCCGAGCTTGGCCAGACCTATGACTTGGAAGGCGAGATCCTGGCATTTCCGCTCTTTGATCTCAAAATCGCTAAAATCGAGCAGACGAAGGAACGCAGGCACCTCTCTGCAGAGGACATCCGCGAGTGGTACGACTCCGCGCGAAAGCAGTACGAGGCAATGCCTGGCCTAACGTCCGAACTACGAAAAGAAATGATCAACGGTCTCGATTCGAATAAAACCTTCATGGAACGTAATCCAGAAATCGTTACGCTTAGAAATACCTTTTACCTTGCGATGTCGCCAGGCGTTGAACCACCTGTCATAAAAGTTGACCCAAATGTGCCATCGGCAACCGAGGTCCAATGTGGTCCAAAAACCTTTGTTGTAAGGACTGCTCCACCTCTCGACGGTGCACTGGGCAATAAACTACGTCTAACAGTCGATCCTCATTAGAGTTCGCCGGAGATGGGCGAATTTTACGACGTGTCTACGTTCCAGCAGTAGCCGCTGCCAACCCCCAACGGGAAACTGGAGCCACAATTCCGCCATAATTGACTGCGATAATATCCCTAAACCCATCAGCTCTGTCGAACGCATCCCTAATCAGCCTAGGTCTCAAGGTTTTATGAAAATGCCCATTCGCAGTTGGCCAGTTGGTCTTTCCGTATTGCTTTTTCATTGCATTTCTTCCCAAGCAGCCGGTCCTTACCCAGGCTACGAACCTCCCGAGCCCATGCGCCCCATGGAAATTCGCGACGTAGCCGTGACAGATCCGGACAATGCTCAGTACTCTTCCTACAACACTTGCGGAAACACTTGCCCTTCCAACAGCTGTTCCACCAGCGCATGCACCACGTGCGTTGCCCAAAGCAAAACGGATCCGCAACCCGACCTGCGATTGGAATTTGATCGGCTGGAGCGAGGTTGCTTCGATCGGATCGAAGTGCGAGTTCGCATGCAGTTACCGCCGGATTACGGCCCCGAAAAGCGTAAGTATCTTCTGCGCTTGAAGGCCGCATCTGCTTTCTGCCCCATGGGCACCACTTCGAACACCGTTGCAACGTGGCATGAATTCTATGCCGCCATGGGGTCGAGTCAAAAACTGCCGGGTCCCGCCCAAGCCGCTATTTTTGACCGGGAAATGGTGGACATGGCCATCGAACCCATTCGAGTAGCTATCCTCCATACCGATGAAACGAACATCAATAGCCACCCTGCGGATGCTGCGTACGTTCCGCATTCGTATTCGCAATACCGAGTAGATGCAGAATTGATTTTGATAACGCCCAATGGGGGTGTTGTGGTCGCCGCAACGGGGGATGAAATATTCCACCGAGATGAAGACGGTTTACCGATGCAATGTAACCAGTGCGATGCACGTGCTCTTGCGTCCCTTCAGAATCAAACGGTGACCAGAAGAATGGAAGATGCCCAGGTAACATACGATGCGGGGCAATACAGTACGGTCGATGAAGAGGGAAACCGAATCGGAATGACGAGTCGCCCCCTTCGCGTAGCGCCGCTGATTCCAGAGCCATTACCCCCGGTCGCAGAAGAGTTGCCTCCTCCGGGACAAGTGGCGGAGACGCAGTACTTCACGACCGTAGAAATTGTGGACGCCAAACCTGCCGCACAACGCTTACAGGAAGAAATTTCGATCGAGGCCCGGTGGCTGCTCGAGTATCTCACCGGAGATCGCAAGTACCTGACGGTTGAAACCATGAAGGCGCTATCAAAAGGTTGTCACTTAAAGGGCTATCAGCATCAAAAGAAGTATTGGGGCTTCACTTACAATGGTGCGTATTACTACTTCTTGGATGTAGGACGGCGCCGACTCATGTTTGCACGCCACGCCGAAAAAGTCGTCAATATGAACCGCGGCCCCGGCTTCGACGCCATGCTCCCTTTATCTAATGTGAACGACTACGTTCCTGTCTGGAAAATCGTGCACGAAGCTCCGATGTTGCGCGATTCCACAGGCCGAATCCCAAAAAACAGTCCGGCGACCTACGACCGCATGATCGACTATTACGAGTCGGTAGGTAAGGCACGCGCTTGGGCTAACGGAGTTGCTGCATTGGAATTTGTCTGGCACGCGCTTCCGGGTGGAACGGCACTGGATCACTTCGCAACGGGCGAGGTGGAATACGGAACGTTGGATATCCTTTCGGATGCCACCGCTTTTGTTTCTGGCGCGGGTGCAATCGTAAAACTCTCAAAGACTTCTCTGCTCGGAGGCAAAGCCGTTCAGGGCGCAGACATCGCGTTGCGAGGCGCGCAGTATGTCGATCAAGGGATGGCTATTGGTCAGGGTGCGTACGCAGTTTACAATATCGTCGATAAGAGAAAGCTTGAGGCTGGAGATACAATCATGGCCGTTCTTGGCGCCACGGGAGCGGCCGGCGCAGCCAGGAGCGCGGCTCAAAGCGCGGTAGTCGCGCGCATCTCTCGGATGCCTACGTCGTTTCGTCCGCGAGAACTCGCGGGCGCCCAGCTGTGGGATCCGAAAGCCGTGCGCCGCGGTGAACCCCACCCGTATAACAATACGGCAAGTCCTACCGAGCAGCTCGAGTACGCCTACTTCCAAAAGGGAGTCATGGAGAGTAGCGTGACGGACGGATCCAAAATCCTGGCAAAACGCTTCATGCCAGGATTCAATTCCCGAGCCGGCAATCGAACATTTAGCTACGCAGAGTTAAAAGCAGGCATCGTAGATTCTATTGAAACGATGCGCGCTGCCACCGGTCACGCGCCGCTCGGCATTGTCGAGCGAAAAAAGCCCGACGGCTCCATGGAGTCTTTCGATATTCTTACTCCCGAGTGGAAGAACGGCGCAGATGGTTGCAAGAAACTTGGGATGTACGACGACGCCTATGCCTTCACTCGTCGTGCGGATCTCTGGGACAGCAGTCCCGCAAGCAAAGCCTTGTGGAAAAAGCACAAAGAAAACCTGAAGAAAATGCTTAAACCCAATGCGGCGGGCGTTACCCCCCACCCCGACGGCAGCGATATGAATGTGCGTTTTTGGGCGCAGACTAAAGTGGTGGACGGCCAGGAGCGAATCGTCGCCATCGAAGAAATTCCAATCGACTACTACGATTTCTATCGCGATGAATCACATCGTCGTCGACAGGCTAGCTGGATTGATGACTACTTCGCGGCTGTCGAACAGAAGACGGGCTACTCAGACTCCACAGCGGTGAATACCTCTGTTGGGGACAATAATTCCTACAACGGCTTTAATGATGGCGATGATGCTTGGATGCAGACTCAAAACCAGAATCAAACCAAAACCGAAACACAAAGTATCGAGGACGTTGGGTACGAAGACTATATGTCGACAGATTCCACTTACCAAGATTCCTACTAGAGTATATCGCCGGTAGTAGTTTTTAGACTGCTCCATCAATGACAGCGCTAAGCGGCGGGAGCGCTACAGACTCCCGCCGCTACCCGCTATTATCAGCATCAAGGTGATTTAATGCTTCGGATTGCCGCCTTAACCATGCCCGATCTTAATACCACCGAACCTCGGGCCTTATTCGGCTCCATTCGATGTTCGTGCGTGATATTGAAGTAGGCGGGCTCGCCGACAAGGGATGCCGCACCCGCATCTTCTACTTTTCCGCTATACGACCAACTTTGGTACCTCAGGTCGCCCTTGCTGTTTGCATCTTCACGGTAGTTCAGAAATGCGAATTTGAACTTAGCTCCGCTTCCTGAGAATGGTCCCAGAAGGCAGTCTGTAACTCTGCAGTAACAGGAAGACTGCAAAGAGGTGCCACCGCTGTAAGCGTTCGTGCTGCACTTACAGCCTGATACGGTACCTTCTTGAAAATCATATTCTTGCTCACTGTCAAAATCTGAACTCAAAACGATTTTACCCGCCGGAAACGCCGGGGCTGTGGTTAGGCGGGCAAACGCCAACGGTGCGCTGCCCAATAAGCCAGTCACGGTTAACAGAAGAAATTTTTGGGTAATGCCAATGTGATTTTTCATGATTGTCAGTGTAGCAATTGCGGGTGACGCAAGCACGACACAGAGCGCGCTTTGATGCAGAGAAGAATAGAAACTGTTATGAGTTTGCTGACTTAAGTTCCTCAAATGCAGCGACGAAAATTGTCACCCAAACTACCGTTCGTTCCAGCCGTTTGCATTGATCCGTGAGCACGTTTTCCTGTATAGTGCGCTTCCTTTTGCAGTCGTTAAAAAAACGTTCAAATCCACCTAATACGAATAGGAATTTTTATGATTAAAAACTTAGCGGTCCTGGGTCTGTCTATGCTCACGGGTTTTGCGGGACCTGCACAACCGGATCCGCGGGTGAAAGCTTTTGAGGAATACTTTAGCAAGTACCTCGTCAACAACTCCTTCTATTCCGAATCCGAGCAGCCAAAGTGGAGTTCCAAAGCAACGGTTACGTACAAGAACCTTTCGTCCAATGCGGTTGGCATCACTTACGAAATGCACTTGAACGTTGTTGGGCGAGGGTATGACGTGGATGCTGATGGCAAACGCATCGAGGGTTCGGAGAAAAACAAGGACCGCGAAATCGTCACGCATTGCGAAGCGAGCATTAAGGAATCCGCGAGCAAAGATCCTTACCTCTCCGGATTTTGCTACAACAAATCCAATACCGCGTTCATCCCCACCGGATACGCTCTGGGACTTCGAATGGTTTTGCAGGGAGACAAGCTAACAGTGCACCGAGATGAAGTCGGATTTTCCGATTGTATTGACGGCAACGACGAGATGAAGCCGTGTTCCTCAAGCGAGACGACGGTATTTCAACCTGAAAATTCAGATGCAGGCGTTGTACTCAGAAAGACACTGACCAGAGACGTTTCTTACAACTTCGATCCCGAGTCGTACACGCGAACAAGCGTCTCCGAGGACTACATCAAATTGCTCACGCCCGAGCAGCTCACCAAAGTTGGCTCCAAAATTATCGAAGAAAAGAAGTAGTCGTCTGCCGCAGGACAGCCTTGTAGCAGGTTGCGAACTCGACAGAAAACAGATATTCACCAGCGGCCTTTATGAAAACGAATGTTCTCTGGGTCGCGTTCTTTGTCCTCTCTACACTTGCGAATGCAAGTGTCCATTCTTGTGACGAGGAAATCCTGTTCCGAGCCAATCCGCCCGCGGATAGCTTGGTGGATTTACCCCCAGGACAAACTCTGCGTTCCATTCCTTACGATGTGGCTTTTTCGGTTCTCACCAACGGTATTCGTGAGGCTGAAGAACAGCTGATGGTCTGTAGGGACCCGAGAGGCTTCTCTTTTTAGAGAGATAGATGACACCGTTGTTCGCCGTCGCAGACGATCCACTGGGGAAATAGTTTGGCGCGTAAGAAGCCCCGCAGATGCTACTCGGAGGGTAGAGATCCGAGAGGAGCTAGATTATTACCTCGTTGAAAAGCACCATGCGCGAGTGAAACTGGCAGTACTCAATCGCGAACTCGAGTTTCAGATGTTGGTCCGGTCTCCTGCAAACGCTGAGTTTTCCGAACTAGCGGCGCGGTTGAATATCCTTTTTCCTCACTGGAAGAACTGGAACGTAATGAATCTACAGGAGGATTTCATCCTCCCGAGTCGGAGAAGCTCTTTTGAATGAAGATGCCCCTTTCTCAGCGGACGGAACAGGCCCGGGCCATTCAGAGGCAGTTGCGCGGATTAGCGTCGACTTATGGTTCTGAAAACGTCATCGAGTTACTTCCCGAAATCTTGATGGAGCCTGCTTTGCTGGAGGGACCGTTCGGAAGTGGATCGGGAGGGCCCGACCGTCTGAACCAGTACCGATGGCGATTGGCGCACAGTCGCATGGTAGCGGGAATGCGCGTAGATCCCATGGATGGATCGGAACTATCCCGTCTCACTGGCAGAATTGCACGTAGCCGAGCGATCAACGGACTGTCTTGGCTAACAGACAGTCAGATTAACCCCCTTCGCCGAGAAGATCGCAGGGTAATGAGAGCCCCCTCTACGGAACCATAAAAAACCCTGCTCAAAATCCCAGCTATTTCCAATCAACGGGGTAAGAGAGAACTTTGCCGGTGGCAGTGGTAGCGATTAAGTCGCCGTTTGAATTGAAGGCCAGAGAGACAAACTCATCTTCCCCGATTTGAGGCTGCAGCACAAAGTACCTGGGGTCGGGCCCTTGGCCCTTTTTGAGCTGATAAACAAGAATTTCGTTCTTCTTCGTTTTGATCGCCATGGAATTTTCGTCGTGGGAGTACCGAACTCCCATTTCGTTCATGTACCCTTGCATAGAAGCCTGCGTTGCCAGCACCATGTCTCCTGTTTTGGATTCCATTACGCGGATCCGAGGCAGGTTTTCCGGCGCTTTTTGGCCAGGGACCCATCCAACCGCTGGAAGATAGATCGTACCGACTTTCTCGGTAGACTTTGAGGGGTAAATGCCCGGTGAGTAAACATTCCCTGCAAGAGCGTCCTCTACAGGGATAGAGCCATCATTGTCGCCACGGGTAAAAAGATCCGCGGGGGTAGCTCTGTACCGCAACAAAGAATACCGGAAGGTTCTTCCGCCATCAGCAGTCTGAACATCGGGATAAAAGTTGTAAAACTTTTCGGGTTGTCGGGCGTCAGCAACAGCTTTAATGCCGTCCGGTTGCAAACGATTGCCGCTCGCGAGGTCAATTACATAACCGTCCCGCAAGCTGGCATCCCGACGGGCTTGCCAGTAGGCCATGTCTTTTGGGATATCATCAAAAAACGAAACCTCATTGTGTCGCCCCACCCCGCCACCGGCACTGCGGCATCCTCCGGTAATTCAGACTCCACAAACCGCATTCCGATCGCCTTCATCGACTCAGATTGATTCAATTCATCCGTCGAATACGAGCGAGAAATGGGGATATCCTCTGGTTGCAGGTACCGTAGAGAATAAAGGTGCTTACCGCTCCTAGTGTCGAATATCGCGACTTCGTTCTCGAGCCCAATCCACGCGTAGTTCCCCGTCTGGGAAACGCCTGGAGGAATGCCTCGCTGATCTCCCAATTGGGCCAAAGATTTGGGACAGAGCGGCTCGGACCCCGCCTGCACCGAAACGCAAAGTATGTGAAGAATTTAAAAAAACAGCAAAACCGAACATGTTTTGAAACATCTCTCCCCCGAAAATCGTACAAGCACTCAAACCCTGATTGGGCTGTAGGCGTATTTCTTCTGTACACAATGTACGTACTCGCATCACCAGCACTATCGAAGCAAAGCCCAGGCCAGCGGATCGTGCTTATAGGGCCAGCCCAGGGAAGGCCGTTCGGCCTGAGTAGGCCTTAATGGGAGTCTTGAGTAGGTGACACTCCGTAGAAAGCCGCCAAAGATTCCAGCTTCTGCGCGCAAGTGGCCGGCTCAATTTCCAGTGAACTTTCCCCCTTTTTCGAAAAGTCCCGCCCACCACGACTTCGCCGGCACGGGGAAACATATAGTCTGTCCCATTGGGTCCGTAGAACGCCATGTACCCGATAGCGCCAGGATCAAATCCAGGGTGCGCTTTGATGTAAACTAAGTCGCCTCTCACCGGAATGACGTTCGTATCCCTCGCCAAATCCCGCGCACCAAGACCGCTACAATTGTAGATCACCGAATTCGATCCAACCGTGTCGACGATTTCTTGCATTGAGGAAAATTTTCTCTTCACTAGAACAGCACCTTGGCGTTCCACCTGTGCTTTAAGGCTGGCCATGTATCGAGGGGTATCAATTAAGATTGTATTTACTTCGTAACCTCCCTGCGTAACGCCCTGGATTGGCAAACGGTCGTGGTGAACAACTTCAAATAGCTCAGGCAGCGCCTCAAAAAGATCCAGGCCCGACTTGGCGCGAGCTTCCTCTGTTACAAACATTGGCATCGATTTTACAGGCCAACCTGTTTTTTCGAGCTCCTGATACCGTCGCCAGGAATCTATTTGTATACGTTTCAAACTTTTCCCGCTCGGCGACAGCGCTAGCATCTAAATCCACCGAGACCGGACTCCACAGACCGCCCGCTATATTGGAAACGTTGTTTGGAAAAAATTCCTCGGAATAAATCGTAACGCTATGGCCCTGTTTTTGAAGTTCAAACGCCGTCGTGAAACCAATCACGCCGCCGCCAACGACAACCACTTTGACCCCGGGCCTTTGCAAGTATTGTCGACTCTGGGAAAGCGCTTCGTACACCGTCCCCCAGGACAGGGTGAGCCCCGCTCCACCATGTCCATAATTGTGAACCACCGCCGCGCCACCTACCTCTTCCGTCTCAAGACGGATTCCGCCTTCACGAAAAGGACGCAGCCCCACCACCGGCCGAACCTCTGAAGAGGTCACACTCAGGTTTGTGGGAGGAGCGGGGTATTCCTTTGTAGGCTCGGCCAGAACTGCGACCGACAGCGCCCAATGAAAGATAAAGGACAATGCAACCCAATAGTTTTGATGCTCGCGGGTATTGAACTGGCTAAAAAATCTCATGGACGGACTGTTACCACAGAAGAGAACTCAGCTGCCACTGTGTTCAGCTTGGTCCGAAAGCGTCGAGTAGCCCCCGGTGACCGGTTTACATTTTCATTAACTGACGCGCTTATCCTCATACCAAACCGTAACTTCGGCAGGCATTCACCGTTCTATTCGATCTTGTGCTATCACCGGTGGCGCCGATGAAACCCAGAACAATCGCGCTATTTCTTTCTGCCTTGCTACTTCCAGCTGGCCCTATTTTGTCGGCGATTCAGGGTCCTCAGAGTGGCAAGACTGCGAGCCTCGTTACTTTGCCCCCGCTGCTTTCGTGTCAGCAAATTCTTGCGCATTCGGGTCTGAGACTGACGCCTGAGGAAGCCGCTCACCTTCGGGCGCATTTCCCGCAATTTAAAGAGTTTGCGACAGCGGCCACTCGCTTTTTGCTTGGAGAACATTCCTACAACGCATTCAATCTTCCGGCGCTATTCAGAAAGGCCGGCATCGAAGCTGCATTCCTGTTCGCAGTGGGCAACCAGTTGGAACAACTCCCCAGTTTCATCAGGACACAGCCCACTTTCGCAATGCACTGCTCAACCACAAGGTGCTCGACGAAGTTTTTGTCAGTACCCATCAAATTGAGAGGCTCCAAACACCCACTTCGGACTTACTTGCCAGTAAGTCTTTCCGGAACGTTCCACGAATTGCCCTCACCCATCAGTACTACCCCTTTAAACAGGAATACCGTGATTCGCTCACACTCATTCACCTTTCAAAGTGGGGCGAGTTCAACCTCCCAGTCGCGGCGCGTGTTTACCACTTGGCCGGAGGTTCTTGGATTCTTGCTTCAAGAAAACGGTGGAAGACCTAGGGCGCTACTGGAGTGGCCTTAAAGCAGTGGAACTGGTGCTTCATACCTGTTTGATTTTTCAGGATGCGGAGGGAGGCTTTTCAAGCTTGGGAGCTCTTTTGAATAAGAAACTAAGCTTTGCCGCAGCAGAGCAGATGAAAGAAATCGCGCTGATGCTGAGCGACGGAGTTCATCCCGGCACGACCAGCTGGCGGGTGAACGAAACAATCACTGAGAAGCACGACAACCCTTTTGTAATCCCCCTGAATTCCCGAACAAAATGGATTCACTTTAAGAATCCGATTCGAGCGGGGTGATTGCCGTTGGTAAAATCGCGACTGCAAAGACCACGGAATGAACACCAAACCGTTCCTCAACCGGACCTAAGTTGAATTCCTGCGAATCAGGCTTTAAGTACGAAGCGTGAAGCCCACTTTCGAGCACGACGTAATATTTAATGGCACAGGCATCAATTACTCTTGGCACTACCCCCATCTTTTTGAGATCGGTCTGGAGGATTTTCCTCGTTATCGTTCGCTCACCTTTTTAAGTGGGGCTACGACGACATTGCTCGTCTACTGGTCCGTCCACCGAAGGATAGTGAAATGGAATGAAGCCGATTTCATGAACTGGAGCCGGCGCTCTAGCATCGCCTACAAAACTGGATTGGTTTCGGGTGCTATCCGCATGTGCCGGCTGAAGCTGGGATCGAAGCAGCCGGTTTTTTCGGAGCAACAATACTACTCGGCCTGGGCGGATGCGGTTCAGCCCGAGTTCTTTCAGTGGAAACTGAAGGATCTGCCTTCGAATGTTCGAATTCCTCTCGTTAATCTGGATACAATGAAATTGAGATAGCGAGCCCCGATTCGCCCTTCGGCGAATTTCCTGCCTATCTGATCTCGTTTGCTGCGACGGCAATTCCCAAAGTGTATCCGGAGATTCGGCTCGGACAATACAGGTATGGCGATGTAACTTTCGTCCGCGGCTTTCTTCCGTGGCTTAAGACTTTTGAAAGAAATTCGTCCGGCTTCGTGAACTACAATTTGTTGAAGAGCAAAACGTTCCCGAACGGCGCCTACGTCAAAATCTGCGATCATCCCCATCCCAAGAAGATGATGCAGAAAGACAACCTGAAATTCATCTTTGGAAGGATTATCCCCTCCTACGCAGAAAACGTCCGCCGGTCGAAGTTATTGGACTACTTGCCGCCTAAATCTTAAATGAATCGCTATACTTAACTGACAATGCCCGAGGATACGCGGCGTTGTGGCCACTATCCTCCCAACTGGAGAATCTTATCTGTATTGGGTCTTAAGCGATGTTCGAAAAGTTGCGACCTACAAAACGGTTGTCATTTTATTGTTCCTTGCTACTACCAAGCTTGAATCAAAAAAGGAGTATACAATGCGATTCATCGTTACTTTTGCCATCCTTGTTTCCGCAATCGGCATGCATTCGGGTGTGGCACTTGGCGAGCCAGAAATCCTTTCCGATAGCCAGCGCGCACGACAAAGATTGGAAGAATACCGAGCTAGGCAAAAGAAAGAACGGGAAGAGGACATGGCATCCATGAAGCAAAGCATGGAATTAAAGTTGGGTGACTTCGGCTCCACAACTTTGACGCCAAAAAAAGTTGACGAAAAAACCGGTGAAATCGTTTTGCAAACCAATCGATGGTACGGGGTAACCTATCAGGGTGGAACTTACTACAATTACCGAGGAGAGCGCTTGTACAGTGTGCCCGAGCGTACCGTGAAGCAAGGGTACTATGAGCTGCGCCTCCGCCCAGATGGTCGTGGCGGATATAGCGGGCGTCTCGTGGGCAAAGACGGAGAGGTAAAGGAAACCTTCTCTGAAATCGACCGAAAGGTGTTCCAAAGGTAGTAGGAGCGATTCGGTTAGTCTCTGGACTTAACGGAATATGCTGAATTTAGGGGCTCTCATGAAAGCAGTATTGTTTGTTCTCGGTGCCATGGTATTGGGTGCACCGCAGGTTTTTGGTTACGTGCCAGTAAACGCCAAAAGCGGATCGACCGGAGTCATCCGACCTTTGGACCCAAAAAATCATCATGTGAAGTTGCCCAAGACCCTATACTGGAGTCTTCTAAGTTCACCACTCCCGAAAAAACTGGTCGGGCAGATCAACGACTTCAAAATGAAACCCAATAGCGAGTTTTATCGACTGTTTAAGTATGGCGCCGCGGTCTCCGACACTGCATCGGCAGATTTTGTCGTCCTCATCGAGTCTATCGATCTGATAGAAACCATTCCAGCAGGTGGGCGCGTTGAGTGCGAAACCTCGGTCACGCTTCAGGTTGTGGAATCACTCACTGGAGAAGTCGTTGGCAGGTACCAAGGCGGAGTGCCCCGTCTTCTCGATAGCACTGCAACCGAATGCAAGGAAGAGCACTTTGCCGACGCCGATCTGGCGTTAGAAGCAGCTGCAAGAAAAGTTCACGTGGTCGGCGGTTGATGCCCGTCTGAAAATCCAAGAGTGCAACTTATAAGAAACTAGTGCTTATACCCTCTGGATGACAAAATATCAGGGGTAAATTACCTAGTTTCTTGTATCTGCACTCCTGGACTCAGATCGAGCCAAGGCACCCAGGCACGAGCGTTGCTAGTCGTTTCCAGACTCAACGCCAGAATCGGCGTCTCGCGCGAAAGGAATTTATGAAAAACGCATGGATCGCCTCCTTCATCCTACTCGTCTCAATCCAAGCGCTGGGCGAGGTAACTCGTCACGATGCTGATGAAGGCATCGCTCGCCCGTTAAAGGGTGCTCCTTACATCTCCGGCGGACCTTACACCCGCTATAAAACGTTGACAGATGAGGGTGCTGCATTGAGTGAATTTTGCGACCTTCTCTCTTTCAACAAGCGGCCTTCGGACGATCCTCTGAATTACGGGCGGTTAAGAGCGGTCCTCTTGCGCGATTCAAATCTTCCCGTGGAGCTGTATGCCCGTCCTTATTCAATCGATCTAAGCAGGGATGCTCAGGGAAACGAATACATCACCATTGGCGACGCCAAGATGTTTTCCGACGAAAGCCAACCAAATCGCACGGAGGAAGATCTTGAGAGGGCCGGAACGAAAAGCTGGCTTCGAATTCACTATTCTTGCAAGGACGGTAAAGTCTGGTCGAGAGCTTCTGTGGACGAATCTCTCGTGAAGAAATCTCTGCAAGATCTGAAATCCCATCTGAAAATGGAAGAATACTTTCGCTCCTCGCAGCTTACTCGTCCTGAGAATGCGTTGCTGTATTCCCTAAGCCGAGAGAGACTGGCGCAGCTAAATTCTAAACCCGAATCGATCAGCGAAATCGAGCGCGGGCAATTGCTCGAGATTCTGGCGAGCGTTGTCCGATTAAATCCCAAGCTCCGAAAGGATCTGCGCTCTTTTGAGTTGAAGACCAACCCGTTTCCCGATGGCGTTAATTACACCTTTACTCTAAAAGGCTCCGACTCCGAAATGCGATTCGGTGACGTAACGATTGGCCTAGTGAATAACTCAAACGAAGTGCGCAGCCTGACCTACTCTCGATTTCAATAAGGTTTGCTCCCAACACCGTTCTGCTTTTTTTAATGATAAGTGTTTGCAGGACCTCGCGGCTTCACTTCTATTTACTTCCCATACGGCTTTTGAATCTCCGTAAGGAACGGGATGGGCTGAGCGGTGGATGACACTTCAAAAGTCCCGTCGCCTTGATCTTCAAAAATCAGGCCCCACTGCAGAGCGTTCGAGATCCCAGGCTCCGGGCGGTGGTGAGCAAACGTAAAATGCGGGCGCTCCGGGAAAAACCATCCTGGTCGTACCGTTTGCAACGCAGCAAAGTACTCGTCCCGGCGTGGAGAAAGATTCAAAATGTCTTCTAAAGTCGCTAGCCTGTAGTCTGAAGTATAAAGCTTTGCCGGCGCGCCACGGTTGTCTTCTTCAAAACGCCGCCGGGCAGGCTCGCTCATAAACGGCACCACCACTGCTATATCGCCTTGGTAAAAACGCCTTATCACCGGACGCCACGTAGAAATCTGTGTCCCCCCCGCGCTGAAATCATCGATGTAAACCACTTGGTGGGTTTGAGCAGAGAAAGAGGCAGGTGGCTTGCCTAGCTTTTGGGCGTTCTCTTCTGGCATGTAGAAAATCGCGTTCTTTAACGCCGGATGGTTGTGCCCATAGTGCTCTCTTAATTGCTGCACAACCCAAACACCACTCTTCAGATTGTAAGCATCGTCGCCACCCATCTGCGCCCAGGAAGTAAAAACAATCTGCCGGTTCGGATCGCGCTCGGCGAGATAAGCATCAAACGTTTTGAAAAGCGTTCTCTGAAACTCCCTATGCGAAATCACAGGAATATTTGACGCCAGATGGCCCAGTACCGGTTGGAGAGATTCAGGCTGTGCGGCTAACCATTGCTTGCGTTTGCTTTTATCGACGTAGCGCTGAAACCATCCGGGAGATTTTGGCTTCAATCGGCTTAAAGCATCAAAGCAATTGGCACGAAAAAGAGGTTTATCCCAGCCTCCCTGGCATGGAATGGCCACCACCAAAGCGAGAGCGAAGAAAAAATGTATTCGCATTCAATCTCCTGCGTGGATTGTCACCACTTGGTGTGTGCCCGGTAGACGTATTCCGATGGAGTAAGGCAAACGACCGCCACCGTTAAGCCGTTTCCCTCCAAAAATGTGCAAGGGACGTTCCCGCGATATTCCCACACCGTGGCATATCGCTTGCAGCCAGTTGAGCAGCGGCTGCTGGCGCTAGAGGTTTTTTCAAGATGCAGACATTCAGAATACCAAAGGGCTCAAATAATTTTTTGCTGCTAATGCTCATGTTGCTCTCTCCTTGGCACATGCAGGGGTGTTTGGAGAGCTAAACAAAAAGCTAAACGCACTGAAAGAGGATGCTTATTCCCGCCACCGCCTGGCGGAGGATCCGGCGGCGGAAGCCGAGCGAACCGACAGGTATTTTGCTATCGCGTGCTATGCATTAAAGCGGCAGCTTTATGGCGCTGATGGAACTGTTGAATCGGTAAAGAATATCGCGCCGGGTACAGAGCAGGAAATATTTGAACAGTTCTCTCGTCCGATGACAGAAGTCGAACTAAACCTGCTGCACTCCATGGCCGTCAGCGCCAGCGTGGAGGCGACACTCGACGCCCGCGCTCCTGAATCCAAAAAGCAAAGCACTCCAGGATCCGATCAGAAAGAATTTGATAAACTCATGCGGATTTACAGCGACATCCAGGCGCTTCAAGTGGACATAGACCGGCATCGAGCAGCCACGGCGCCAAAGATTGAGGTTGTCGACGAGGCTACACCGGCACCCAACCCACCGGAAAAAGAACCCTCAAAAGGATTGCACCGCCGCGTGGGCGCCGAGTGGGTTCCCGCCACTGCCGAAAATACAACTGTTGAGGATTTACGCCGACACATTGCTAATCGCCTGCGGCGCTTGGAAGATTCCATGCTGGCTTTGAAAATAGCCGGTGACGATGACGGTGCGACAATGATCGTGCGCAGAGCCGGGGAGATTTCCAAAGCCCACAGCAGCTTGTTGCCCGAATCGCTCGCAAATTTGCTTCAGAGGATCATGCAAGGGCCTCAAGCACCCACCTGGTGGAACAAAATGGTTCACTCCGCGGAGCGTTTGCGCGATCGCACTGAAAAAGTTCAGAATGAATTAGCGGATTGGAACCGCGAGCGAAGGCGCCGGGCGTCTATTCGCTCAAGAGAAGCCAGAGAAGCCAGAGAAGCCGCCGAGGACCGCCGCTTGGAACGTGAATACCAGCGCAGGCGCGTGATAGAGCAGCAGCAGTATCGCAGCTACGGAACTGACTATGGCTCTCCACAGTGTGATAAAGGTTTCCGAGCTTTGAAAGTCGTTTCCGGAGGAGCTGCTGTGGCTGGAATCGGAGCTGCGGGATACGGGCTTTACTCGCGCAGTGAGGATATAGATGCCTTTGCGCCGCAAACCCGTGGCACTCCCACCCCAGAGCAACAGGCCCACCACGAGCAAGTGCGCAAAGCCTTTAGGACTGCTACCCATCGCGGCGTTTTCCATTCAGGCGTAGCGGCTCCCAGTACGCAAGACCGCGCCGACGCAGCGAAGGAACTCGTAAAGCTCATGCAACAGTATTCCTTCAACAGCACCAAAGGCAGACAGTTGATGGAGCAAACCATCCGTGACGTACTATTAAACGAACGCCCAGACACTGACATTGCCGTGCCATTGGTAGAAGTTTATGGGTACTTACAAGCGGGAACGGGAGTACTGACAGAAATTTTTCTCGATCGTTCTCAGCCTATAGAAGTGCGAGTCGCTGCACTCAGGAACATGCACTGGAATCTTACCGACGACGAGAGTAGCCAAGTAGCAAAAGAGTTACTCACGGTCTTAAGGGATTACCGTGCAAGTTACTGGGAGGGCCAATTAGTACCCATGCTGCCGGTTGCCGAGCGCGGCCTCAAATACGGAGATGATCAAACCAGCGAGCAGCTACACACCGCCGTCGCCAATGGAATCCGAGGCGGTGGGGCGGCAGAGCAAAAGTACATTCAAGCAGCAAGTTCTCTATATGATACGAGCCCGCCTGATTGGATAAGCTCTCTTGCTCGTGAGTCTCTGGCAAAAGGAGAGAAGCGCTTTGCCGGCACCAGGCTTTGGCACAAAGCACAGATCGAGCGATTCAGAACCATCAAACCAGAGATGCTGAACGAGGAAGTTGCTTCGATCCAATCGTCACTGGAGCCGCACGATCGCGCTGCAGTTTGGACCTTGCTCCAAGCCACCAATCGGCTGGATCTACTAGTCCTATCCTTCAAAACGAATCCGCGGACCGGAACCAAACATACGCGCAGCGACAAACCATTTTGAGTATCTTGCGTAAACACTTTGGGCTGTTGGGCGTGATTCCCGACGATTTAAAGCAGCAGCTGCTCCAAGCGGTGGGTGCTCAAGACACACCGTATTCGAACAAAGGTATGGTCAGAGAGTTGATTGAAAACAATGAACACAACCGTGACCTGTGGGTGAAGACCCTCAACGAATTACTCGCGAACGGTGTGTCCGGCTTGCTCAAGTTAGATACCTATCGGCTCAGCCAAGACATGAAGGGCGTATACGACGAGAACCGACGCAACTGGTCGTTATATGCACCTTTTGACTCTTATTCCGGAACGCTCTCCGGTGTGCACACACTGGCAGCGATTCGTCGGACGGGTGTTGCCCAACAGCTTCAGGTTCGGCCCCAGGATCGCGAGCTTTTTGATAGGCTCATGCAGCCCGACGGAGTGACAGTAAAGGACTTGCGAACTGCACTGCCCACACTCTTAGACAACAACAATCCGCGGTATCTCAATATTAGTGAAATAAAAACTGAAAACGGCCCCGCTTAGATCGAATCGGGGTGCAGTATGGCAACGTAATTTCCTTCATCCGCATCGCGGGGAATCAAAGCAGCGAATCCCTACGGGGCCTAAGCCGAACCCCTGATTCTTATTCGGACAGCACCGGCACCTACCGTGTGTGGTCTATTGAAGACCGCGAAGCCTTCTATAAGTCGATTGAGAATCTAAAAGTAGTCGTCGAGTAGGAAGATAACTCCAGCAGCATTGCTACTGTCAGGGCGACAACCACTCGGCATGCAGATCCGCGGCGATTGCATTCGGGTCGGGAAGCTGTCCGTTTCTAGAGATTAAAAGAGAACCGCGGTAAGGCACCGTGCCGGTATTAATAAACGTCTGCACAGTGGGGATAGGATTGATGGGAAATTCCCCAAAGGCTTCGGCTACGCCTGACTGCATTAAGTCTCCACGCTGAGCTTCCCACCTTGGATACAGAAAAGAGAATGCGAATGTCGTGCAGTTCTCTGATTTCACCTGATCCAATGACTGAACATCTTGATGAGGCCGCACGTTGTATTCGACGGAGTAGTTCCAGCCATTGTAGAAATTCCACACCCGATCTGAAAAGAACTCATTTAGCTTCTGGGTTGTACCTGAGGGAAGCTCGAAGAACTGAGCAATCGCATAGGGAAAGTGCAACGCCGTATCCCTCCCCCAATTATCTGTTCCGCGCTCTATCTCCTCAGGTGTGAGATTCTGCAGCAGTCTGTCCCAACCCGGCCCTTCCGAACGAGTATAAATGTGACCATGGATGAACACCGACAAATGACCGGTCTGAAAGGTGTCGGTTTCAGAGGAGGGAGTAAACAGCACCCACATGCCATTGGGCTCTCTTTCTGCCGCATAGGACACATACTGTTTCCAATCCATCACATCGGCAGCAAGGGTCAATTCGGGAGAAATTTTGCTTCGAAACTTTAGCGTCGCCGAGCCCTTGTGCCCCGCGATTCTTATCGTGGGTTCAAATCGGGATTTTGCACCCGGCTGAAACGTAAGTGTCTCTCCCTTGAGGTTTCTTCAAGTAATGAATAATCGCTTTTGGACACCGAACAACGGCGTTCTCCGGCGGAAAGGATTCGGGGGCCTAGCAAACAGTTCGACGGTAAAAAGCGCCGTGAGGACACACGTCCCCGCAATCACTCTAAAGGCAACTGTAGATAGGAAACCCGGCATCGGGGTTTGCTACCACAAACCATCGAAGCAGGCGTAGAAAAATGGGTATACCCGCCGAACATGGCGATATCCTTATTGTTTGCGCCTTTGCTCGCGCTTTAATTTCCGCCAATGCCGGCGAGTCGCCTTGTAATCTAACCTTTGGCCGAGTCTAACCAGGACGCCGACACACCTTAGGAATGTTTGGTCGGCCTCTGAAACCTTGGGAAAGTACCGGGCATTGTCGGCCATGAGTTGGAGCATGTTTTGTTCGGACAATCCTTTTTCCAACAACGCCTTTAACATTCGACCAAGCTGAGCATGATCTCCCAAAATTCCAGCTTCATCTGCCCCAATGACAACCGCGAGTCCCGCTGCCTGAAGCTTGCGAATGGTCTGGGCAAGAGAACTCAGTTCGTTATTTCCAAGCTCGGTATTGGAAACAGGGTTCACCTCAAAAACCAACAGCTTGCGCCGCCGCCCCAGTTTCTTGAAGTATTCAATATCTGAATCGTTGATGGAACTAATGTGTCCGATCCGAATCCTTCCTTTGGTGCTCGAAACCATGTCGCTAGACAGATCCGAAAGCACTGACCGAACCGCATCATAAAAGGGGCCCGTACGGCTCCTCTCAAACATATGCAAACGAACTTCGCCGCCCGATCTCAACCCAACTGAGATCAGGCGCCGGAGTCTGTCTGTAAACATGGCCTCGCGTTTCTCGTATTGCACGGCGGAAGATTTCAATTTCTCGGAACTGGCAAAGAGCTCATCGGCCTTGCCGCGAAGCACTCCAGATAAAGCTATATCGCCATCACTCCTGGCTGCTAAGGCTTGCTCTCTCAGCTTCTCCGCTGCTTTTCTTTGTTCATTTGCGAGGGAAAATCGCTGCTCCACCGTTTGCTCTCCCTCCTCGGTCTCTTGAAGACTTCCGGAAACATCCACTCCATGTGCCCAATTTTCTTCTATCGACCGGCGCAGCAGTTCGAGCTCTTTCTCAAACTGGTCATCTGTCGCTCTGAGCAGCAGGCCACGCGGTATGGACATAAAGAAGCGAAGAGGCCAACTAAAGCCTCTTCTGGTCGCTTGAATCAGCCTTCGGTTGAAGAACCGAGCGGGCACCGTGATTGCCATGGAAGGCTCACCCGACCAACGTGCGCGCAGGCGCACGTTCCACATGGTCTCTCGCCACATTGCATCGAACCTGGTTTCACCCAGCTGATCCGCTAAGTATTCGTACAGAGATGCCCGTGTCGATTCCAGCATACGGTAGGTGTCCGGTCCCCGACGATTGGCGGAAGTAAACTCAAATAAGGAGCGTTCCACTTGCGCAGCATTTCCCACAACATTGAGCTTGGACAACTGAACGCAAAGAGCCTTTATGGAAAGTTGCCTTAGCCGCTCGTTCGCGGCCTGTCGTCCTGCCGGTGAAGCAACATCTGCCGCCACGACATTCACAGCATCCCTGCCAAACAGTGTCTCCACCAGCGTGAGAGGATCTCGAGAAATCGAGGCAACCGGTAGATCGGAAATACTCAATGGCAAGGCATGCCCTGCATTCTGTGCCAGAATATCCTTGTGAATTTCTGACCAGTTCCTCTTGGTGCGCAGGTAAGCTCTAGCAAGCTTGTTCAACTCTCGTTCTTGACTCTCAGTAAAACCTTCCGCCGGATACTCTTCGTTCGGTTTCAGCCAGCCCTGCGAACGCATCAGATCCATCGTGGCGACATAGTCCAATTCCGCTCGCAAGTTGTGAAACACGTAATCATTCGTTTCCGCGTAGTCGAATGGCATCACAGGTAAATCCTGCAGTTTCATGAATCGATTCCCACGATCTCTTTCGATAAAAGATTGGTACCCATCGATAATGTCGTCGTACGACGGGATGCCAAGCAGGTGCTCATGGTGGTTCTCTGCAAGGAGAGATGTCGAGGAAAGAAAAGAAGAGAGGGCCCAGAAAATTATCCAAACACCACGAACGGGTTGTCTGTTCGACCGATTGATTAAGCGTAGCACTATTCCTATTGCGCAACAGCTCAGGGAAGTTTTCGAGTAGCACCTACCGCTGCCGCGTCCCACGCGGACGTTCTACTCCGCTCAGGCATTAGCGCGATGGGATTGGGTGTTCGTTGTCGGGCAGCGGTTTGGAGGAATTTGAGGTTCAGGCAATAGGTTCAATACCCACACGTATGCTACTCTTAACTCGTGAGACGTGTTTTCCCTTCCGTTGTTTTTGCTATCCTATTGAACACCATCGTCCTTGCGGCTCCTCCGCAAAAGGTCGTGGTAACCGGGCTCGGTTCCGAGAACTGCGCTGCCAATTTCAAAAGGATTCTGCCCCTCCTGACGGAGGGTGACGTAGAAGCATACACGGGAACCCTTTCCCAACTTCGAAAAATCATGCAACTAGCGGGTGCTACGGCGCTGGACCAGGAAATCGGTAGCAACTCGATTGTTTACATCATGAGAAGTCGTCAGGGCATGAAACTATTGACACAGGTAAGTCGAGATATTGAGAGCGTCATGAACGATGAAAGCGCGTTATCAATTTGTGTTCTCCATGGAAAATGCCGCCTAGGAGGTGGCAGCGCCGCCATTCATGTTTCCACGGGTCATGCATATGACATCAAGCCGCTCTTGGGTGGTGCTCGATCGGAGATCGTGGGCACGGTGGACGGTGATGGTCCACAAGAGAATCCCGTACTTTGGCAAGGCCTGATACTACAGTTCAAGCCCACGCATGGTGGCGATACCGCCAAGATGATGGCAAATGTTAAAAACTTTTATCATGAGGCGGCCCACTTCTCCGACACCCTTTTACTGAACAAATGGGCGAAGGCTGTTCAAGCGGGCGCTCCGGTACATCCGAAGTTAAGAAAGATGATAAGTCCCGACGGCAAGATTATTGACGAAGGTTTTATTCGGCTCTTTCTTGAAGCTCGCAGCGAGATTGTTGAGTTGGAATCGTTACTCGCCTTTCACCTTGTGTCGGGAGTGCCTGCGGATGCAGTAAATCGGGCGGCAAAAGACGCAATGCCAAGGGTTGCCGAGAGTGCTCTTGATGCCATCGCCAAATACGGAACTATTGCAGACGGCGCCAAACAAGAATTGGGTGTGAATGCCACCACTATTTTGCAGCGGGCCTATGAAATCGAGGAATGGATTCAGTATTCGCTGTAGCTGGACAGCCAACCAGCTTCCGCCCTTTCACCACACGGAGACTACCGACTACTAACGAGCAATTCGTGTGATTGCCCGGTAGTAGACCGACGCTACGTTTGAAGAATCCTGAGAGCGTATGCATCTAAACAAAAAGCAAGGTCGGCAGAAATAGAGTTTCTTGTAATCGTCACCGAGGCTTAACTTCTGATCGACACCGCTCGGGAGCATGGGAGAAATCGCAAAGCCGCGGATCTCCGAAATGGACTGCCTTACTGTGGTAGCAAAATGGGCGTTGGTAATCGGATAGGATAAAATCACAGTAATAGTTTTTTTCCGACCAATACTGGTGAAGTGCAAATAGCGGCCATATTGCAAAGATACTGAGTGCAATAACAAAGAGAATGTTTTTTGTTCTTTGGCTCGCTTGCCGCACCGGCGGTAGCCAACAAATAAACGTGACCATACCAACCCAAATCAAAAAGTAGACTTGGGCCATCCCTACAAAAAGCAACTCCAACCCGTCCCCACGCTTGAAGTACTGCCAAAACGCCACCCCTTCTACAAGGATGGCGGCAAGGCCGATGCCAAACTTGGACTCAGGGGTCTTTCCCCATCGCCGGGCCAGAAAAACCGGCAGATAGACTCCGGTCACTATCCATATCTTCTCCAGCAGGTGGTCCACCTCGGCGGCTACCCAAAGCAGCAGAGGTATGATGAGGATCACTTCTCGACGGTATTTCAGCATTGTTCAAGTGTAACATCCAAAGGGGCTTGATTCCGCAGCCTACTGGAATATTGTCCCAACCCATGACCCCAAAGATCGGCTTAGTAGGCGGACTCAGTTGGCACTCCACAATAGAGTACTACCGCACGTTGAACTTGCTCTTTAATGAACGCCACGGCGGCAACCATTCCGTGCCGCTGCTTTTAGAAAGCCTGGATCAGGAAGTTTTTGAGAACGCCCTCAAGGAAGATCCCAGCGATAGCCAGACATGCGCCATGATCGTCGACAGCGCCAAAAGACTCGAGCGCTCTGGGGCTGCACTGTTGGCGCTTTGTGCCAATGGCATTCATCGGTTTATTCCACAAGTTGAGAAAGCCATTAGCATCCCCGTTGTTCATATTGTCGACGCAACGGCGAGCGAGATCAAAAGACAGGCAATCCACACGGTAGGCCTTTTGGGAATCAAGAAAACTATGTCTTCAAAATTCTATCCGGAACGTTTGGCGGCCAAGCAAATCAAAACCATCGTTCCCACGGATTCCGAGCAAGACACTATTAATGCATTGATCTATTCAGAGCTCTGTCTGGGCAAATTCACGGACGCCGCGCGGAGAACTTTTCTCGCTGTCATCGAGCGCCTCATAGCCAATGGCAGCCAGGGCATTATCTTGGGGTGCACGGAAATACCGCTGTTACTAAAACCCGAGCAGGTACCTGTTCCCTCTTTCGACACAACCACTTTGCACTGCAAAGCGATTCTTGAAGCGTACGAAGAGATTGGAAAGTCTCACTGAACCCAAAAGGACGATCTTGGGGTGTCGCCTCTTGTCTTCGCGCTAAAGCGTCCCGGCACTCTCTCTTTAATTCTCTTGGTACGAACGCTGCAGGCTACTTTTTTCGTAAAAAGCGGAAAGATGGGGAGCCAAGCTCAACTGAGATTCGGTTGCGTTCAGCTCTAACGGCGGTGGATTTTCCACCTGCAACTGGGTCAGAGCGCGGTGCACCAGTTGCACTGACACGGGGTCCGCCTTTTCACCTTTTCTCTGAAAACGCTGAAGCCCACTACGGAGTTGCATCTCATTTTGAAATCGAAAATTGACGTAAAAGGTTGCCCTATCATTGTCGCGCAATGCCACCAACGTGGCAGAAGGTAGGTTCTCCGTGGAAGCGGATTCCAGCCAAGAAGCAAAAAACTCCGCGAAATGGTTCGTGTGAAGCGGGCCATGAAGACCAACCACGAAGTTTCCACTTTCGAGAAAACCAATTTTGAAGACAACCTGAAACTTTAAAGGAAAGCCCGACGGCGTGATGAATGTCTGAATCCTGGATCTGAACCCTGGCTTCACACTGGCGATGGTACTATCCAACTCATATTTGACGTCAAAAGCTTTATTGTTCCATGGCCCCATCTGCTGTAGCGTACCGGCCAACTCCATCACCGAAGGGTATTGATCCGGGTAGACTGTGGACCGCCAAGCGAGGGGTTTCAACAGACCCATATCCATTCTGGCCCATTTCGGATCACGCCAGTTAAACGCGTACGGACCTACCCCGTAGTAACCTGCTAGACGGAGAATAGATGTCGTGCAGCTAACTTGCTTAGAATTACCACCGAACGAGGTCTGGCCGACCAGCGACGCTGCCGCAATCAAACCAACAGCTGAAAGCCGTCTGATTGAATTTAATCTGCGAGGTGTAATTCTCATATCCGATTACCCATGAGCCGAAGGCGTATAGCCTAGGGCGAGTGGCAGTGTCCACTCAATACGTGAACCTCGATAAGTCGCTTTTCATTCCGATGCAGTTTCAACTGCTTAGGGCGGTGAGGAAACGGCCCATCGCCGGCTAAAGCCTTGAAAAGACCACGTTACTTGGCTCAAACTGCTCAATACGGCATCGAATAAACACAAGCCATCCGTACTAATGGACAGGTCATGGCCACAAAGCATTTTGATTTCGAGACACACCCCTGAAGACCCTTGCAAATAAAGGTTGACCAGCCGAAAGCCTTGTGCAAAACGACTACAAATTAGTCGATTTGATAAATTTCGTATTTGGGAGCCGGTCAGATGAAACCGTGGTTACAAGTTTTGGTTACACTCTTACTCACCTTCTTTCCCTCTGCGCATGCTTTTGGATGGGATGATGTTTCAACCGAGCATCGGGAATGGGTGATACTGGGGGCCATAAACCGCACTCCCCCAAGCGAATTAGCCAAAATCGTGGACGACGAGACTGCAAATGCGATTCGTGCGTTTCGATTTGGCCCAGACAAGACCCAAAACACTTCAGACGATCGGCAATTTCAATCGCCCGACCAGCTGGCAGAGGTTGCAAGTCTAAGCACTTCCACTTCTCAAACGATTTACGATTTGGCTCTGGAAAAATGGGGACAACCGAGCGACCCGTTCTCTCCAAATAGCTGTGTAGGTAAGCCTCTGCTCGCGGCAGACACTCTTTCCTGGATACCCATTCCCGATGCAAATGAAGTGACTCTGGGTGAGTTCCAAGGCCATTACCGAAGGCGTTATTGCTATGCAAAAGGGCCTTGCCGCGCGTGGGAATCTGTTTCTGACAAGCAGGCAGTGAAATATGCCGAGCTAGTGTATAGCAGCTCGAGGCTCGAAAACGTGAATGTGAAAGACAAGACTTTCGCCATGCCGACGCTCTCAGGCGAGTTTATTCTGGAGTTGCGCAACGACGAACCACGGTTTGTACTTCAAACCAAACACGGTGAGACGTGGCTTTATAACTTTAGCTCCTTGGCCGCAGAGAGTCGCGAAAGGGAAATGACACTGTACGTATCCTCGGCCGAACCCGCAACGGCTCGAGGCTCTAGTCACCACTACGCGCTCTCACCCCCTGGCATTAAATACCTGGCATTCTCAGAGCGGACGATTACGGCGTCATGCGGTCGGTATTTTGCTCGTTGGAAGGACAACCATTACGACGACAAACATAATGAAGTGTTCTGGGAGTACGAAATGGCGCTCGTGGGTAGTGTCACGCCTCCGTGCTCGAAATAATGCTAACGTTGGGAAGGTCGGCGATATGGTTTATCCGGCTCGGGAATAAACTCAATCTGTCTCCACCCATCCGAACCCAGTACCCATCCATCAATCAGAGTACGCTCACTCCTATCGCGCGAGTGTGGATCCATCATGTTTAGCGTAGATGCCGTATCGGGTTTGTTGTGGTCAAAGACATACAACGTGGATCCACGCTCTTTCTGAAAAACTCCAAACCAAAATGGAACCTGCTTCTGACGACCGTAAGTTGGCATCTGGGTGTCGGTCACAAGTTTATTGGGACTTACATGATCAAAAGAATCCACGGTATGAAAGGGAGCGACTACTCTATAATCTTGTCCCTTGCCGACGTGCGGGCGAATCAAATCGTACTCCATCTGTGTTCCACTAAAGAGTGCATCATCGAAGAACAGGACCATATCCGCATTCTTGAGTTGCTTTGGATCCACAGAAACTCGCATCTTCACTTTCGCCGCAATATCCTTGTGATGGTCAAACAGATACTTCAACGCAAGCTGCGTAACCCACTCGTTGGACTTCCCCATTTTTCCAGTCCAATCAAAAACAACAACTTCCCCGCCATCTGGCAGCTGTTCGATTAATCGATCTATGCTGCGGTAGAGTGCCGCCTCAAACTCCTCCTGCGGAACATGCACCAGAAGCTGATTTAGAGCATGCTCCACGGCTGGCTGGTGATGCTTCGCATGCGCCCGAATATAACGCTCCACATCCTCGGGGCGAGGTTTTGTGGACCACTGAGGACGAGCGATCACGAGACTCGCCAAACTCTTCTCACACCCGACAAAGTGAATTCCCGCATACAATGGAGAAACACCCCAGGCACACGCAAGTAGGCATAGCCCCAAGAAACTGCGGTCAAAAAGAGCGGGAAACATATAGGAATTTAGTGCAATCCGAAGGCCGAGCCCCCCCCTCGCGACGTGAGGCTGAGGGTCTCAACAAATGAGAGCTGGCAGTGGCTAAGCTGGATGCAAAGCGAGCGTTTGACCAAAGCCTAGGCGATCACCGCCGGTGTACGATCAATTAGTACGTCGAATTCTGCCGCGAAGAATAGTTTCTGGAGGCGTTGTTCCTTGATCTTCGCCAATCAAATCGTATCCTGCTGGTTGAAAACCTGGGTTTAGACAATCCAACGAGTAGACTTGGTTTGAAGAGGCAAAAAAGCCTTGGTTCGATACGCTACCCAGAATGGTTCGCAAATCGACGCCAGCAGGTAGGGTGAATTTGCGAGTGTTCAGATGACTACCGCCCGTAATCCAGACACCGCCATCCGCCAGAAAAGCAACTTTACCTTCGCCGCATGCAGTAAAGTGCCCTGGGTTGCTAGAACCAGTCCCCGGCTTCAAATCCAGCACAGCGGATCCGGCCTTTGTGCCATCGGTAATCAATAGCTCAACGCCTTTCACGTCGGTCACTCGAGCTAGCAGCCTGCTTCCAAGCGTCATGGCTGAGTCGCGTGCTGATGAGATCTCCCCATCCGCCAGTCTCTCAAACGTGGTAGCCGAACCCACTCGATAAGCGAATGTGCCCGGACTCCCTCGCACCTTGCCGGAGAAAATAACGACATCTCCAAGCGCCACGATGCGTTTGGGATCAGTGATATCATTCGATAGGATTCGAGTTCCACCAGAGGTGCCGTCGGATTCAAAAATCCGGAAGCGAACAGCGGATGGTTCACGAGCAATAAAGTAAATCTTGGAGCCAGCAACCACAAAATCGCGCGGGTCCGAACCGTAATTCGCCGGGACGATGTCGGAAATCATCGCTGTTCCCGTGGCCGTTCCATCAGACTGCCAAGGTTCCAGGCCCGTAGCAAAACTTCCGGCTGAGAACAAAACTCCTTTGCTACCCAGGCCCGTGAGAAACTCAACTCCATAATCGAAGGTCTTTACCCACTTACTGCCTTGTGCAGTACCATCGGTTACCCAAAGAGATCTGGTGAAGCCTACGAATAATCGCTCGCCGGAGATTACGCTTGAGGCAACAGGACGTCTCATGGGGTCAATCACAGCATAGTCAGCGATTTGCTCAATAACTTTGCCATCTAGATAAAACGTCGCTGGAGTCGGAGATGAGCCTTTGTATGCACTGAAAATAATTCCCTCAGTGGAACTTGGATTAGGACTTTTGAAAACTCCCGCTGTGTATCTGAACTCCGGAGCTGCCACCATACGCTCTGGTACTCCGCCCGCTTTTACCCTCCAAACTTCAGGATAATTGGAACAGTCCTGCGGCATGGGCGTTGGGCAAGCAGTGAAGTACACATACTCCTTACCGTTTAGCTGCGGATGAATTCCCACCGTGGCAAATCGCTCTCCAACTGGAACGATTTCGCCAAAACTGGAGTGGCAAAAAATGATTAGGACAATACTAAGAGCGCGAAAAGCTAAGGTATGCATGTAATCTAATCTCTCATCTAAGATTTTGAAGACTAAATTAAACCTGAAGAATGTGCCGATAATGTGTGAACTGTGTAAGCTTTTTTTCACACAACCAGCGAGCTCCTCACGCTCGTCACCAAAATGAGAAGGGTCCTCACAATTCCACCACATTTGCTAATAGATTGTTTCTTAATATCAGGTTCTTCCCTAGAGGAACCCGCAAATGCAGTATTTCAAAGTTTGCTTAGTATTGTCGCTGTTCATCGGTAGCAGCGTAACCGCCGAGATGACTCCGTTTCCCCCGACAAGTCCGGCACCTACTCCTCCGCCTTCAATCAATTGCCCGGCCGGTGAACGCCGCTGCGGCAGCGGACCGATTTCTCAACAATGGTGCTGTCCCTCCGCGATAGCATGCGGAGCCACCGTTGGATCCTGCGGCGCAATTCCGACTCCGCCGCCGGCCCCAGTTCCAAAAGGGCCGGTGATTCCCGGCTGCGTTGTTAACTGCAACTGCGAATACGTGGTTCGGAACGTTCCGTTCCCTGATGCCAACCAAGATGGTCAGGTGGATCCCGGCGAAGAACCAAACTGCGACGACTTCGCTACGGTTGGGCCTAATGATAATTCAGAAGTGGAAGAATACGAGCGGACTCCCTATTGCACCAATACAGCTTGTACCGCGATGTTGAAGGCCTGCGACACACTCAAAGAGAAATACCGGCTGAACCCTGCAATAGACTCGGGATTCTATTGCGTGTACTCAACGTGTGACAAACTTGGAAAGTCGCAACCACTCTCGGCGACGTCGTGCGAGTGGACAATCCGCGATGTGCCTCTGGTTATCGACAGTGATGTGCCAGTGATTCAATAGGAAAGAACGCTGATTAGAGCTCCATTAGCTGCTGGTACCGGCCGGGGTGAATGTACAAGACTCCTTCCCGCCTTGAAACACCTGTCCCGGACAGGTGAAATGCCGTTCTTCTGCACTGACTTTATCGCCACCCGATGCCATGAATGTACAACCGGCCTCATTCCTTATAAAACCACGGCATGAAAGCTGTCTTAGTTGGAATCCAACTGCCGGATGTTACCGATGAGGAGTTTAAGGCCTCCATGGCAGAACTGCAGCGCCTCGTGGAGACCTTGGGATTTAGGGTCGTTGGGGAGCTTCATCAAAAGCGCAAATCGGTGAGCCCGGCTACCGCTATCGGCGAGGGAAAACTCAAAGAGCTTGCGGCGTGGACTGGCGGCACCGGAAAACTTTTGGCGCCGCCTCGCCAGAAGAGCAAAGCGGCGCTGAAACTGGAGGCACTGCAAGCCGAGGAACAGGACGACCAACCGGAAGAAGCCACTGACTTCCCTGCCCCTACCGATCGTGCCGACAAAGTTATTTTCGATCAAGAGCTCACACCAAACCAATTACAGCACTTACAGCAGGCTACCGATGCGGAAGTCCTGGATCGCACTGGCGTCATTGTTGAAATTTTCCATCGGCACGCAAAAACGCAAGAAGCCAAACTTCAAGTAGAAATTGCACGACTGAAGTACCTGTCACCGCGCCTTAGAGCCACCGGCGCCACCGAGCGCCAAGGCGGCGGAATCGGCGGTAAGGGCATTGGCGAAACAGCGCATGAGTTAGACAGGCGTCGCATCCGCGATCGGATTGCGGAGCTCCAAAAAGAATTGGAAGCAATTCACGCGGGTCAAGTGCAGCGGCGGGAGCGACGTCGCGATGAGTGCCGCGTGGCGCTTGTAGGTTATACAAATGCTGGAAAATCGTCTCTGATGCGTGCGCTCACGGCGAATGAAGTATTGGTAGCAAACAAGCTCTTTGCCACGCTCGACACTACCGTTCGGGCCATGACTCCCGAGCAGTTCCCAAGAATTTTGATTTCCGACACCGTGGGATTCATTCAGAAACTGCCGCATGATTTGGTGGCATCATTCCGCTCCACTCTGGATGAAGCCAAAGATGCCTCGCTGCTGCTCTATGTCGTCGATGCCAGTGATCCCTCGTTTCGGGCACATCTGGAAGTCACCAAACAAGTGCTGTCGGAGATTGACGCTGGTGAAATCCCTTCCAAGTTGGTTTTGAACAAAGCCGAACTGCTAGACCCAGTCCAGAAGAAACTACTTGCAAATGATTTTCCGAACGCAGTTTTTACGTCGACCAAGAATGAACAAGACATAGAGACTTTCAAAAACATGCTGCGTGATCATTTCCGCAAGCAAATGCAGCAGACTGAAATCTTTGTGCCCTACACCGACAAGACGGGACTACTAGCCGAAGTTCGAAAGAACGCTGCCATCTTGCGAGAAACTCACGAACAAGATGGCGTGCGCATGGTGATTCAATCTTTCCCCGAACAATTGGGACGGTTAAAGAAACGATTAAACACCTCATCGTGAACACAGAGGAAGCAATGCCCTGCATTTATATCGACGCAGACGCGTGTCCGGTGAAAGAGTTCACTTATCGGGTGGCGCAGCGCTATGGCTGGAAAGTGGTGGTGGTATCGCGCGTGGCCATTCGGGTGCCCCGCGCGGATTGGATTATTCCCGTCGTCGCTGGAGATGGGTTTGATTCCGTGGACAACTGGATAGTGGAACATGTGGCAGCTCACGACATCGTCGTCACCGGCGATATTCCGCTCGCCGACAGATGCGTGAAAAAATCGGCGTTTGTCATTGACCCACGAGGCCGCGTTTTAGACGAAGAAAACATCGCCGAAGCAGTAGCCATGCGTGAACTAGTCGCCGAATTGCGTGAACGCGGCGAGATCGGCCTGGGCCCCGCAAAGATTGGCAAGAAAAACAAATCCAACTTCCTGTCGGCTCTAGATGAACTGATTAATAAGGTGATGAAAATCAGGCGCTAAGTCCTCATTCAGCCGAAAGCCTTGGAAAGCCGTGAAATGAGGATGTTGCCCCCGGGTACCAACGCCAGTTCCGTGCGTTCTCGGGGGAGCCTATGGTGCAAGCATTCGCTAGCGCTGCTTGCCCTTCACGACATCGAATACTCTAGCCTCTGATCCCGCCTGGTGATCAAGTTTACAACCACTCCCTGCTTGCCGGCCCGCGCGGTTCGCCCCACTCGGTGTACGTAGTTATCCTTACTGCGCGGCAGGTGATAATTTATCACTCGGTAAACACCATCCACATCCAAACCTCGGGCTGCCAAATCTGTGGATACCAGCAAATTTACTTTCCCCTCACGAAACGCTTTCAGGTTCGCACGTCGCTCCACTCTTTCCATTTCTCCACGACAAACTACGCACTTATACCCACTGGTAGCTAGCTGCTGAGCAAGCTCATCGCATTGCTCTCTCGTGTTTACGAAGATCAATGTGCTGCCTTCTACCTTCTTCTTTAGTTCCGCTTCCAGGAATGGGAAGCGGTGGCCATTTTCTACAAACACCTGCTTGGTTTTAAGCGTCGGTGAAAACGGGGTTTCCGTTTTGGGCGCCGATCTTTCGGCTGTGGGGAAACATTCATTTACGAGTAATTGCACGTTCGAAGATAGCGTCGCGGAGAAAAGCCCTCTCTGCACGTCGGCATGGCACGCTTCCGAGATTCGTTTTACTTTGTCCAGGAAACCAGGGTCGAGCATTTGATCCGCTTCATCCAATATTAGAATCCGCACATCGGAGATGCTAACCAAATTTTTGTCGACGAGCTGCAACAACCGCGTGGGTGTTGCTACCATCACTTCGAAAGCGCCATTGAGATTGTTCTTGGAAACTTCGGAAGTCGTTCCGCCCATCACGCTCCGCACGCGAAGGCGAGTGTCGTGGGTGTACTGTTTAAAAACGCGCGTCACCTGCTCTGCCAGCTCGCGCGTGGGGGCAATCACCAGGGCTCTGGGACTGGCGGAGTTGGTTACTGCGTTGCCCTCGTACTCTAGGGTCTTTAGCCGGTGCAGAATCGGTAGAACATATGCCAGTGTTTTACCCGTGCCGGTTCTGGCAATTCCCACGACAGACTTCCCGGCCAAGAGCTTGGGCACCGTCTCCAATTGGATTTCCGTGGGCTCGGTTAGCCCCTTGGTCTTAAGAGTGCCCAAAAGCGAGGGTAAAAGGCCTAGTTTTGCGAAGCTATTCATGGGCAGATACCTAACACTGAACTTGGCGTCAGGTGCAGGGTTATTTTGCCCCGGGCCCCGCCGAAACCGATCCCAAAGTATTCCGAGAACTTGCGGGCGAGCGTTGCTCGGCTGGATGGGACGAATGCTCGCTCACCTAAACTTAGCGACGGCGTGCATACCAGTACGCCCATGCCATAATTACCAACTGCATAGGCAGCCTGGCCCACAACATGGCAGGCGACAGAATCATTGGTCCTAGGGGCAACTGGTGGATGGCCATATTCACGTTTGCGGGCAGAACGGCGATATACAAAGCAATGAGCCCCCATGCGGCTATGCGGCTGACTGCCGGAATGAGGAGTCCAATGCCGCCTACAATCTCAAAAACACCACTGATATAGACGAGCGCCTCCGGCGCCGGCAGATACCGCGGCACAATAGGGACAAGCCAGCTTACGTGCGTAAAATGCAGCACACCAATGAACACCATCAAACCGGCCAACAGCCAACGGAGTATCTCTCGGATCACTTGGAAACCTTCCTGACTACCTAACTTGACGAATCTTGCGTAGAAAACACTGTCAGTAGTCACAGTGCTCTCTGACTGCAATTAACTCGAAATCTTCTATCGGGGAAACCAATGGCCCTACCCACGGTTTAACGCCCAAGCCTCCTGATGGAAAATAGATTCGACGTCATAGTTCTTCGCTTTGCTGCGTTGCTCGATATACTCTTTCTTGGAAAGAGTCGCAGCCAACGTAAGCGCTTGGATAAACTGCTGGTTATACGAGAAATTGTCACCTGACTCTTTTGCTCTTTCCGCAAGGCGCAAATACTGGAATCGCTGTACCGGGGGAATGCGGGACAACAATTCCCACTCCGCACCAATGGCGTGCGATTCCTGTGTGGATCGAATCAGCGCAAGTGAACCCGCAAGGAAAGGGATAGTCGGGCGAATTGCAATCGACCCAACCGGCGTAAAATACTGGCTTGGGCGCGTGTTCCGGTGCCAAGCATGGCCCAGTTCGTGGGATGCAACCAACACCGATCCCGGCTCCTTGAGCGGACGAGCAGAACCCAAATAGATTCTATTGGAGAAGAAATTGTGCTGCGGCTCTGCCGTCTCTTTTTCTCCGGCTTGCAGCGCTGTCTTGAGCGGCAGGCGAAAGAGCAGCCGTGAGACGATATTGGAATTTTCGGATTTTGCTAACCAAAGCCTCTCCAATGCAATAACCAAAACCTCAGGACTTGGGTCACCGCTCTCGAATGCAGCTTGAATTCGGGCCTCTTGAGCAGGCGTCAATTGCCACTCCCCTACTGCGGAGCGAGTCCACTTGTTGGATAACCGCTTTAAAGAATCGACGCAGCCGGCGGCAAATGCATTGCCGCTGGCAAGAACCAAAACAATCCCACAACGAAAAAACCGCTCCATACGCGAGCAAAATTCGTTGCAAGATGCGTTCCTTGGTTGAGTGAAGGTTGTATTCTGTGAGCATAGGTTAAAGCTTGCTGTATCAAATTTAGACAAATAGACCGAAGTATCTAAGACCTGGCCCAGCAAACCTATCCTGGACTGGTGAAGTGCGGTAGCACCCAAGGCAGCTCTAAAGAGACCCTCGCGTGCTGCACTCTAGGCCTTATGGGCATGCACAAGAATCGCAATAGGCTCTTCGGTCTTTTCGAAGCTCCAATCGCCGTTGTATTTCACAAATTCAAAACCATTCTCAACGCCAAGGCCCGTGGCGAGTGACGGCGGCAAGTAGCGCGCGTGCAGCACACTGCCCGCAACCAATTGCTTGCTTTCAACGACCTCTTTTTTTGTGCGCTCAATCACCTGAAGCAGCGCCAGTCGTTTGCCGGCGGTTTCAGAGAGATGAATTTGATAGTCATTGAGCTTTGGATCCAGCACCAGCTCTTCGCGTTTTCCACGGCCGAAGCGAAAAACAACGATGCCCGCGCCAGCGATTAAAGCTACGATTGTGATGACCCCTAGAAAGAACGCGTTTCTGTCGAAGGAAACTTGCTCATTCTCGTTGATACCGCGCGATACCTGAGGAGTTCTCTTGCCCGCAATCTGCAACATCCACTGGCCCAGATCACTGGGGCGCTTAACCATTTGGTTAAAGCCTCTGGCGAACAAGTCGCTGATGTATCCGTCGTCGGTGGAAGCGGAATTCCGAGCTTGCGCGACTTGCGCGGAAGCAGCTTGGTCGCTCGCCGATGCTTGTTTATCCGTCGATGCCGGGCCGCGCTGAGCGGATTTGCTGTCGTCTTTTTTCTCGCCGGGTGTTTTCTTCTGCCACTGCTTGGCAAGAGCCAAAGCAAGATTCACTTTCTCGTACTGCGACAGTTCTTCGGCGCTTTCAGGCACGCTCGAAGCGGTCGATGGACCACTATAGAAAGCTTTCTCGGATGAGCCTTTGGCTGCTGCTGTGGGTTCGTCTCCTTGCGTAGTCGTGTTGGTATTCATTAGCTCGTGTGAGCCGCCCACGGGAGCGGGCAAACCGGCTGCGCCAACAAACACGGTGGCTGTTGGCATCGTAGGAGAAGTTACGGCATTGGGTATCGATTCGGCGATCGCGGCTGATTGCGATTCTGAGTTAGTAGTAGGTGCGCCATCGGCGCGTCGACGATAATCGGTGGTAAGATCAACGATCTGCATCGGTAATGTGGTTGCGGGCGCAATGTCGATAGAGGGCGTGCGCTCAGCGATGCGCTCCGGTATTTCCCGAGGAAATGACGGCACGTCGTCGTCCATGGGGGCGCTGGACACAGTCCGCTCCGGCGCACCTTGTAAACCACTCTGAAAACCGGCCATCTCCTGAAGCGCTAATTCGGCCAAGGCCCGATTGCGCGTGGCTTTGTTGATGACACCTTTGCGATACAAATCATGAATCTGCGCACGCGACATCGTGCTCAGCAGACCCGCATTGTTAACCGCTTCCCTAGCTTCTAAGCTTGAAGCTGATACGTCGGGACGGGATACATAACCAAGTTCATTGCCGGCGGTATTTGCTATCTCGCGGTGATTGGTACCGTCCGCGCCTCCCTCCACGACTATATTCACAGAGGATTGGTCGACCTCCTGATCATTATTGGCAAGCGGATTCTCAAGGTCAGCAACAGCGCAAGGCGAACAGAGCATTGAGGCCATTTGAAGAAAGCAGAATAGAACCCAGGTGGAGTACCTCATACGCTCTTTAGGTGCACTCCTAATGCCGGGGTCTGTATTCAAAAAGTTCAATACCGATGGACACTTAACAGAGCCACATCGTTGCTAAGTGTCTATGTCCTCAACTTTGATTTAGTTCAGGGCCTTGAGTTGAAGAAATCATTGCTGATTTCGGTGTATAAAGTTTGGCCGGAAGGAGGCTGAACATTTGGTGTTTAAATCCAGAGACTTAGCTGAAAGCTTGTATATCTTTTTGGTATCACCTCGCAGCAGTTAATGATACACTGCGTCTAGGCTGTGGTGGCGACCAAAGGCGAGGATTTATGGCTGTAGTTCGTGATTGCAAACTGTTTCACCTAAGTATTCGACTCGCTACCTTGGGCGTCATCATTGTGAGCTCCTTCGCGAACGCCCGACCTCCAAGCAAAAGTCACAAGACGTTTTATGACTACCTGACCTCCACAGACTTCGATTGCACCATCGATTCGACGCGAGTACTCCCCAGATCCAATAGCGCACCTTCTGCCTGCCTAGTAAATTATTCATGCCAACCAAAGCCGGGAGTAGAAGCACGAAGTATTCTGTCACAAAGTTTTTGTGAGACTACATCGAGCGGCATGTGTGAGGAGCCGATTGATTGTGCTCGTAGCAAGTCTAAATCTTTGGCCGCCAAAGTGATCACTGTGTCCGCCACAAGCGAACACGCCAACAATAAGTTTAACGATCTTTGCTGGGAGGCATTTGGTCCAAAGGACCGGCGCGCAGTCCTTCAAGTTCTTCAAAATGGAGCCGTTGCTATCGAAGCGTGCGTAACCGCGTTTATCTGTAAGGCTCGCCCAGTTGCTACATCTGTTGCTTGCTCTCCAATCGCTGTTGCACAAGGTGGGAGCAAAGAGTGCCCTCAACTAAACGACTGCATCAACGAAGACATCTCGCTGCCAGGCTACACCGACAGCCAATTCCAAAAATTGAGTAGCGCGGAACAAGAGCGCATTCGGAAGCTGTACGAGCAAGGCGAGACAACACTATCAGAGCTAGTTTCCAAGACTGTACCCCGCACAGATGCTACCAACGCCACGATTAACCACGAACGCCCTTCTGACCGGCGCTAGTGGAGCATTTACTAAGCCGCATCGTCAGCCTGTCCCGGACAGGTTAGTTCTCGCCACTATCTGAAGGACTAAACCAAAGTTGTCCGTTGATACTGAAATTGCGGATCTCTATGCTCCGGGGCCAATTTGACCGGACCATAAACGGGAGTCTGACTGAATGTACTTTATTGATCTGAATGGCCTGAAGGACCAGTGGAAGAACGGCGCTTTTACCGACCAGCACGCAATCCAATACGTGTTGGGCGGCGGTGTTTTGATGGCGTTTTGGAACTTGGTTCAGCATTTTCTCAAGCAGTTTAGCCAGCAAGGGTTGTACCAGCCAAACATGGCCGCAAGTGGAGCCGTGTTAGTGGGAACTGGGATTGGAAGCGCCATTGGAATCGGTCTTTTCTCTTGGCTGACAATCACTATTTACCGAGCCAACGGCGGTGAAAACGGACGCCACTTACTCAACAAGTCAGTCTCCATTGGGTTTGTACTCGCCATACGCTTTTCTCTCTTACTTTTCGTTCCGACCTTGAACTTTGTCCTTTTCCCAACTTCGGTGAGCATGTCGATAGTCAATATGCTGTTTCTCATCGGGGCGCTGATCTGGAACATCCGAACCACCTTGCAAACTCTAAGAGAAATCCATAGCCACGAACTGGCGACACAGCCCGCAGCCCCTTAGCGCCTGCTTAGGCGAATTCTTTTCGTTTCTTGGGACTCGATCGGACGTGAGAAAATAGTTGCATGCGCAACTTCGCTTACGTCCTTATCACTGCACTTTTCGTCTGTTCCAATCTATTAGCCGATGAACTTGTCTACTTCACTTTGGGTGGAGAACGCCGTGCATTACGGTCTTCTCCCTCCATGGCGGAAGCACTGGCGGAAGTTGACGCGATTCGTAATGGAATGGATGGCGTCCACGTCCACGTGCGAGAAGAGATAACTCCCTGGACCACGGGCACAAGAGAGTTTGAACAAGAATTCGGAAGCCTGCCAAACTGGTATCGCAAAATTGCTTCCGATGCGGGCCTTAGCTCCTTTAAGGAATCGGATATCGACCCCGCTTTTCTCTCGCGAGTGATTGAGCGTCTGCGAACCGACGAAAAGCGAATCGCGGGCGAATTCGAAAGAATGCAATCACTCCAAAACAGAACCAGAAACGAGGACCCGAACGTCTCTCGAAGAGCTTTGCGCGTCACCGAGGCGAAGCGCCAAAAGCTAAATGCTATTCGTTCGCAAATATCCCATACTGAAGCCCTTCGCACTATGCTCTCTGAGTTTCCCGACGACTTGAAAAACTTTCAGCTGCGACTTGCGGAATCCTTGGGCCGCGAATTTTCGCAAAACCCTGCACTTGAAGTAACTAGCTCTGGAATCCGAGGCGTGAAGCAGAACTTTAACTCAAACCCCCAATTCGCCGAAAAGTTTCAAAAGGGGATGCTGAACGCTGAAAATGAACTGGGAGTGAGTAGTCCCACCGCCGCACAACTTTTTGTGGCCGCAGGCAAAGCGCTTCCTCCAGAGAAAAGAGTCACCCCCAATTCCAACGCCCGATTCAGCCGCTACAACCGCTGGAGCAGTCACTTCTCCGACGAGATCGACGAGCTTCAAAAAAGTTACGGGATTAGCAACACGAGCGCACTGACCACATTCCAGGACAGCACTCCCATCAGCATCGTACGCAGCCACTGTGCCGAGACTTACTATCGCCTGTCTCCAGCTCCGCGAAGAAGATGAACTACGCGGAACAGCTCCGGAATAAATTCCGACCACAACTGGCAACCTACTTCGCAACGATGATGCCGGAAAACAGTCCGGGCGAGATGAGTGCCCGATTGTAGAACTCTTCTAACGCAATAAAGTGATCACTGGGGCTGTAGGGCCACGGATCGCGCAAGTGAATATATTGAGGTGTTATCGCCTGAACAGCGCTCCAATGCCCTTCCAGAGCACTATTGCCCATGGTCCAGTGAAGCATCACAACTTGGTTCTGCGCCACCGCCATTGCTATCATCGTCAAATTCAAATTCGCTTGCGTGGCTCGAAGGCCGAGTGAAGTCAAACTTGCAACTAAGCTGCTCGAAGCATTTGTATCGGCAAGATCAGCTACGCTTAGAACCGCCGGGGGATAACACCCACGCAGCTGGTAGTTTATCCGATGCCCGTGCATCGTCATAAAATCAGCAAGATCATAAATAGTTCGAGACCCGCTACTGTTCAGATTGCCAAAGTACGCCGCCGCGATAGCCGCCGTTGCTGGCCCGCACTTTCCATTCATGTCCTGCTTTAAGTAAGGAAGCGGCCTTGGCAAGCTGGCTCCCCCTCCTACCAACAGACCGAACATGCATGTGTTCGTAAAAAACGCGTTAGCTAGAGGACCAAACGCAAATATAAAAACCAAAATCAGTTTACTAATTGTGCCCATTTGGCATGCCCCCATGCCAGCAATCACGCCGACTTTGATTCTTTGCGCTTAGCAAGTCGGCTACTTCGTTTCAAGAACAGTTTGCGAAATAAACCAACTCCCCATCTACCGTCGTTTTGGATTCCGAGCAGAACGTGGGAAAATAGGCTCACCCTTTCAGGAAAGCTTTCCATGCGCAGATATCTACTTCTATTGCACCTGCTGTCTACTCTTGCGGCGGCCGAGACAATTCAGGTTGCGTACGAACTGGAACTCGCACCGCACTATGTGTCAAATTTGGCCCAGTACTTTGATCTGGATAACGTGCCGGGAATCCGAGGTTGGACTCACGCACTGGATGACAAAGTGGTTGAAGGCAACGCGCCCGAGCTAAACGCCGAAACCTTTCGCGACATTCCCGAGCACTTCCGAAAAAAACTGGCACAGGGTCTCGATGTGACTAACCTCAATGCTCCACTGCCAGGCACGCAGAAGACTTCGCTTGTAGCTCTCGACGGCAGTCCGTTGCAACGCACCGTCATCGACGAAATTAAAAACCGTTGGGTCAAAGAGTGGCAAACGTTAACACCAGCAGAGCGTAAATCTGTTATCCCAATTCGATTGCTGCATCGCACGGTGCAGGCTGGGTTTCTAATCAAAGCGCTTAACGACAGACACGCTTCCAGCCGAGCCTATCCGCCACTGAGACCCAGCAGCCGCGAATTCGCCGAAGTAGTAAAGGGATTGGAATGGCATAGAGATGCCGGCGTTTTGGAATTCACCCATGCAACGCCGAGTACGGATCCCGAAGCCACATTGGCCCAAATGAAAAAGCTGGCTGCTTTTGCCAACGCGTCCAACGTTTTCTCTACCCCTAACGGCGACAATTTATCTTCGTACCATCTCAACATCAGCGTAAATTCTCCGATGCGCGACGTAACTTCGTTCTTTAGGCTGTACCAGATACGCAGTCTGCTCCATCAAGTTCGACGAGGTGAAGCAGACAAGGCACTTTCCACCACGGGACTCAGCTCCTACACCACCGACCTCGACAGCCGCGGCATGGTCCGGCGCAAGAATGTGAACTACTTCGAAATTCGCCATCACATGAAGGATGCGGACTCGGAACTTGCCGAACTGGTATCCCTTCTCGAAATGCCAGCGGGAGAAGGCGAGAAGGAGCTGGTGGCAGAGGTCAAGGCAAGACTTCGCGACGAGGACATAGAGACCATTGGCAAAAAGTCTCCACGTGTTCTTTATGACGTCATATCTGGCTTGCAACTCGATTGGAATTCTCCAGTCATCAAGCGAGCGCTGACTCCGGGCGAGAACGCGGACATTAGGATACTTCGTCAGCACTTTGCCCTGATGAACATGAGAATGCCCGAGTCCACTCGCGCACGTCTAGCCGGGGAGCTGCTGCCGTTCGTGTCCGAACACAACGTGCAAAGATTCCTCGACCTTATTGACGATTCTGACTCCTTCAGACACCTTTCACTGTTCGAGAATATTCATACAGTTGGCGAGCTCACTGGAGAGATGGATAGGGTACAAACCGCCAAGTACCTCATCGCAGACACGGTGCTCGATGACTTTGTCAGAACACCGAACCACCGGACACGGGATCGTTTCTTTTCACTCGCGGAATTTGCTGAGGGGGCAAAACAGGCTATCGACCTCTTTGCAACTTTGAAAGGTCGGCGGCTATTGAGCAACGGACCTCTGATGCAGGATGCTGTGCATATCGTGAATCTTGCATCAAAACAAATGGTCAAAACACACCCGAAAAGAGTCATGTTCTTTAGCAACCTTTCCGCGGCGAGTGGTAGCACGCCATCCGCTACCGTCCGCATATTGGACGGTGTTGTGAGAGTCATTCCACAAACCGAAGCTGCTACTTTTTTAATGCACGTGGTTGCTCGAGCAAAACAAGATCCCCAGCTTGCGGAATCTTTGGCTCGCGCGCTGGCTGCAGGGAACTTATCTGCACTGCTATCGAAGGCTATAGCAGAAGACAAAGACCTCGCCCCCTTGGTGGAAGCCGTTCACAAATCCACGTTTCAACTACTTCGGGAGTTATTGCGGCTGCAGTCCAAGCTCGATCCAGAGGCACGTAATCAATCGTTACAAATCTTGTTGAAGCGCATTGGTCGGGACAGCGAAGAGTTTGATCGGGCCCTTGTGGCTCTTGTAAATAATGAAGCCGAGTTCTCACAACTGTTTCCCTCACCTGAGGAACGTGGCCACGTGAAAAGCACGATTCTATTGCGTCTGGAACGAACTGATCGACAAATCGATTTAAGCGAATGCCCCTTCGATGTACTGGTGCAGCGAAGAATGACTCCGGTCCGATTGAACTTGGATCCTGGGAGCAATTGAGCCCGCGATAAAACTGTTTGCTTTACCAATTCTACATCGGAATCCACTTGGCCTCGATGTACGGAAGAGAATCAAAGACCAGGCAGTTGGCTTGGCCTTTTAACGGGTCTGTCGACTCTGGGTACCAATAAGACTGGAAGGCTCCCGTAATGGTTCTTGGGTCCTCGATCAAAGTTTTGTAGTCACATCGTCCAATGGCAGTGGCTGTGGGACACTTGGAATTGGAAAATGTAGCGATCGGGTCATCAGGGCACGAAGCCATTTGCTGTCTCGTTAAGCCCTGTGAACTAGCTGTATCTATACTCGCTTGCGGCCAATAAACATCATTACAGTAGTACTCACCCTCGTCGGTATTGCGAAAGTAACAGCTGCCCACGAAATTCAAACTACCTAAAGCCTCATTGAGAGTGGACTCGTTGTCTCCTTCCATTGCTTGCCAACCAAACTTGGCGCAGCCAGACGACAGGATCATCACGACGAGTAGAAGAATAGAAAGTTTTGAGCGTTTCATCTCCAATTGCCCTCTTACCCGGCAGTAAATGCAATGAACGAACCACTTTTTTGCGGCTAACCGAGTCCTCTAAGTGCAAACTGTTTAGACAAAAAACAGCGGCGCCGTTGGTAAGTGCTTGATGTCTCGACGAAAACTGAGCCATCTCCCAAACTCTGGACAGTTTTGTCCACGGATTAGACAGCGTTTATCCTCGCAAAGTGCCTGGGTGTCCTTGCGAAAGCGAGTTGCACGAAAAACTCCTACTTCTCCGTCACACCTGAATGCGATACATGTAGCGCCCTATGCGACTACTCTTACCTCTAATTGGATACTGGCTTGCCGTGGGCATGGCGTGCGAACTTGGTGCAGTTACTGATACTCGGAAGATACCAGGCCAAGCGCAAGCAGAGACAAAAGCAGCCCAAACTTTTGTCTTTCAAATGCAACCGCTGGCCGTCCCTGATTCTGGCCAGTCCGACCAAAGGACCGATGGTGAACTTATCCAAGCGCTAGATAGTAATGAGTACTCTGTTCGGCAGGCAGCTTTTCGAGAGACTTTGCGTCGCGGAGAAAAAATGTTGCCGCTCTTGGAGCAGGAGCTGCAGAGCAAGCGCCTGTCCAAGTTATCCGAAGCCGGGGAATTGGTTCGATTACTCGGCAACCAAGCCATTCAGGTGCCCGTGCAGGAATACTTGATCGCGCTCAAAACGTTTATGTCGGCGGCAGTAGCAAAAGACCCAGAGGTAGAACGCATTCATAAACAGCTACGAGACCTGATCCAAAGAAACGCGTCTTTCCGAGAAGCCCTAACGGAGTACCGAGCAGCTTGCGAAGCATCCGTCGGATTGAACATAGCTGTGGCATCCCTGCAGATGGGACGAGTGAATGCTGAGAAGAAATTTAATACGGCTAAGACAGATGGAGAACGCGGTATTTACGAACGCGCCATTGCAAGCTTGGATGAGTCTTTAAAACAGAAAAGTGAACAGGCCGCGAAAGCATTACAAAACCTCGAGCAAATCCATCAATCCATTGCAGCAGTTTTGGAGAACCAGCTTAGCGCGGTGCAGATCCGGTGGACACCCGTTGCCCATGCAGGAATCATTTTCATTCCCGAAACAACCCACGAGGCGCTTGAGCATCGTCTGGGAGAAGGTTTGCCCGAGAAGTTTCCAAGAGTAGAGGGACTACCACCCGTGGCCGTGGAGTTTTTGCCCGCAGAATCGGGGGGAGATTGGACCAATGCGACTGCGGTGTTTCAACCGCAAATACATTTGCACGCGAACACTCTGGCTACTTCAGTGCACTACACGGTGACTCTGACCGAGGGAAGCGGCAAAGCCCTAGGAGACGGGGAGGTTTTCACCATCAAGCGTCTCTTGGAAGACTCTACTCTCAGTCGATAGTTTGAATCTCTTTTCGCACCGCGGATCACCTCTGGAGCATGTAGCGGTAGGATTGCAGTTCAACCAAGCCGACAGTGTTGATACGGAGTACCAAGGGGGGCAACAAGATGCGGGTGGCACTTTATAGTGTTTTCGGGGTTTTGTTGTTTTTCCTGACCGCTTTCGTGGTCCAGTCCATCTACGACCTAACGCTCACGGCGGAAGTTGCCCAGCGCCATCAGGTACTGACATCGCAGTTGCCCGCTTACGATGAGATACAAAAATCATGGGGCAATTCAGATGTGTTTGGAAAACAAGGCACCAAGACAAATGCCGGTCTTTTTCTCAACACGCGTCTTCGTTGGGTAGATCCCAAAACAGGCGAGCCGGTTTATCTCTCCTCGGTGACTGCCGGAATTGTTCCAAAAAGATTTCGGCACCAAGGAGAATGGAATTGGGCGGAGTCCACAAAGCTAAAATTCGAAGGGTATGATTTCTCCTGGTTGCGGGAACTGGGTACATACGACCATTGGAGTTACGAAGATATGCCGCCTGTTCGGGCTCATTGGGCTGCGTTCAGAGCCGGTCTCCTGGATACAATTGCTTTCTACCGCAACTACCCTGCTCCGCTTTTTGGAGATCTCATCCAGTTTGGAAGAATGCGCCTTTCTTACGGCATTACACAAAAGAAACTACTCACCGCGCTAAAGGAAGTTCGTAATCTGGCCCGTTTGTGCGTGAGCACCGAAACTCGGGATGGATTTTTATGTGGCGTTGAATTGGTCGAAGCGGAAAATGGCGCATTCCAGTACGGATTGAAGAACAAATTGATCTCCTCTCGTGAATGGCAGCCGCTGGCGCCGCCGGCCGAGTCCTTGAAGGAAGGTCGGTTGAATCCTCTTTTAGGCTACTTTGGTCCCGACGTTGACGACACCCTGATAGATCGCACGGTAGCCGCGCCGACAAACACCGTCGGCCGCTGCATGACCATTGCGGACGGCACTCTGGCGATGGCTCGATACTTTGGTTTGATCAACAGGCAGGGAACATCGGTACCTATATTCCCTTTTGAGAAAGATTACGCAGTGAGCCTGTCGCGGCTGCGTACCATTGCGGAAAAGGCTGAGGGCTGTCGATACCCGCACGTTCGAAAATTTTGGGAAGACATCGGCGAGCAGCGCGGACAATATCAGCAGCCATGGAAAGAGCAGCTAGTGATGCAAGTGCCGTATCTCCGCGCAGCTTTCACCGCAGCTCGACTTGGGGCAACGCGCTAGACAACCGATGGCGATGCTGTCGACGCGGTAGCCAGGCCTTAACTTTTGGGAATGGGATTTTATGGCGATTCGATTTGTTTTTTTTCAACCAAGACAGATGTTCTATTTGGGAATCCTGGCAATTGTTGCGGGTATGTCCTTGTCATTCTTCGCGGTGATGGAGTCACGGGGATGGAAATACACAGTAGTAAGAGAAATTCCGGCTAAGCCTTCAGCAGATCCCGAGCTGAAATCGAGCTCCAAGGATGTGGGTAAAAGTGCTCAGGACTGGAAGTATTTTCAAGCGGGCCCCTTTTCGCTTGAAAGCGACACAGACTCAGAGAGAGAGAATCCGATTCCCACTTACATGTTGGTCTGGTTCATCGAAGGCAATTGGGCTGGCGCGCTACCCTCCAGGTTTGTGATGCATGAATTGCCTGACATTGTTCGCATGCGCAGGCAAGGCAGCACATTCGGATCCACGGAAGGCGACGAAAACAGAACGTTCTTCGGTTTTCATCAGTTTGAACCAAAGCCTGGCAGCCAATACTCGGTTGTTGCTTCGTTCCGGGATCTGCAGCAGCGCCCGGTTGAGGCACCGATGGGCTTGCGTATTTTGGCTCGTGAGCGTCAGGTATTGTCTGAGTGTGTTGTTTCTGCGTCAGACACGTGGACCTGCTGTCTCGGATTATTGATTTTCTTTGGCGGTATCTTTTTAGTTATCGTGAACTGGTAATGACTGTGAGCAAAAGCCATTTGCTTTTGCTCACAGCACACTCAAGCAAAATACGCGAAAGTGCGTTCCTAGAGAAGCATACAGAAGTTGCCGCAGGTCCCAATCACAAGAATAACCCTGTTGCCTGCCGCAGTGGCTTGCGCCACGCAGTCGAGCCAGAACATAGTCACTGGCGGGCAAGCAGCTCCGGCCGTGGGATCGCACGGTGTGCCCGAGCACGTTCCTCCTTCGCCAGGGCAACTTCCGGTCCACGAACAGAACTGATTGATACAGTCGCAAGTGACAAGTGCATACGGTCCCCGACACACAACTCCCGACGGCATCCCCGGGCAATCATCACACGCATTTGCCTGCGGACAGCCTGGAGGGGGAGGCCCACAGGATGGATCCGCTGCCATGGGATCGTTAATGGGTAACGTCATTGCCCATGCGGGACAGCTTGTTGTTCCCGAAGGTGGCGTTACACCGCCTGGCCCACCGCTCGGGCCACCGCTCGGGCCACCGCCTGGACCACCGCCTGGGCCACCAACAGGACCACTGCTGGGACCTGCTCCGGGAGAAGGTCCTGCACCTGCGGAAGGACCCGCGCCTGCTGCAGGGCCGGCACCTGCTGAGGGACCAGCGCCCGTTGAGGGACCGGCACCCGTTGAAGGACCAGCGCCCGTTGAGGGACCGGCACCCGTTGAAGGACCAGCGCCCGCCGATGGACCGGGGCCAGGACCCGCTGAGGGTCCGGGAGACGGCCCGGGACCTGGACCTGCCGAAGGGCCAGGCGAAGGCCCGGGGGACGGACCCGCCGATGGACCGGGACCGGGGCCAACTGAAGGTCCACCCGAAGGGCCAACACTAGGACCCGCGGAAGGACCACTGCCTGGTCCACCGGATGGTCCCGCACTTGGACCTGCCGACGGGCCACTGCTTGGTCCACCGGACGGACCCGCACTTGGACCTGCCGACGGGCCACTGCTTGGTCCGCCGGACGGACCCACACTTGGACCTGCCGACGGGCCACTGCTTGGTCCACCGGACGGACCCGCACTTGGACCTGCCGACGGGCCACTGCTTGGTCCGCCGGACGGACCCGCACTTGGACCTGCCGACGGGCCACTGCTTGGTCCACCGGATGGTCCCGCACTGGGCCCGGATGAGGGACCAGGACCCGGAGACGGATCCGGGATACAAGGCTCCTGCTGGCAAGTATTGCCGTTGCAGCAGTTCCATCCCGAGGCACAGCACGTTGATCCACAAGCGGATTGCCCGGATGTGCAGCAAGTACCGACCGCAGCGTCACCGGCGCATGCTTGTCCCTGTGGGCAGCAGGTCTGGCCGCAGAGGGTTCCGCTGTTCGGACAACAAATAGGATCCCCCGTCGCTAGAACCTGGCACGACTCCGCAGAGGCACCCACGTTGTTGCAGCAAAGGGTCTGATTATTTCCCTGACAGGCAACGGTTTGCGACGAGCAGCACCCCGAGCCGGTCGCAGTGTTGGTCTGTCCGGAGAAGCAAAGACCGTCACAGCAAATGTATTCACCCGCTGTCGTTGAGGACTGACAAGGAAGCTGTGGCGGTGAAGACGAGCTGCTGCAGCAGAGCGTCTCTCCAGAAAGAGCACTGGGCAAGCCCGTGCAATCATCACCGACGTTGCAACATCCGCCCATGGGCGCACCCGGGCATTCAAAATAATTGATCGGACAACTGCCGGGACCCGGGCCCGCACTGGGACCAGGACTGGGCGGCGGCAGAGGGATCGGCCCCGCCGAAGGCCCTACAGACGGACCCGCACTAGGTCCTCCAATAGGACCTGGGGACGGACCCGCACTGGGACCGGCCGATGGCCCTGGTGACGGCCCTGCACTTGGCCCGACAGAAGGACCCGGGGACGACGGACCCGGACTAGGACCCGCCGACGGACCAGGGCCGGGCCCCGGTGTCGGACCAGGGCTTGGGCCAACGGACGGGCCGGGCCCGTGACCAGGCGATGGACCAGGCGATGGACCAGGCGAAGGACCAGGCGATGGACCGGGCGATGGACCAGGCGAAGGACCAGGCGAAGGACCAGGCGAAGGACCAGGCGAAGGACCAGGCGATGGACCGGGCGATGGACCAGGCGAAGGACCAGGCGAAGGACCAGGCGATGGACCAGGCGATGGACCAGGCGATGGACCAGGCGATGGACCAGGCGATGGACCAGGCGATGGACCAGGCGACGGACCAGGCGATGGACCAGGCGATGGACCAGGCGATGGACCAGGCGATGGACCGGGCGATGGACCGGGCGATGGACCAGGCGACGGACCGGGCGATGGACCAGGCGATGGACCAGGCGATGGACCGGGCGATGGACCGGGCGAAGGACCAGGCGAAGGACCAGGCGATGGACCGGGCGATGGACCGGGCGACGGACCGGGCGACGGACCGGGCGATGGACCAGGCGATGGACCGGGCGATGGACCGGGCGACGGACCGGGCGACGGACCGGGCGATGGACCAGGCGATGGACCGGGCGATGGACCGGGGGACGGACCCGGTCCTGGACCTGTTTCCGATTCATCGCAACAAATAGGGAACTCAAAGAGCCTGTGCCAATCGGACACATAGCCTGTGTTCGGACTCTGCGGGACATGCGCCGTCTGGCGGTGTACAAGAACGCAATACTGCCGTCCCTTCGGCGTCATTCTGAGAAAGCAACCTGCACGGATATTCCACGCAGATTCCGTCGCAACTTCTTCCGTCTCATCCACTTTGCTAAAAAGATTTTGTCCGGTGTGCCGATCCTTCATGATCAGCCGCGGCCCTTTCAACGGCTCCGACATTTCGAGTGCACACTGAATAATTGCCGATGGAGAGTTGGGATCTTGTGGAAGCGGCGGAGTGCGCGTGGCCAGAGTCGCACGACAATCCATTCGTTTGAAAATCTTCTCACGAATTAAATGCAATTCATTCGTAGTAGTAGCCAGCTGTGCAACCTGTACGGTCGTCTTAACTACTTGGCTGGTGACCAACGCTCCCAGAATGGAGAGCGTGCTGATGAACATGACGTGTAGCAATCCAACGCCACGATTATTCAATACGAGTTTGGTGGACCGTTCTTCTAAACAAAAAAGAAACTGCCTCAGTGCGTTCCACTGTTGCAATTGATTTCACAAGTTGCCTTCCCATTCCCCAACGCGTGAGTGGAAGGCTAACGCTTACAGCGCAATCAGAAAACACCCAAGAGAAAAAAATGCGATCAATTGCGCAGAACAGCGCTTCAAAAAAAGTTTTTTACTAACCACCGCGCAGCAGACACAGAGCAGTGTAGCGACGTCATCCATAAACTTCACACCTCTATGAACTCGGTGCTCTGGCGTTGACGCTCGTGCGAATTCTGCAGAGCAGTTACAACTCTTCCGCGAAAACTTTCTCTGTCACGCGCCAGTACTTGTCCTGCTTGCGTGCAATGACGAACGCCGGCATACGGAAAAGGCGCTGGTAGCGAATCACGTCCTGCGGGTGTTTAAATTCACCCGCCAGTTCAGGCCGACGTAAATGCGAGCGAAGGAAGTTGATGTTGAATTTTTTTATCGACGACGGATTGCTGAAAAAATGCACTTCACTGAGGTACCGAGCATCGAAATCAAAGTAGCGAATTTCCAAGAATGGCTTACCGTTTTTATCCAAACGTTCTTCAAACGTGATGCGATCGGGGATGAGTACATGGGCATTCTTGGAAAGCTTGGCCTGCTTTAGTTTGGCCTCGGCATCAATCAGTGTTGCCTCACAAACTTCACAGGCCTTCGCCGTCATGTCGTTCTCTGCACCACATGAGTGACAAAGCTTGGATCGAAAACGATAGCTACACGGAGTAAGCAAAAACGATGATTCACTCTGGGTCGTACCGCGGCATTTTCTGCCAAAGTGCTCGATCACAACGCCGTCGGGATCCGTATAGCCCCAGAAGATATTCTCAAAGCCGCACTGCGGGCACGGCACATTTACAGGAACAGTATCCTTGGCGGGACGTTTGTCGCTAATCTCGGGCGCGTAGATATCATGCCCCATACCCGTGTAGTCCAAAATGTAACAATCTTGTTTTCCCGCAGACAACCGTAGTCCGCGTCCAACTATCTGCTGGTACAGACTGTTGGATTCTGTGGGGCGAAGTATCGCGATTACATCCACGTGAGGAGCATCGAACCCAGTCGTAAGTACAGACACGTTCACCAGGTATTTAAACTTCTTTAGTTTGAAATCAGTCACAATTTGATCGCGTTGCGATAAACCCGTTTCGCCCACGACTAACCGAGCCTGCCCTTGTGGCAGATACTCAAGAACTTCCTCGGCGTGTCTTACCGTCGCGCAAAATATCATTACGCCTTGGCGGTGATAGCGCTCGGTGATGTCCACGATATTACTAATGATAAGCGGAGTAAGTTGCTTCTGGTTCTTGAGAATTTCCTCCACTTCACTAGCGGTGTACAAGCGATCGCTTTCCGATAGTTGGGAAAAGTCGTAGCTCGTCACCGGAATATCCACTTTCACTGGTACTGTGAGAAATCGTTTCTTGATCAGGTACGTCAGAGGCAGTTCAAAGACACATTGTTTAAAGAACCGTGGTTGATCGGTTTTGATCTCCCCCGTCTGAGAACGCTCGTAAATCCACCCCAAGCCCATGCGGTAGGGTGTTGCCGTAAGTCCCAGAATACGTAGCTCGGGATTACTTGCCCTGAGTTTGCGAATGACTTCCTGGTATTGGGTATCGCTGTCTTCAGCAACGCGGTGGCATTCGTCGATAACAAGCAACGAGAAATCTGCAAAAAAGTCATCCGGCGCTCGGGCAATAGACTGCACGCTACCGAAGATAGCTTTTTCGTGCCTGTCTTTTTTGCCCAAGCTTGCAGAAAAAATTCCGGCAGACAACCCATAGCCTACGTACTTCTCGTGATTCTGCTCGACCAGTTCCTTAACGTGAGCCAGAACCAGTACCCGCCCCTTAGCAATTCGCGCCAGCTCGGCAATCACCAGACTCTTGCCAGACCCCGTGGGCAGAACCACCGCGGCCGGCTCCTTGCTTTGCCGAAAATACTTAACGACGTTTTCGACGGCACTTCTTTGATAATCTCGGAGCTGGTACGTCACGCACTAGGAATCTTGCCATACCCTTTGCGTGGATGGGAACTTTGACGAGAAACCGCCAACTGCCTATTTAATCGACGCCTTGCGCGGTTCACCATAGCATTGGCCAGCAGAACAACGTGGCCGGGCGCTTGCACTACCTAGGAAGTATGCGCCCGCAAGCCAACAATCTGGTGAGTATACTTGCGGTATTCACCCTCCATTTTGAGTTTCTTGCCTATGGCGACAACACGCAGTCTCCAGCACCTCTGCACGTCTGCGACGTCGCCCTTAGAGCGGTAGGTAACTCCAGCAAGCTGTTAAAGAGCCCGCGCCACGGGCAAGTAGAAACAACTCCGCTGCGCCGGCTGCTCCACTCCGCCGGAATTGTCCGTTTAAAACCAACAGAAGTCTTTTGGGTTCATAATGACAGTGCGGCTCGGGATCCGAGCTACTACCTGATGCAAAAGCGGCCGGGCAATTTCGTATTTTCCCGGCCCGATGTTCGACGAACAGAAGACGACTATGCCGTCGATTGGTCCAACCCATCAGAAATGCACAGCGGCCGGCTGATGTTCGTCGTGGACACCAACGGCAACTTAATACTTGGCCTCCGGTCCGTGGGTCCCCACCCGACGCTGATTGGCGGAAAAGATCCCCAAGTGCTGGCGTCGGGCGAACTCGTCATCCAAAATGGAAAATTATTTCGAATCGAATACAGTGACTCAGGTCACTATAGACCAGACGAAACCACTCTTCCCGTTGCCAGAACGGTGATCACAAAAGCGTTCTCCAAGTATCCCAGCATTTACCATCCTCAATTCGATCCTGAGACAAGCTACGTTCGGGAGTTAATTGCCAAGTAAATCAGTAGCTTACACACCTCATAATTTCTTAAACTTCGAGGCGTAGAATCAAGGGATGCGGTACGTTTATGGGAACACCTTACTTTCGACTCTGCTTGTGCTGCTCACGGCCTGCGGCGCGGGGCTTCGCGGTGATTTTGTTCCGGATACCGACGACGCGACCGACGACACCGTAGTTTGTTCCGACGACACAACTTGGGCCACCATCGACACCTACTCAGCGAACACTTCGCTGATATCTCACGGCCTCACCGTCGACGCGAACACAAACGATGTCTACATAGCCATGCAGTACACGAGCACTGGCGGCCAACCGGGCCGGTGGATAACTCGCAAAGGTGAGGACGGCGGTACCACATGGTCGGATGTGGACACGTTCATTGACCAAGGCGCGACATTGGGTGCCCGTGCTTACAGCGCCTGGGTAGATCCGTTGGGTAGGATCTTTATTCAGGGTAACGGCTATACGATGGCCGGACTCGCCCGGTGGTTAACCCGTGTAAGCAGTGACAACGGCGCCTCCTGGTCCACCATCGAAGACTACGTCCTTTCTCCCGGCTTTCGTACTCAAGCAAACTTTGGAAGCTCTCCACCAGTCGTTGCGAATTCCGGAAAGTGGTTTGTGGTTGGCTCAGGAGTGGATGCTACAGGCGAACACTTGATTGTGCGGGAGAGTTCAGACCAAGGCACCAGTTGGTCCAACACCTACCAGTACCAATACGTTGCCGGACAAGCGACAAGTCCTCGCGCGATGTTCCGAGATAGCGCGAACAATCTGTATGTGGCCGGACAAGGCGACGATGGAACCGGCACTACCCGCTGGTTGGTACTAAAAAGCGCTGATGAAGGGGCGAGCTGGACCATCATTGATGACTACGCGTACACAGTGGGACAAGTGTCCCAACCAAAAGGTGTGTATGTTTGGGGCAGCAACATTCTTGTAACGGGACGCGCGGTGGATGGTTCATCTATTGACCACTGGATTACTCGCAAGAGTACCGATGGAGGCGCCACCTGGACGCAAGTGGATTTTGTTACCGATCAGAGCGGAGCGCAGTCGGACCCTCTACGAGATCACAGGGGGTATCTGTATATAGGCGGATACATTGGAGCGACGCCCAACCGATTCCCCACACTCCGTCGCAGTGTGGACGGCGGTGATACTTGGACGACGGTAGATCAACTGCCAACGAATACAGCCAGCACCAGCACTTTCCGCGCGCTCGCACAAGGCCCGGATTACGCGGTCTACGCCGTTGCTCAAACAGTGGCCACCGTAGGCTCCACCAACCACCAGGTTGTTCGCAAGTTAGAATGCCAATAGGCTAAAAATCTAGGCGAAGTCCCAACGTCACAAAGTGAGCTAATGCTACAAACGAGCTTAGCCCATACTTGGCTATCAAAGCCGTATGAAACCCAGCGCTATCGAGAGTGGTCCATTCATAGGACCCCGCCACCTCACCATAGAGAGCTGCGGAAAACCGAGTGGATTGCCAATTGATCAATCCAGTCCCCACTCCCGCGCGCCACTTACCAAAAGACCTCTCGCCGAGAATTCCTACGTGGGTCAGAAGACTGGTTGTCGCGTTGCTTCGGTTCTTTAATGCAGAAAAGGAAACTACGCCCGAAACACTCCACTCGCTCCAAGCAAACCGTGGCGTCCACTGAATCACAGGAGAAACAAAGTAGTTTCCCTCGGAAGCAAACACCGATGTTCCCACAACACCACTCCGCAGGTTCCACCGACGCTGCTCCGGACCAGAAATCTCTATTGTGGTTGGCTGTCCCTCAACAAACTTGTTGGCATACACCATGTCCACACGGAACAAGTAGGTGCCAGCATCCAAAGTTTGTGTGCCAAGTATCTCCGAAAGAAGGATGAGCTTTGGGATTTCTCCTCTGCGATCCAAATTTGCGATAACTTTACCCTCGGCAGTCATGATTACCGCACGCCATTCCGCTGCGTGGGAAACCGCATGAGAGAACGGATAGATTGCCACACCGGTTAGTTCGTTCCTATTTACGGCTGTGACGAGCTTGCCGTTGGCGTCGAGAACCAAACTAAATACGCTGGGATCAAATCCACTGGTGTCGTCGGTAATTTGCACCGACGCATCTTGGCCGGTACGAACTCGATACTTTTGAAACTCCTTGGGCAAATTTATCCAAGACACCAGAATTTGAGTGGATTGCGAGTTTACTTCGAGCGTCATGACTTGGGTGCGCTTTGCCAAAGCCAGCATCGCTTCACACTTATCCGCACAAGGTATGGGTGCACCATTCCAATTCAGAGTTCCCGTCACACCGGAGAAACGGGCACGTAAGAAAACTTCCCTGATTCGTTGCTTTCGACTGTAAGAGGCCGAAACTCAACACCGTTGGGGAGAGCCGTGAAGGGCTGAAGTCGCAAGAGTTGATCGGCATTCTGTGCCGCAACAGCCCCGGTGGAAGCAATAAAACCAAATACCACAATACAGACCAGTGATTTCATGTGGAACTCAATCTAATGTTTATCGCGCAGCCACAATCTACTTCAGATCTTATCGAGTATACGACAGGACATCGACGATAGTTTACACTTTCTTAATTGTCGTTTTGATCGCGGATCGGGCGGTGGCTAGATTTCTCTTGGCTCGAAGTCCCCCGCATGACAAAATTTTAAGTAAGCTTAAATTTTTTTCTATTTTCAATCTTTCTCTCCTTCAGTCGAAAGCACCATTTCCAAGCGGAGGGCCTACCCAATGGCGCTGACCAAGTTTGTGCGCAACGTCAAAGACATCTCGGATGACGGCGGATACAAGTTTCGTTTTCACTGCGACCAGTGTGGCGATGGTTTTGAAAGCCAATACGTAGCAGCATCCACTAACTTGCTCAAAACTGCAGTGGATGTATTCAGTCTCTTTCGGCCGTTTGGCGGTGGAGATGCGAAACGCGTTGCTGACTCGATTGATAGGGGCCTGCGCGGTAAAGAGCGCGACAAAGCGTATGAAACCGCTGTTCACAAAGCCATGCACTTCTTTAAGAAATGCAATGGGTGTGGCAAGTGGGTGTGTCCCCAGTCTTGCTGGAACGCCGACTTCGGAATGTGTGAAGGCTGCGCTCCAAATGCAAAAGAAGAAGCGGCAAAAACTGCCGCGAAGCGCCACGCCCAAGCCGTTGTCTTGGAAACGAATCAGTCCAAAAACGCAGCAGTGAAGAGTTTAACGTGCCCCTCCTGTGGGCAGAGTGTTCGCGGCGGCAAATTCTGCGAACACTGTGGCGGCTCCCTTCAAAGTCGTTCATGCAAGGAATGTGGCGCGGGCCTGGATGCCTCCGCAAATTTCTGCGCTGAATGCGGCGGTAAAGCAGCATGAAGTGTCTTGTCTGCCATGCAACATCCGCACAAGGTGATCGCTGTCCGCAGTGTGGCGCTCCGGCCCTGGATCCAAAGGACACCCAGGCGATCCTAGAGGCCCGCAAAGAGTTTATGGAACGCGCCACTGCCTACAATCCCAAGTCGAGAGTCTCACTTTGGGACAAGTGGCGTCCTTGGGTAGGATTTGTTCTAGGGTTTCTCATTTTCATGTTCTGGCTCAGAGCCTGTTCCACCATGGGCTGGCGCATCTTCTAATGGAACGAAACAAGCACTTCACCAACGTTTGGTTTTATGTGGGCTTGCTCTTGCCTCTTCCGCTTCTCGCCTTCATCGATCACACCCTCGTGCGGCAGTTTGGACGGGCTTACTGGAGCCTGCCCAGAGAGCTGGGCTTGTTTGCGGGATGGCCGCTAATCACACTCGCCGTCTGGCTGTGGCTCAGGCGCACCAGCGCGGGCGCCTTTGTACTGGGAATGCTTGTTAGTGGGGTGCTTGTCGTTGTGGGAATAGCTGCCTACTTGGGGCTCTTTATCGTGGGCTATTTGGGCACAGTCTTATTCCATTAGAGACGTCTCATTCGGAGAGAAAATGAAGCTGTGGCAGAAAGTAGGATTGCTAGTGGGCCTGGCACTCGTCAGCATGCATGCCGTGGATATCTTTACGTTTAAACCCAGTGCTCCCATCACGTCCGCTTGCCTAGGCTGCGTCGCAGTAGCTATCGAAAAAGTGATAGTGCTGGGGCTTCTGGCAGTATCGTTGTTAGTGTCGGTACTGTATTACCTGCTTCGCAACTCTCAATCTGCCACAGCAAAGTCCTTTAAAATCGCACTGGTACATGGGTCACTACTGCTACTCGGCCTTTGCGGATTGCAAATTGCGTATGCTTACTTCTTCGTGTCCCCCCGGCCAGACACCATCATCCCCTCCCGACTGCACTGTCTGATGAGCGTTGCGGGCTAAACCTAGCGCCCGCTCCCCGGATCTGCTACAAGCTCAGCCGTTCAAAATTTCTGGGAATTCGTAATGCGTTTTAGGTCTTTGCTTCCACTCGTTTATGTTCTTTTGTGCTTCGTCCCCCTACAGTGCGTCCCCCTGCAAAGCTTTGCGGGGGAAAAGGCCCAATGTTTTGATGAAATAACCGCCGACCTGGAACAACCGGGCGTTACCAAGATGCTCGAGGACGCGCTGGGGCTAAAGAAGAAGCCTCGCGCGGCCGCGTTCGATACGGAATGGCAACGCTACCTTCAGGGCCTCGCTGAAGACGGAGATCCGCTGGCCACCCAAATCAATCGCATGAAAGCTTTTGGCAAAGTGCTGGCGGAAAATCGCGACGTGCAACGGCAGTCGGAGCTAAGAAGCACCTTCGAAGGGCTTCGATTCGTCGACTACAAGCACACCGCTCCCATCCTGGTGAAGAGTTTTATCTCCGGAGATGAAACCACTTTGGTGAAGGGGCAAATTTGGAATCGGTATAACAGCGGCGATGGTAGGGAACGCAATGCGTTCCAAGCCGTCTACAACGGCCGACGCTACATCGAACAATTTGGCATCGAAGACCCCGATGCTCCGTTTACTCTTGAGCAGTATCTGGAGATCCACAAACGGGCGATGGAAGGCGGCCTGGAGAAAGAAAAACTAGGTGCTGTCCGACGTGGAGACGTGGGCGCAGGAGTAACTCTGTCCCACACCGAGTACCTGCAAGTGAAGAAGAACCCCTATCTCTACCTTCAGGTAAAACATGTGCAGGACCCAGGCGCCATCCGCGAACGCACGTATGATGGATGGATTTACTACCCTGAACCTTTGACGGTGAAATCCGAGGCGCTGCAGCTCATTCAAGCTACCGAGCCCGAGCTAGTGAACGGCATCACCACCTTGCAGCAAAAATACAAAGGCGCGGGCGACAACGACAAAATTTGGTTCAAAGGGCGTAAAGAGCGTCAGTACCCAGACTTGGTGGAGCGTCTCTGCCGCGCTTTGGGTAAAGAACGCATAGAGCGTTTTAATGCCTGGAGGGCTGCCCATGGCCGGCCGCGAACAGTCGCAGCACTCGACGAGTATACCGATGTCGTTGGCTCTTACATGCGCGACATGATTTCGATTCACCTTTCCCAAGATGGAAATGGACGAGCGAATAGAATTTTCGCCCTCTACGAGCCGCTCAAGCGCATTGGCCTACCCCGTCCCCGATTGCGTGATCCCGATGCCGATTACCAGCTTGCCCTTACCAAGTGGACAGACCAGATCCGACGCGGAATCTTGTCGAACCACTACACGTATTCAGATGCGGCCTATCGACTTGAAACCGGCTTGCCTGTCGCGCATTCCCCCGAGCTTCTCTACCCCGATCCGCCACGCGACATCCGATTGCGCAGCCGACGGTTTGGTAAACGCACTGAGGTACTTGCGGGAGAGTTGTCAGAAGTCGATCCCCGACAGTTTGCAGCATTCGTGCGTTTAAAGTTCAAGAACAATGAATTGCCCGGTGACTTCCAGGCCAAGCCGCTCGAAGTAATGGACCTGTTGAGAGAACAGTTTAAAGAGTTCACGCGAAACACGCACATTTTCTTTACCGATAAGCACGGCGTGAGAAAGGAAATTGGCCTGATTTTTGTCGATGCCGACTTTATGCATCGATTTGGAACCATCACCGCGCCGGATCCCGTGCAGTGGAATCGCAAGATGAACGAGGCCTACGGCACTGACTTGGTATGGCGTGGTCTGAGCACGCCCGTAGACGAACCTGCGGCGACCGAAAGCGAGATTAGAAGTTTCTTCGAAGACTTTGTCTACCACTCCGCTTCTGAAGGAATGAAAAAGCGCCTAGCTTGGGGATTGAATCGTCGGAACGCCGTGCGCGAAGCCTACGCCGATTTCGAGCGTTTCAACAACGAACTATTACGCGGAACGATGTGGAGAACTATTTTAGGCCACGTGAAAGCGGATGGCTCTACTTATGAGAACAGTTATGGTTTTTCTACATCTCTCGATTACGCGACGGGCCGACGGTTTGCGCGGGGTTTTTTGGTTGTTTCCGATAAAGCAGATTACGTGTCCGCCGAAAACCAAAGCAAGCTAAGCGACCGAATTTTGGTAGGCGCTGCCCGGGCGGATTTTTTCGTTGATACCAACCGCCTCCGCAGTTTTTCAATACTCAGTACCCCTCGCCAGCGCGAGATCGTGGGCATTGGAATTCAAGATTCCGGATAGGTTCAAGTCATGATCGTGCAACGAATTGACGCTCGAGGCACCATAGTCCGCAGTTGGGTTCGCAATCCAAAGCAGCCTACTGAGATCTGGACCGTCGACGGCGACTTCAATCAAAAGCTGGCTCCTTGGGATACTTGGGGGTGAGACCTTAGGGTCGTTTTACCCCCTACTTCCGCAGCTTCACCTCTCGCACCGCGACTAGTTTTTTCTGTCGGCAAAGCGGGACACTTTGCTTTCGGAGGGAATATGAGAATCGCTACCACGGCTACGGTTCTGGGAATTGCTTTTAGTGGCATTGCTGCCTTGATGCTGAATTCTTGCAGCAGTTCTGCGGACAATGAGGAAGTCGGACAGCAGTCGGTGATGTCATGGCATCTGTCGACGAATCCGGAGGCAGCACGGGTTCTCTCGCCGCCATCTCCCCCACTAGTTTGCGCCGGACATTCCAGAGATTGTCCCCAGCCGATGTTTATCCCACTTGGTACGAAAACCTCATCCAACCGCCCATGCTACCAGCTGCCGTTCCAGCACCACTTTGGGAGTTGCAGTAGCAACGTGATTACTCGCACTTTTGGCGGCTGCACGGTTCTGCAAGCAACTTTCGACGGTACGGTGACACTTACGTTTGACGATGCAAGCGTCGACAATACGTGCCAAATGACCTCATCGGGACACTCAGTCACACGAGTCCCTAATTTCACCGTTACCGGCAGACGAGGAGCGACACTTACCGTCAGTAAATCCGGCACAATCGGTCAGCGTATTACCCGAAGCAGCACCGCGGGTACATTTAGCTTCAGCAATGACGGCATAAGACGTGTATTTACGAATAGCTCGGGAGAGACCACCTTTGATTTCACCACCCAGACCACGTCCGACATTACCCTGAGCGGCTCCAGCCGCGCCAACCGCACCATGGATGGTGGGTCGTTGCGAGTAACGAACAATTCTAACCGGTGTGACTGCGACATCGTTCCCAATGATGTGACTTGGAATGCAAACTGCAATTGCGCTATCTCCGGCAGCTGGTCGGGCAGTTGCTCCGACGGCGCGTCGGTTTCCATAGAGCTAACAGGCTGTGGTTTGGGAACTCTCAATAAAGGCGGAAGCTCGCAGGACATAACATTCGATCGCTGCGAGAGCGCAACCTAAACGTCCGACCGGCTTGCAAACAGCTCTAGAAGCTTCCACTGGCTGAGAAGCCACCATTGAAGATCATTTCGTTTTCGGAGCTGGAATCTACAAATTCGTTTGCAATGTACTTGATGCCGACTTGGAGATTGACCTCGCTCAAGCGAAGCCCCAGTCCCACTTCCGCAAACGGAGCGTGGCTGCCCGTATTGATGAAACGAAAGCCGGTACCCCTACCAGCAATGTCGGCGAAAAATCGGCGGCCACCGGCGGCGAGTACTGGCCGCGGATAGAGGAGTCTAGCCCGTACGCATTCTGCGTCCCAGTCTGGATGCGAAGAAACGGCGCATTTCTCCAACTAAGCCACTCCAAAATATAGTAGCTCACCCCCAAATTGATTTCGTAAATGCTACCCTGGCTTGATGACCCCACAGACCCGCCACCATCGAATCGAAAGCGGCGAAAGGATTTGTTTTTGGTCGGGGCTTCTTCCGACACCAGATCGGAATCCACGGAACTTTCTGCTGGTTCTACGTCCGTGGCTTTGATGAACACTTTACGGCCTGACTTGGTTTTCAGCAGATAGAAGCCATTCTGGGATTCGCCTGTTGCTTCCAGCGTTTTGCCCCTTTTGACATAAGACAAAACCTTGGCGCCGAGCTCGGTGCCTCAAGAATAGCGGCCTTGTCCGAACGTACGGTTAGGGCATCACCATGCGCCAAAACGGAAGAAAACCACCACAGAAGCAAACAAAGGCGCCGAGAAAGATACTTGCAGTTCACATTCCCCCATCCACGAGTGTAAATCTGCCGTCGGTAAAATCCAAACCATACTAATTGCTCTTTATCGACATGGGCTTCAATTACTTCGAACTGCACTGCCGCTGTTCAGTACAATAAATGGCCTAATTTGACAGACGACCGACTTTGCGGTTGTCCTGGCGTTGGGGGAAAAAATGCTACCTATCTTGATTTTGGGAGTTCTTAGTTTCTCGTCGTTATCTTGGGCCTCGCCGCTGGATTGCTACAACGCCACACCTGGAAGGTTGTCGGCGGAACTGTCCGTTAAGCTTTGTCGAGGGGCTCAGTCGACTGCCCCGGTAGATTGCTACAATCAGACGCCCGGACGACTTTCCGCGGAGCTATCGGTCGAGCTTTGTGCCGGGGCTACTTCCAGGGCTCCAGTCGATTGCTACAACGCGACCCCCGGAAATCTGAATGCCAGAGTTGTCGGTAAAGCTTTGTCAACGTGCCAAGAACAACAATCCTGTGACTTGTTACACGGGCACACCCTCTCAACTCTCACCGAGCTATCGGTGGAGCTTTGTAGCGCGCCATCGGTGGCGACATTCTAGGCAGCTAGCGCAGCAACCTTTGCGAGTGCATTGGGGCGATTAGTGGGCGCCGTAGGTAACGCGTAGAAGGAAGTATTCACCTGTGGTGAGCGGGGTGGTGCTGTCGGCGCTATCCACCAGATCCTGATAGAAAGAGTCGAACACTTTTGCCGCCACAAAAACATCGTTGGTGCCTTCAAGACTATACACTTGCGCGTAGTCTGAACCCGTCGAGCCCGCGAATACCCAAGCCCCTTGGTACGAGCCATCACTCTGACGAGAAACGCGCCACAAATCCATCCGCGGTAGCTCCACCAGCCGTGAAGCTGCCGGGGTCGCCGGTTGGGTCGAAATCCATCGTACCGGTAAAGCTCGATGCCACGTAAAGCAGTCCCCGGCTGTCGACAGCAAGTGAGTCACGAATAATGTCTCCATAGCCAAAGTTCGGCCGGCTTGAACTTCCCGTAAACGTCTTACTCCACAGCGCCGTGCCCGCCGAGTCCAACGCACTCAGAGTGAGGGCGTTTGTGGAATTCGATGTCAGCACATACGTATTGTTATTTGAATCAACGGTAAATCCACGGGGATAATCGTGATCGGTTCCAGCAACCATCGTAGTGCCGAGATACGCCCCAGCATCATCCAAACGAGTCACGTAGGTATCGTACCCGCCCGGCGACGTTTTTGTGTCCGTTCCGCCAGTGGGGTCGGCGTCGCCGCTGCCCATCGCTCCGACGATAAAACACTTTGCCGTCGCGGTAGGCGACTTCTTCAGCTACTTCAAAGTTTGCCATCGGCCAGTGGAAACCCCAAAGATAGGTTCCGCTCGTCGACATCTTTATTACGTAACTGTCGCTCAAAGTCGCAGTGTGATTATCCGTTCCGGGTCCGGGATCGAAATCCAAAGTACCGACGAGACTGCCGACAAAGTACAAGGAATTGTCATCAGCAAGCGTGATATCCGCTGGAAATAGATAGTCGCCGCTATCCCAAGTTTCTGCCCCAAACGTACTGACCGCTGGAATCAAGCTTCACTAGGAACATATTACGCGGACCAACGCCCACGACCGATTGAGTGCCAGTGCCTGGATCGAGATCGATTGTTCCAGAAAAAGTCCCAATGACGTAAACGCTACCGCTAGCGTCACCTTCCACCGCGGTGATTGTGGCGTATGTCGTCGCGCTCAGTACGCGAGTCCAGGAGTAAGTTGAATTATTGGCAAAGCGGGTAACGAAAGAATCCTTACTTCCCACTAAGGAAATATTGTCGGTTCCAAGCGGGTTGAAATCAGTTGATTGATAGAAGTTCCCGTAAGCATAGAAACTGCCGTCGCGGCCGGGACGCAATCCCACTCGCGACGTACTGTCACGGTCCCCGGTTGAATCAAATAGCTAAAAGCGGAGTAATAGCCGGTAACCAAGCTGTCTTGACCGGGGGTCCGTGCCTCCGTCGCGAAGACCTGGCCCGCACGCGTTCAGCGCAACGACAAAGACGGCAGAATACGCCAAGGACGATTTCAACCAACGTCCTGCGAACATAAAAGCCCCCAAGACAGAGGATTCACGACGATGTTAACTTCAAATTGTGTAGGAAATATGAAGATTCCCAGAGCACACAGGCAACTGTGCTCCACGCAGGCAAAGCAATCTAGGGAATAGAGTAAATGTATCCAGAGGGAATAATATGAATCGCACCGTTCTCGGTGAGACCGGATGTGCTTGCCTCCGGTTGGAAATAAATCAGTTCCATTCGTCCGTCGCCATCTAAATCATTCGCATCCTGATACACAACAGGAGCGAGCGGATCTCCCCAGTCTGATTGCGTGGCATAGCGGAGCTCAATATCCGCCAGGTCACTTGCACTTGCACAAACTGAAGCGTGTTAGGCGATAGCGCCGAGTACCAAGTAAACAAGAAATCTTTGAGTGTGGAGGACACCAGGGGTTGCCGTATAAACAGCCGCAGAGCGCTGTTGTTGACTTGGCTAAAAATGCACTTCGAAGCACAGCAGCCGCCCAGAGTGGTAGAAGCAGGAAGCGATGACGAGCCCGCAAGGATGCACGCTCCACCGTCAAAGGTGTAACCAGGTGAGGAGCCAGTAGAGATAGTCAGGTCCTGAAATCCATCAGCGTTTAAATCCTCCATCTCAACCGAATCCAATAGAATCCCTCCGAGCGTGTATACGTGGGTGGCTGCTGAAGAAATGCTGCCACTCGCGGGATAACCGGGGTTCGGTTGAATGACATAGAGGGACTGAGAGGCGCCAGCGCTAAGGACAATCTCCGGTCGAGAGTCACCGGTAAGGTCACCTACCTGATCAACCCTTAGAAAATCGTAGGACATGCCCGCGTTGTATCGACGTCCAACCGTGCTTATGGCACCACTCGCGGGAAGCGGACTGCCGCTTAGAATCAGAAATGCCGACCCAGAATAAATTCCGGCACCTGCGTCTGAGTTCCCATTGGCGAAAAGAATATCGTCGTACCCATCGCCGTTTAAATCGGGAAAGCCAAAAGTAAGTTCCAGCGCTCGTTCCGAAAGAATCCCCAGCCAAATCTCCGCTGTACTGTCTATGGCTCACAGCACTCAAGTTTCCCGAACCCGGTAGAGCCCCTCCCAACATCACATATAGAGCTCCCGCCTGTGTAATTCCGCCCGGCGACGCGTTCGCATCAGCAAATATAACTTCCTCTATTCCATCACCGGTAAGATCGTGCATCATCAGCACAGGTACTTGTTCCCGTGTAAGCACGGGAGGCTCGCGCAACGACCGTACCGCTGGCGGGCAAAGTCGCCTGACCGAAGAAAACAAAACCGTTGGGTCGCCTTGCAGGATCCAATCCTGAATACCGTCGTTGTTCACGTCTTCGACGGAATGCCTCGTCCCCAGCATGGTACTGCTTGCGGTCCAGATTCTGCCTATGGTGGGAGCTGGGAGGCTTGGGTAGAGTTGAAGCTCCGGGAATAACTACAAAGTAATCTCGAGCCCAGTTAGGCATGAGAAGGTCATCGTATCCATCGCCAGTGATATCTTCCAGAATCGGACCCACCCCGCGAAAGGCGGAACCAAAGATACCGTAGGCCCGCGCTGCCCGTGTAGATTCGAACTCCCGAGAGGCTCTCTATGTTCCCTGAAGCGGGCAGACTTGTACCTGTGGGAATCACAATGACGGCTCCTGAGTTGGCAATCGGCACGCCGTAAGCCCCGGAGCAAAGAACAATCTCGTTGAAGCCATCTCCATTCATATCTCCGGGTAGATAGTCATCGAAGTAATCACAGGGAAAAGGAGTGAAGCTATTTGGTGAGAAATCGGCAAAGTAACGAACCCCCCCAATCTGTTCCCACGCTCGCATTGCTGGGAAGATTGGTGGCACCGGGAATAACTGCGATCATAGCGGAACTTGCGGAGAAAATATCAACGATGCCATCGGCGTTAAGGTCCTCCACCAGAATCACGTTTCCTAGTTCATCACCGGCCTGAGCTCCGATAAAGCGAACCAACGTTCGATTCACGAGTGAGCCACCCACGGAAAGTGAAATACTGATAGCACCACGTGACCCATCGTAAGTGGGATCGCCCACTATCACGTCCTTAATGCCATCTTGGTTTACATCGGCATAGGTGGGTGTCTCAAACCCAGCGACATCTAAAGAACCCACTTGCTGCCCCGAGGCATCTCCAACTACCGACACAACACCGTTACGAAGAAATACCGAGCTACTGCATGGCACCTGTCCCAGCGATGCGTCGGCATTGGTGGGGCGAACTGTAAAGCGAATGAGCCCCTGTTAATCCATCGTCAAACCGGTTCCAAGTTGCAGACGTGCTCGTCCCAGACACGACAAACTGTAGATCCGGCGTACCTGCGCAGGTTGGGTTATTGCCAGCATACAGACTGACGGTTTGCGAGACAGTGGTGGTACCAACAGCGGCCGACCACGCAAGAGTTGCTTGGTCCGTTCGTTCGCTAGAAATTGAAAAGGATATAGCGTGGTAGCTGGTTGAGGTACCGTCGGAAATACGGCACGCGGTGCCGGCACCGCACAGGCCAGGACCACAGCCAGCCAGCAACAACAAAAAACGGAAACTATGAAGTGAAGGACAGACATACAAAGCAACTAGACGAGCAACCTTAAAATTGTACTCGCCGATTGTTAAGAGAATGTGAGGTCAACCCAGCTCGGACTGGTAAAGAATCCCCGCATAGGAACCGATGACGTCTAAGAAACGGGAGTGCGGTAGGAGGATTGTGAGAATCCCTTCACAATGGTTTGTAGTCACCATGATTGCATTGATCGCTTGCGCGAAACTGGACATGAGCCTTGAGTTTGCCGAGGATCCCGAACACGCAACTTTTGTATCAGCGTTGCAAGGCATGTTTTCGTCGGTAGCTGTAACATCACCAACAATCCGCGCGGTGAATTCTATTGCTTTGATCTGTACTACACGCCAGCAAACTTCGAAGCACAAATGCGTTACCAACAACCTCGCGAGTTGATCGCAGGATGCATTGGAGGCGACCGTAACTTCTCTTCCACGCAGAAGTGCTCCTCGGCGGAAGCCTTCGGGCGCTGCGAGCTAACATGGGCCACACAGACCGCGACGGGGTTCGGTGGTCACCTACTGGTACAACCGCACCCAGGATCACTCTCTTGGAGAAAAACAATGCATGGTCGTCGGCCGCCAGCCAAATTACGGCAGCAAGTGGTTTGATATGTAACTGCCGTGGAGGCGGCACAGGCAACTACCTTTTAAATTCAGCAGCTCTGACGAAAGCGGATCGCTTTTTGCGGGGACGGCTTATCTGCCGGCCTGTCCACCGGTACGCCCTGAGAAAGCTCTGGCAATAGAACGCTACTGGCTGCCGCCCACGATTTGCACCGGTACCACGTCGTTCGGCAGTCCCGGTACCATGTAGATTCGGCCCGGTTCCAGTTCAATCACGGGAATATCGGCTAACAGCAGTAAGTCGATCCACGGCCCCGCGAAAACTCCTACGGACTCGGGGTTGACTCCCGGCAGAGTGAAAAACACTCCCGTCAGATCCATGAATTTTTCGTGGTAGAACCGCGGCGGGTAGTCGCTCTTGACGTAGGGAGTGACACCGACGACCAGCCGGCTCGTCTTCTCAATATGTCGGCGCAGATCCCGGGCCCGATATGTTTTCGCCGTCGACATAGCGCTCCCCATAGAAGTGTCTGAAGACGGTCCCGCCGGTAGAGTGGAAACTCTGACATAGGCCACACCGTAAGTGTCCATGCGAACTTTATCAGACGGGGGCTGGGTGTGTTCGACGTGCTTGAGCGGTTCCAGAGTGAGAGCTTGCAGAACCTTTAGCCGGTCCTGGATTTCTGCACCAAAACCTCGTCAGCAATCTTAGGCTGCACCAATTCAATGAAGCAGCTGGAATACATCGGCAAAACTCGCCACGGGATGCGGCCAGAGCCAAGATTAGGGACCAGGTAACGACTGAGCGGAAGCAACCCACCTTTTGGGTATATAGATAATGGCTGAGCCGATCAATGGCCCCTTCCTTAAGAGCTTGAGATTACAGCGCAAAGTTCCAAGCACCGAGAGCCACACTGGCCATGCACAGTGCGTTTGTGCTATTCCCGGCGCTCCATGCAGGTAAAGCCTCTTTCGAAAACAAGCGCCGCGCACCGCCTTGCAGGGCAGTTGGTGTACCTAGCGCTCGCGCTGTCGACGGCCTACCCCCCTGCTGCGGACGCAGGTCTGATGGGCTGGTGCGCCCCGACAAGTGGCAGCCCGCGGGAAGTTAGAGTTCTATATCCAGAGCCGAACACCGCATTCCCGTGCCAATGGGGCTGTCGGCCCAGGAGTTTTACCGGTGGCTGTACTCGCTTGGGAATATTCCCTACTTTGGAAGCGGTCATTTTGTTTGCAGCCGAACGCATTTTACGCAGCTGTACCCACCTCGCCCCGATAGCGATTTGGATATTTTCGCATTCTTTGACCAAAGCTTGCCCGAGCAGTCTCACGAGAAGCTTCCAGATCTGCCAGTCACACGCGGACACGCGTCGATCCACTACGCACCCTGGGATTTTGGCGAAGCGATTTTGCAAAGAGAGTTTTTGTTTCCGCACTCTTTAGAGGAAGAACGTTCGCTATTTGCTACCGTCGAGTGGCCTAGGTTTCCCTGGGGCTGGCTGTTGCCCTACGATGTCCGGCACGCGTACCACAATCGACTGTACGAGCAGAACCCCTACATTACGCCCCAAGAGCGGCAGGAAAGGGAGCGCGGAGCTTTTGCGGGTTTGTCGGCTCCACGCCCGTTATTTATCGGTCAATAAAGAAGCTGTTTTCTTATTACGCCCCCAAATGCCCGGACAAGTGAGTACATCGAGACCCTGAAGCACCAAGGGTTCATCCATGTCTTCCCTGTGTTGCCTTGATGTGGAAATAAGAAAGGCCGCAAGCTGAATTTAGCTTACGGCCTTCCAGTAAATGCGCCTTCAATTACTTGCCAGATTTGGTCGATGAGGTTGACCAGCATGATGGCTTCATCGGACTCGTTGGTCTCAATTTGGAAGCCTTCCTTTTTCAGAGTCACGATTTGCGCGCGACCGCCGCGTGCTTTCAGAATGGCTTGGTAGGTGCTGGACGGACCGCCCACGGCGCCACGCTGAGTATCGATTTTTCCGGAAGCAGCCGCCTGAATCAGCGTGGTGATTCTTTCGTGGCCACTTTGGTGGTGGTCGTGATGGAGGAAGAATCTCCCACCTTCACTAACGTTTCCCACTTTGTCGTCGAAAATTTCGCAGCTGACATCGTACGTGTAAGCAGGCGACACCGGGCCGTTAGTGTGAGGTTTTGGACAGCAACAATTACGATGCGTGCGCTGGAACCAGGCCCATGGTCAGAACGGCTACAGATAATAAAGTTTTCATTTGGTTGAACTCCCCTTGTAAAAACCCAGTCGATATACGCTGGTCCCTCAGGCGTAGTGCAGCTACAGAGGAAGGTCAACTTGGGCCCCTGATGCAAACTCATCAGTCCGCTCGCGGCGGGAGCGTGTAAGGACGTTGAGCAAACTGGCACGGTGTCTGCAAAATAACACCGGCGTAACGTTCAGAGAAACACCAGGAAGGATACTAAATATGCGCACTCTTACGTCCTACGGAACTTATGGGTTCTTAAGTGTATTAATGGCACTCAAATCGCTGCAGCTCCTAAACTCTTTGCCGATGATTCCGCCGACCAGCAAAGTGGACCGCACGGTAACCGACGCAAAGAAACAAGGCCGCGCCGCTAAACGCGATATAAAGAAAGCAGGCCGCAAAGCCACGGGCCAAGACAGCGCCTGGAAGACACCAAAGACGCCGCCCGTGATGGCGCCAAGAACATCGAAGATGAAGTGGAATTTCAGAAACGAGAAGTGGAACGCGAATAATTCGCGTTCTGCTCTCCCAGTAAACATTGCGCCCGGCTGGTTGGGTCTGCTAGTACTGCCCGCCATGAATCCCCCCAAGTTCGCGGTACCTCTACTCATCATCCTGTACATTTTGTGGGGCGCGACCTATTTGGGAATTCGCGTCGCGGTGGAAACGATTCCACCTTTTTTCGTGGGGGCGGGACGGTACTTGCTGGCCGGCGCGGTGCTGCTCTTGATTCTCAAAGCAAAAAACCGCCTCAGAGCCTCGCCTACCGAAGTCAAAAACGCACTGATCATGGGAGTCCTCACAGCGGGATTTCAAACGGAGCCATGATCACGTCCGAGAAAACCGTTGATTCGGGGATTGTTGCGATTGCTTTCACGTGCATGCCTTTGTTTCTACTTTTGCTCAATATCATCGCATTCGAGAAAAAGGCGCCGAGGTGTTCGGGACAGCTTTTTGCTACTCGTCGGTTTTACCGGCACCGCTTTGGTGCTCGGGGCGGGCAACGAATTTCGCGGCTCGGCACTCACTGTGTTTGAGTGGAGCCTGCTTATCGGGTGTCCCTTTTCTGGGCAGTGGGTTCCCTGTGGGGAAGATCGGTAAAAATGCCTTCGGACATTTCTGGTAAGCGCGACTTTTCAGGTGCTCGGCGGGGGGACGTTGCTGCTTGCTGGTGGGATACTTGAAACCCTCCTGTTTGGTGCCTGGGATGTTTCGACCGCTAGTTTGGCGTCGATAACGGGCGTGTTGTACTTGTCGACCTTTGGCACGTTAATCGGCTACACCATTTTTGCTTACCTTATTAGCCGCTGGGATCCGCAAGTGGTGGGAACCTATGCGTTTGTTTGCCCCATCGTCGCCATAGTCTTGGCATTCTCTGGGGAGAACCGTTTTCTCTCCCCTCAGGTAATTGTCGGTGGCGTATTCGTAATCAGCTCTGTGGCGCTGCGCGTGCTCCTTGCGATTCGGGATCGCTCGCAGAGGCGGCGCTCGGTATAACACACTTTGATTGTTCCTATTCCGCGTAGCCGGGTAACCTCCCTTTTGAACTAAGAGGGTGGAAACATGAAGCCAGTGTTTTGGGCTCTACTGATTCTTTCTTGTTCTTCGCAAGCAGCGGAGCTTGGAACTGCGGTGATGATTCCGGATCGCTCCACAAAGTCTTGTCCGTAGGAGCTGACCTGAACAGTTACGGGGGAGACTTCGTGTGTGGGCGCCAACATCACCAGCCCATACTTCATCGGTGTGGCCACGCGGCTATTCGGCTTTCGATGAGCCCAGAACTTTTTTAAGGGCGTTCCCTCAGGCGAGACAGTTCAAAGCACCATCCGCTACACGGCTGTCAGGTTTGGTCTGATTGGCGCAGGAGCAATGGTTAACAGTCTGATTCTGTTTATACGGTGGCGGGGACTTGTCGCTCTACTGCCCAGTCAAGAGTTAGCAGGCAGAAGCCGCCTGGGGAGGCTATGGTGGGTTCGGGTTCGAGTTTTTCTTTGGACCCAATAATCCATCGAGTTCTATACGGAGCTTGGCGGGATGGCGGGAGCAAAAGCCTCAAGTATTCCCACGAGCCCTCTTTACGGTGGAGGGTTCACCATAGCGGCAGGAACTAGATACTACTTCTAGTGACGCGTTCTCTTGCTGAAGTCAGGCTACGCTATAAATTTCTTCTATCATCGGCATTGCCGTTACTCATTTCACTCGCAGTCCATTCGCCTCTAGCCTGGAACAAACATGGGCAAGAGGAGAAAAATGACAAAACGGTCTTTAAAAATGGCAGTGTGGTTGAGCTTGCTGGCAACGTCCGCGCACGGTGCGCCGGCAGTTAACGAGGAAGATGTCCCCGTAATCTTACAGAATGAAAAGGTCCAGTGCTCGGATCGAATCCCGGACACGGCTTTGGAGCGGTTCCAGCAGCCCATGTTCATCGACGCCAAGGACGTATTTGACAGGACGCTGCGCACTGCGGGCGTTTCTTTTTACACACAAACTACCTGACACCACCACGTGCGCTCAACTGAACCAGAGCTCAAGCGGATGAAATCGGAGTTCACGGTGAAGCGTAAGTGGAACGAATCATAGAATCCACTTGGGACGGCCGCCGTACCTACAGCAGGCTACCGGTGGAACTACTGCTCGAGATCGATGTCCAAATCGACGGCAAATCCGTTGTACTGACAGGCACTGACGACTGGTTGGAAGATATCGGCCCCGCTTCAGACAAAAACCAATTGGGAAGCGGTTGTTGCCGGTGACACACCACTTACACCACCCGCACGCACCCGCAGTCAGCCACAGACACTGTGGGCTGTTTTGCAAAGCCACCGCCGGAGGTTCTGCCATACTCACTCTGGGTCGGATGTCTGAGGGCGAAACTCCAACACAGATATGGTGCGCAAATCGTTTGCCTTCGCTGGCGGATTGTGATGACGCTCGTCAGGAATTGCTTACGGAAATCGAAGTAGAAGATCCGGGTAACTGGGGCACTCTGGCGAATCCCAAGCGCGTACTCGAACGCCGGTACCGGTACATCTTGGACAACATGGCCCGACCCGTTTGCCAGCAGATCCAGTTGGAAACCGTCACCATTGATTTCCGCGGGCATAAACTGCGCGGGGCAAGCACATTCATTGAGGCTACAGTCGATATGGATGAATGCATCGCCAACGCCAACACGCTCACCGCGCTTTAAGAACACCCTCCGTCAGCCTGTCCCAGGATCTATCTAGGGACAGGCTGGCTTTGCATTACTGGATAACTGTTCTCGCAAGAGGCACCAGGAACTCGGCGCTCAGAACAGCAGTTCGTGCAGCGGAAACAGAACGAATAGAAATAAGCAGATGAAGTGCTCAAAGTAGCTGCAGATCCGCGAAGCCCAATACTAACGACCGCGGTAATTTGGCGCGGAAATCATAACCAGATCTTCCAAGTTTACGAGCATAACGCCGCCCCACCGAGGGGTAAGCAACACAGCTCATGTAAAAACCAGAGCGAAGAAAAAAGGAAAACGGCATCAATCCCGCGCCGCCCGCTTGCTCGGGCCAATCGGGATCAAAGACGCGGTTAATGCGCAGAGAAAGAACGCAAGTGGGCAATCAACACCACTGGCCCAACAAATAGGATCACATACACCGCACTTTGCATAAGCGTCTCAATCACCGTTGTTCCTCTTGTTTAGGCCTTAGGGAAAATTCCGGCAACCGGATAGATTTGCCGAAAGAAACTTTTCCGCGGCAGCCTCGCCCGCAAAATTCCCCCCTACGGCACCCACCGTGGTGGCAACCACTCCACACCAAAGAAAGCTACTCCCCGCAGAGGGGAAAGCAAACACGGCGTTGCAGGCCGCATACGCCAGCGCTCCACCTGCCGCGCTGCCAATCTTGGACATACCTTCTTTTGCGATAACACGGTTGCGGTCCGGAGTGTCCCAAGCGTCCGCAATCTTTTTTCCCGTGTATGCCCAATCAGCCGCCATCAGCACATAGCCGCCGTTACGCAAGTGCTTCATGTGACGGGTGTGACTTCTCAAGCTTTGCCGCGTAAGCCTCCGAATCCCGAC
>JAZKJV010010099.1:0-37413 GCA_037367405.1 Ottelia alismoides
TATGCCCTGGCCGATGTGACTTGGCGGGCTCGGCCCCGGATCGGCGCTGCTTCGCCTGCGCCGCGCCGCGTGCCGCCGAGCATCTCTCGCTGCGGAACGATGTCCGCCTGCGCAAGCACACGCCGCCCAACGGCGTGGAGGTCATCGGGGGAGCCCGGGACGGAGCCCGGACTCGGTCTTCTCCCAGGAAGTTGGACCGCTCCGGGGCGGTCGTCGTGCGTCGATTTGCGAGGATCGGTCTAGTTCGCCGGCGCGCTGAACTCCAGCCACGAGGTGGATCGGACGAGCGGTGGATCTCCGGAAATTGCAGTGGCGGCGGTAGCGGGGTCCGCAAGACCGCCTGCAGTACCGCTTCCTCCAGCGGCTTTGAACCGCACTCCTGGATCTCGACGCCCTGCAGCGCGCCGCTCGCTGACTGGACGATCTCGATTCGACACGTCTCTCGCGGCGAGATTCCAGCAGGCAAAGAATGTTTCGGCGGATGGCCTCGTGCATACGCGCATGAAACTCCGTCATCAGGCGATGCATTTCGGCGGGCGTCAATGGCAGGGTACCTCTCGCGGCGAAGACGGACGATGGTCGGCGCGTGGTAATCTGGATCCGGCGTTTTCGCCATCGGACTCCTGGTGGAGAACTGCCGCGATGCGAGACGCGTTCTCGAGCCAGGATCGGATCGCGGCAGGCCGTCTCGCTTGGTCGTCCGCGCCTGAGCTGCCGCTGTGCGCCGCGCCCGGAGGAGTGTCCGTGACCGAGACCGCGAGTTCCGTGAAGATTTCCGACGCGCCGATCGAGGCGGGGCAGATGATCGAGGCGCAGCTGCTGCGCGCGCTTCGCGACGCTCTCCCGCAAGGCGAGAACACGACCTTCGTTCTCTCGGCCACGGACGGGGACGGCGTCGTCGTTGGCGGCTTGGTCGCGAGCACCAGCTACGGGTGGCTTCTGACGAAGTGCCTGTGGGTGGCTGAGGGGCATCGCCACGCGGGGCTCGGGCGATCGTTGATGGCGCGCGCCGAGGAAAGGGCCCGCTCGGTCGGTTGCCATGGCGCGTGGCTGGATACGTCCAGTCCTGGCGCGATGATCTTCTACACGAAGCTGGGATACGCGGCGTTCGGGCACCTCGCAAACGCCGATGGCCAGCAGCCGCCCATGCATCGGCGCTGGTTCATGAGCAAGGCCCTGTAGCGAACCTGCCGCGCAAACGCGCCGGTGTTGGCTCCAGGGCCTTGAACTCAAGGCCGGGGACGGTTGCCCGCAACTCTTTCGAGAATGCTTCGGATCTGGGTGCCGCGCGCCTCTCCGCCATCGTCGCAGCGTCGCGCGGTCTCAAGTCATCGAGGAATCCCGGACATCAAGTTCATCGTTGCTGCTGCCCTTGCCTGCTTCGCCGCGATCCAAAGTCCTGCAAGCCAAGCCGCGGTCCTGCGCTACACGTTCCTGGACTGCGGCCCCGGCATCGCCTGCGACAGTGGCTCCTCCGAGCTCGTAGGCTTCGTCGTCGCCGATGTCGTCGTCGCGCCCCCGGTGCCGCCGGCGGAGACGTTCTCGGCGCCAGCCCCGCTGTCGGTGGTCCGCAAGCTCGGTGGTGACTTCCTCGGCGTCTCCATCCTGTCCTTCAACAGATTCGGAATCATCGGCAGCACCTTCGTCTTCGACGATCTCGTCGGGGAGAACGGCGTCACGCCCGCATCCCGCTCGATCATCGGTGCCGCCGTGGCATCGGCGCTCAACCTGAGCTGGCACGTCGGGACCTATCTCGGCCTTGCTCGCGCGGACTGCCTGAACGAGGCGTGCTCGCTGACCACGCCGATCCGCAGCTTCATCCAGCTCGTCGTCGCGCCGGCGCCGGGTGACGTTGCGGTGCCTGCGCCCGGCGGGCGTTGCTGTTGGTGGCGGGTGCCGCGGCCGTGATGGGCGCTCGTCGGCGACGCCGCGTCGCAAACGGGTGAGGGGGCACGGGGTGGAGCCGGGGTCCTCCTGAGGCGGCGCAAACGCGGTAGCGTCCTCCCCGGCTGCCCGTGATTGCGAAGGGAGGAAGGCATGAACGCTGGCATGAGTTCGGCGCCAAGTTTGTGGAGAGGGGACCGCGGCCTCGCCCGCACCTTCTGGATTTCTGGCGTGCTCGTCGGCGGCGCGCTCGTCGCCTTCTTCCTCTTCGCCGCTCAGGCGACGGACTCGATCATCATCGGCCTGATCGGGTTCCTCGCGGTCTGGGGGTGGCTCATCTTCGCCGGCGTCTCGATCTGGCGGGCCGCGGCGCGGTACGAGGGCAGTCCCCTCTGGGCCGCGCTCGCGCGCGTCGCCGTCATCGTCGGTCTGCTGGGCCTCGGTTACGGCACCGGCCTGCTCGTCGGCATCGTGTGAGCTGGCGGCGGGGACTTCTTAGATCGCGCGCCAGAAGATCTCTCCGGTGCAACCTGATCACTCCGTCTGCGGATTTCGCCGAGCGTGATCGTCAGGTCGATTCCGGCCCGGCGTGGTCTGGGCTAGGAATCGAGTCATGCATATCCCCACCCCGATCGAACGGCGATGCCTCGCGCGAACAGGCTTGGACACGGTGCGGCTTGCAAGGCGCGGCCTGATCGCCGGCGCGATCGGACTTCCCTTCCTCGCTCCCGCGCGGGCCGCGCAGCCCGGCCAGCCGCTTCGGATCGGCTACATCGTGAACGGCCCCGAGCGCAGCATATTCGAGGAGAAGTTCGAGCTCGGGATGCGCGAGAACGGTTACGTCGTCGGGACGAACCTGACGATCGACTATCGCCACCAGCTGCGCCCCGACCACGATCTCTCGGACGTGATGCGCTCCTTCGTCGCCGGGCGTGTCGACGCCATCGTCGCGTCGACGCGCGGCGGCGTGCTCGCGGCCCGCGCGGCGACGACCACGATCCCGATCATCTTCGGCGCGACGCGCGACGCGATCCAGGACGGGCTCGTGCAGAGCCTCGCGCGTCCGGAGGGCAACGTCACCGGCCAGTCCTTCCATGCCGGGGAGCTGACGGCCAAGCGCATCCAGCTGATGCGGGAGACCTTCGCGCGCGAGACCCGCTTCGCGGTCATCTTCAACGTCTACTACCCGTCGCAGATCCAGATCGACGAGGCCGTGCGCGCGCAGGCCACGGTCGGCATCGACCTCGTGTTCCGCGGAGTCCCCGTGCCCGAGGGACTGGACGATGCCTTCACCGACCTCAAGCGACAGGGCATCGCCGCGCTCTTCGTCGTCTCGGACGTGTCGACGATCACCAATCGGGTGCGGCTCGGCGAAGTCGCGCTCCGGCACAGGATGCCGATGGTGATGTCGAACAAGCGCTACCTCACCGGCGGCGCGCTCATGAGCTACGGGCCCGACATCAGCGAGGGCTTCCGCCGCGCCGCGCGCCAGGTCGTGCGGGCGGCGACCGGTACGCCGATCAGCTTCCTGCCGGTGGAGAATCCGACCGATTTCGAACTGGTCATCGATCTGCGCGCGTCACGGCTGCTCGGCGTCGAGATCGCGCCGGCGATGCTCGCGCGCGCCGACCAGGTGATCGAATGACTCGAAGTTCTCTCCAGAGCAGAAGCTGCTCTGGAGAGAATTTTGCTCCGGGCCCGATCGGGGCTTCGTTCCCGGTCGTCCAGGTCTGCGACACCCCTGGCACGCAGATGCCGATAACGGGCCATCCGTCCCATCTGATTCTTGTTTCCACTCGATCAGTTCGAATCGAGGGGGATTCCGCCCCAGCAGGAAACGCGGGACGGAGTCCCGGGCTGCGGCGCACGGTTGCCTGTGCCTGGGGTACGTACGGCACGGCCCTGCTTGTCGGCCTCATCTGAAACCTCTAATCCCACGATCCCGCCTCGAGTCGATGACTGATCTTTGCCTAGGGAGATCGCGATGAAGCGCCGAACCCTGCTTGCGGGCCTTGTGTCCGGTCTCGGCGCCAGCGCCCGCCTTTGCCCAAGGGCAGCGTCTTGCGACGCCTGGCCAGTTCACCGGGCCTTTCTATCCGTCAGGCGACATACCTGTCCGACCCGATTTCACGAAGTTCAATGGCGGCACCGCGCAAGGTCGGATCATGGATCTTGCGGGGCGCGTCATCGACCAGCGCGGGCAGCCCGTACGCAATGCGCAGGTCGTGTTCTGGCAATCCGATGCGCAGGGAATCTATCGCCACGAGAAGGACGAGCGCACCGCACGGATCGACCCGGACTTCGCGGGTTACGGCGCCGTGACGGTCGCGGATGACGGAACCTATGGGCTGCGCACCATTCTGCCGGTTCCCTATACGGGGCGGCCGCCGCACATCCATGCACGCGTGCTGATCGACGGCCGCGATGTCTTGACGACGCAGATCTATCTCGACGGCCAGGAGGCCGAGAACGGCCTGCTGTTTCGTGCTCTGTCGGCCTTTTACGGCGACCGTCGCCTCCTGACCATCGCGCCCGCACAGAACGGACCGCGCCTGACCGCAGCCTTCGACCTCGTTCTGACGGGATGACTCCGGGAAACCTCTCCCAACCAAACAGAACTGGGGAGATTTTCCCTCAGCCGGCTTGAATTAGTTGTCTGAGCTAGCCCCGGATTTCCGGACGGGTTGATGAGCGAGTCTGGTGACGGGCTTCGTAGTCGCTCTGAAGGGCAATGGAGCCGTGTTCCCGCCGCGGTTGTGCGGTTCGTGGGCGGATCATGAATCTCGTCGCACAGGTGCAACCGGATCGCCCGCCGCCACGTACTGACCATCAGGCAAGGAATTCAGGAGGGAGTCGAGAATGAAGGGGTTGCACGTGCTCTGCCTTGGCGTCGCCTGCGGCATTGCTCTCGTCGGCATGCCAGCGCGGGCGGTGCTCATCTACGCGGTCGACAGCTCGAACAATCTCGTGAGCTTCGACAGCGCGACACCGGGCACGCTCGCGAGTTCGGTCGCGCTCTCCGGACTGCAGGCGGGCGAGTCGGTCCTCGGCATCGATTTCCGGCCCGCCGGTCGCGCATTGTTCGCGCTCGGCAGCACTGGCCGTCTCTATTCGCTCGACGTGGCGACCGGAAGCGCGAGCCCAGTCGGCGCACCCGGCGGCTTCAGCCTAAGCGGCACTGCGTTCGGTTTCGACTTCAATCCGCTGCCGGACCGGCTTCGCGTCGTCAGCAACGCCGACCAGAACCTCCGACTGAATCCCAACGACGGCACGCTGACCGCGAACGACGGCGCGCTTGCCTATGCCGCCGGCGACGCAAATGCCGGCGCGAACCCCAATGTCGTGGGCTCGGCCTACACCAACAACTTCGGCCCATCGCCGCGCACCACGCCCGGTACGACGCTTTACGGCATCGACTCGGCTCTCGATGTGCTGGTGACACAAATTCCGCCCAACGCCGGCACGCTCAACACCGGGGCGCGCTTGGCGTCGACACCAGCGACCTCGTCGGCTTCGACATTCTGTCGACGGGCGGCACCGACCTGGCGTTCGCGTCGCTCACGCCGCGGGTGCGGCGCTGTCGTCCCTCTATTCCATCGATCTCGCATCCGGCGCCGCGACCCTGATCGGCCGGATCGGCGCGGATGCGGCGGTCACGGCACTGGCGATTCCGATCGCTCCCGTCCCTGAGCCGGCGACGATGGCGGTGCTCGGCGCCGGTCTGCTCTCCCTGGCTCGGTCTCGCCAGGATGTCGCCGGGGCGCATCCGGCCCTCCGCGCGCGCCTAGCGAAGACCCGGGACGGAGCCTGGTTTACTTCCTGCCGCGAGTGGTAATCCGGGCTCCGTCCCCAGCTTTCCTACTCCAGGACTCCGTCGGCGCGGGCGAGAATCGACGGTGGCAACTCGATCCCCATCGCGCGCGCGCTGCGCAGGTTGATGCGCAGCTCGAGACGCGATGGCCGCTCGATCGGCAGCTCCGCGGGCTTCGCGCCGCGGAGGATGCGGTCCGCGAAGACTGCCGCGCGGCGGCCCATCTCGTGCTGGTCGGGCGTGTAACTCATCAGCCCGCCGAGTTCCACCCAGTCGCTCTCGGCGTGGATCGCCGGCAGGCGCGCCGCGGCGGTGATCGCCACGATCCTTCCCTGCAACGGTTGCGTCGCGAGGATCTGGCTCTGCGCAACCGATACCGCCTGCGCGCCCCAGCCGGCGAGCGTGGCGAACGCCGCTTCCGCGCTCGCGATGTCCTTCACGGCTTCGCTGCGCAGCACGATGCCGAGACGTTGCGCCGCCGCCTCGCTGCCGCGTAGGGACGGTGCCGCCGTCACGGTGCCCGGGGCGAAGATGACGGCGATGCGGCGCGCGGCGGGCACGGCGTCACGGAGGATCTCCATACGTTTCCCGGCGATCTCCTCGGGATCGACGCCCGCGATGCCCGTCGCATTGCCGCGCGGCCGGGCGAAGCTGGCCTCCCACCCCATCGCGACCGGATCGCCGAGCATCGCGTAGACGATGGGCACGCGTGTCGTCGCGGCGCGCGCCGCCTCCGCGGCCGGCGACGTGTTGGCAAAGATCGCGTCGAGGTCGAGGGCAGCGAGTTCCGCCGCGACCGCGCGGGTGCGCGCCGCGTCGCCGTGCGCCTCCCGCCGTTCGATGACGAGATTGCGGCCCTCGCGCCAGCCGAGCGCCTCCATCTCTTCGACGAAGCCGGCGAGCGAGGGATTGTCGCGGCCGCTCAGCATGCCGATGCGCGCGGCGCGTTGGCTCTGCGCCTGCGCACGTGGGACGGTCCCAAGCGATACCGCGCCGAGAACGAGTGGCCGTCGTCGCATGCGCTCACCTCGTCGGCCCGAGTGTCGAATGGCCCGCTCCGGAGCAGAAGCCAGGTTGTGTCGGGCGTCAAGCTGGCTTGCGTCGCGCGCCTTAGTGGGTCCGGACTCATCATCGCCACTCGCGCTGCGCGCGAGCGTCTCCTCCTCATTCGAGCGGAGGAGGCTGAACTAGCGAGTGGCGGTGCGCTCCAGGGGGAAGATCGGCACGCGGCGGTGCTTGTAGGCGAACGGAAATCCGGGGCTAGCGCACTCCGTCCCCGGTTTTCAACCAAATCTGGGGGGGGGTTCTTGGAACAGGACAACTCGGGACGGAGCCCGGATTACCACTCACTCCACCTTGGACTTCGTCAGCCCGAGCGACTACGAAGCCCACACCAAGACTCGCTCATCAACCCGTCCGGAAATCCGGGGCTAGCTCAGTCTGGATCCGATTTCTGGGGAGACTTTCTTCGACCTAGCGTCGACTTAGGTCGATAGCCTTGGTTACCATATTGACTATGTCTTGGGTTATCGGTGTAGCGTAGTTGTGGATCTCCGATTTGCTCCCATGTGAAGCCGCCATGGCGATTACGACGGGTCGATCATTGTTTCGTACTATGATTGGCCCGCCAGAGCCGCCGCCCAAGAGACTAGCTTGGTACTTTACTATGAAATCACCTCTCCATGAAGAAACGAGCCCAATCACATTTCCATAAGTAGCAAATCTACTGTGATCGTTGATGTGTGCACGATATTTTCTCTCACTTTCAATTTTCGGCGGCGTTTCCGCGTATGAAAATTCTTTCTCAACAACGCCTATGCCAAATTCTTGGGCTTGCTGGGCTCTGAACTCGTTCAGACCGCGAACTGGGTAAATGCCAATGGCCGCAACCGAGATGGGTTGCCCATTACCTGTATATGCCAACCTGTTGTATCCATGTCGCTTCTGGCAAGCCAGCAGCTTGCTGGGCACAGCCGCATTACAGGCCGGCTGCGCCAGTACGACAGCGGCATAGTCTTGACTGCGGAGTTGAGCACGCTCCGCATTCGGCTTGCGTGAAAGCTCAATAAAAGCCTGATTCTCGACTACGGCTTTCACCTTGTATCTACGATTGCACTCATGAATAAAGATCTCAAAATCACTGGGTTTGAGGGTGCCGTCTCTCGTATTCCAGCGCAACTGTTTGCTGTCGTAAAGCGAGTGAGCATTGGTCAAGAATACTTGTGGGTGCTCCGCTATGAACCCGCTCGCGCGTCGGGGGGAGCCATCCGCTGACCAACCGAAAATTCCTCCAACAGCAGAAGCGAATTTGCCGGCCTCCGTGCCGCGATCGATTCGCACGAAGTCGCTGCCACGAATCTCCTTTAGCTGATGCAAGTGATGGACGCGATCTTGGTGACCATTTTCAATGTGAACACCGGGGTAGACGTTGCGGGCCAAGTGACTGGCGCGAGACATGACTTGAGCGGCATCGAGGCCAGCTGAGCCGGCGGCATCGAAGGTTGCGGCTTGAGTGTAAGAAGCAAGAACAATCGCAACAGCATTGTTAGCTCTAATCCCTATGAAATCGCATCCAGACAACTATTGATTTTCGGCTTGGCTGGCATGGTATGGCGCTGCGTCCGCCTCTTGCGAACCTGACGTGATTGGCCATCGCTTGGCTTCGTACGCGGCGATCAGGGCGGCGAGCGCGTGGTAGCGGCTTGCGGCAGCGGTGTCCGGCTCCGGTTCATGCTGGAAGTGCTTGGCAATCTCGGCGAGGGCCAAGTTGTAGTCCTTCTCGGCGCGGAGCGGTTTCATGTCCATCGCAAGCCTCGTGGCTCATGAGTCTTGAATCCTGGTGGGTGACGTTGCCACAACTGTGGCTTCAGGTCGCCCAGGAAGAATCTAGAACCAGACAACTATTGGTGCCCCGTCTCACCGCGTCTCACCGCCGGAAACCGTATCCAGGCAACTATTGTTTCCGGGCTTAGCTACCGTAGCGAGGCGCTGCTTCGGTTTCTGACGAACCTGCCGTGATCGGGCATCGCTTCGCCTCGTAAGCGGCGATGAGAGTGGCGAGCGCTTGGTAGCGGAAACTTCCCCAGATTTCATTTGTGTCGGCGCAAGGAATTAAATCTGGGGAAGTTATCTACCGCTGCTCTGGAGAGAATTTCCTATTAATTAATCCAAATAGAGAGGTTGGCAACTCCCGACCAGCCTCTTAATATTCGCATGGCCTATAGCAATGCCAACGCTTGTGAGCGAGAACCTTGCCATCGGAGAAGTGGCCCACACTTCGAAAAGGTTTGCCATGTAGGGCCTGATCTCAATCACCGTCTTCTTTATTTCTTCGTGACTCATAGGGTTTTGATCGAATAAACGCTTTATCGCCGGTCTATCCGTGTCGGGTACACCCAGAATGTGAAGATAATTATCTAAAGAATCTTGATTTACTGCGCGAACCTGAAGCTTCGAAGCATCGTTTAGGCACGGTATAAAAATTCGTCATCCCGCCATATTGAAATTTTTTGCAACTCTATCTCTGAGTGATCAAAACCTTTAAGGAATAATCCCCGGTATGTCTGGAGAATATGTCTTCAAGCGCAATTTGACCCATATCTATTGATCCGCATCCGCAAAATTGGAGATGTTGGTACGACGCGTCGTTTTTTACAACCTTACCGACGAATGGCGCGACATGCCTATCTAGATAAGCGCCCAACTTATCTCGGTTTCCAACACTTAGATTTTGCGAATATTTAAATAAGAAGACGATTGCCAAGACCGCGAGCTGCGCTTCGGTTAACTTTGGCGCCGTGGCAAGAGACTCGTTCAAAACAATCTGCAGTATATCGCGCTGTTGCTGTTTGCTTCGGTCAACCAGCAGGTCTACCAGCAAGTCGCCGAGATCTTTGTCGCCAGTTCTTGCAAATTCTCGTTGGACCGTAAATAGAGAATACTGAAAATCAGGATCTTGTGCTTTTTCGAGTGCAGAAGGATTTTCCTTTTGTAGCTTGGACAAGAACTCTTCTGTAACTTGCTCAGCCCGGGTCCGCGCGATTTGCTTAGCCTCTCCGGCGAGCTCAAAGAAATTCGCTTTGAAGACGTCCAGGGCAACTTGGCGAGCTTCGGAATAGGTCAGCCCGACTTGGGTCAATGTAACGTCGCGGCCGGCTTGTATCCCGGTGCTCTCCGCAGCCACCTCTTGGCGTTGATCCTTATTGATCATGCTTCGAAGGAGCGCGATTGCTGATTTCAACATTCCTGCCAGCTTGAATCCCAAATGATGATCCTGTCACTGTTTGGTTCTGCTGAACTTCAGTTGGACGCGTTCCTGCCGCTCTCGCTGAAGTGAAGGCGACGATCGCGGCGACGATCGCCAATCCCGGCTCGAAGCCCGGATCCCACACGAACCACGCAATTGCCACTGCTAGTGAGGCTATTGCCAGTATCCTCAAGGTACGCATTGGCTCTCTCCCGCAGCCCAGCATTGGTTCAAATCGTGAAACTTCGCCAGGAGAAACCGGATCCAGAAAGCTGCTACCCGTCCCCCGGGCCGTCGCGCGGCGCCCGGACAATTAGCTCCAGAGCAGAAATCATGACGAGTTGATCGTCAAGCCGGCATGCGCTGCACTACCTCTGAGGTTCTGACTCACCCTCCGCTCGCACTGCGCGCGAGCGTCCCTCCTCATTCGGGCGGAGGAGGCTGAGCTAGAGAGTGGCGGTGCGCTCCAGCGGGAAGATCGGGATGCGGCGGTGTTTATAGGTGAAGGTGGTGAGGTCGGCGGTGGTGACGCCTGGGGTGGCGCACCAGATGAGTTCTTTGGCGATGGGTTCCATCGCGGGTCTCGGCGAGTGGACGCCTTTGGCGACGATGATCTTGATCTCGGTGGGTTCGATGCCGAGGGAGCGGAACTGCTGGAGGCTCGCGGTGCCGCCGGGGTGGGTGGTCAGGACAAGGGTGTAGCCGTCGTCGGTCTTGAGGGCGGCGCTGGGGCCGTCGTCGAAGAAGCGGAAGCCGCCGTGGGTGGGGCCGGTTTCTTCGTACTTGCCGTCTGAGAGGGCGGTGACGGTGGCGTTCACGGGGAAGGGCTTGCCGTGGCGGTCGTCGGTCTTGCCGCCGATCTCGAGCGCGACGCGGCCGCCGATGCCGATGCGCTGGCACTCGCGCACGGCGGCGGGATCGCACACGGCCTGCAGCATGTCGCTCACGCCCATCTTGCGCGCGGCATGCAGGATCAAGGTGGAGTCGGCCGGGCTGCCGCCGCCGACATTGTCGCCGACGTCGAAGATCGCGACCGGTCGTGCGTTGACCTGGCGCGCGCGCTCCAGCGCGGCCTCGATCTTCACGCCGCCGGTGTTGAGCGCCTCGCGCATCGACCACGCGGCCTCCTCCAGCTTCGCGGCGACGTCGTCGGCCAGCGCCGGATCGCCGTCGGTCACGCAGATGAAGCTCATGCCCATCTCGGCGACGTCGGCGTAGGGGTAGCCCTCGACGACGCTGACCGAGAGCACGCCGGGGCGGCGGCGCTGCTCGTCGGCGATGCGCAGCAGGTCGCTCATCGGCGCGTCGTTTGTGCCCTGGTTCAGGATGTTGACCAGGAGTGGCGGCATGCGGATCGCGGTGCGCGGGCGGATCTCGCCGCGCGCGGCGCGGATGGTCAGCCGCGCGCAGTGGATCGCCTGCTCGCGCGCGTCGATATGCGGGTTGGTCTGGTAGACGGTCGTGATGTCGGCGTTGTCGACCATCTGGCGCGAGACGTTGGCGTGCATGTCGAGCGCGAGGCCGATCGGGACCTTGGGGCCGACGAGTTCGCGCACGCGGCGCACGTACTCGCCGTCGGCGTCGGGGTAGGGATCGGAGACCGCGGCGCCATGCTGCGGCAGCAGCACCGCGTCCCAGGGGCCGTTGTCGCGGATCGCGTTGAGGCAGCGCTCGAGGATGTGGTCGATCGCCTCCTTGGTCATCGCGCCCATTGGCGTGAGGCGGGTGAAGACCAGCGGGACGAGCTCGACGTCCTTTGCCTCGGCGCAGGCCTGGAAGAAGCCGGCGAGTGTCGCCTGCGAGGTCGCGTATTCGCGACGGATGGCGTCGCCCTCCAGGATGCCCGAGCGCTGCCACTTGTCGAGCGAGGCGGGGGACGAGGCGAAGGTGTTGGACTCGTGCTGGAAGCCGGCGGTCGCGATGCGGAGCATGTGGGGCCCTCCCTGAGGCGGTGACGCGAGCACGAGCGCGCGCGGCGCGGCAAGGCGGCGGTTCGTGAGGCGGACCGGGCGGGGTCTGGCTGATTGCGCGAACGGCGGCCGTACATCCAAACCGTCCCCCTCTTCGAGGGGGACGGTTATGTGGCTCCAGTCCGAGGGCGCCCGCGGAACGACGCGAAGTAGGGGTGTTTCGCCGGACGGATCGGGGTGGGGGACGCGTTGCGCGCGGCGGCACGGGCGACCACACTTGGCGCATTGGGGACATGGAGGGACTTATGGCCGAGCGAGAGACGTCTGGAGCGGCGCTGGCGCGCCGGCGCGTGCTGCAGCTGGCGATGGCTGGAACGGCGGCGGGGATGAGCCCGCTGGCCCTGGCGCAAGGGGCGCCGCGACGCGGCGGCACGCTGACCATCGGCGCGGATGCCGATCCGATCGGCCTCGATCCCACCAAGCTGACGGCGTTCTCGTCCTACGATTTCACGTCGCTGCTCTACACCGGGCTGCTGCGCTGGACGCCCGACATGAAGCCGGAGCCGGATCTCGCGACCAGCTTCACGCAGGAGAACGACACCACCTACGTGTTCAAGCTGCGCAGCGGCGTCAAATTCCACAACGGCAAGCCGTTCGACGCCGAGGACGTGAAATACACCTTCGAGCGCATCCTCGATCCGGCGACCGCGAGCCCGAGCGCCTCGCTGTTCGCGGCGATCAAGGCGGTCACGGTGATCGATCCGCTGACGGTGAAGTTCGAGCTCAAGCAGCCGAGCGCGCCGTTCCTCAGCTATCTCGCGACCAACCCGACCGGCGTGATCGTGCCCAAGGGTGTCGGCGAGCTCGACACCAAGCCCTGCGGCACCGGGCCCTTCGTGTTCGAGGGCTACCAGCCCAACCAGGTCTTCACGATGAAGCGCTTCGAGGGCTACTACGAGAAGGACCTGCCGTATCTCGACACGGTGGCGTTCCGCTTCTTCAAGGACCAGGCCTCGCTCACCTCGGCGCTGCGCTCGAAGGCGATCGACATGACCTGGTTCAAGGACCCGAAGGTCTCGGCGCAGATCGTGCGCACCTCGCGCGATCTCGTCTCGGCGCCGGGCAAGACGACGCGCACCTTCCCGGTATGGCTGAACATGAAGGCGCCGCCGCTCAACGACGTGCGGGTGCGGCGCGCGCTGTCGCTGGCGACCGATCGCAAGGCCTGCCTCGAGACCGTGCTCGGCGGCTCGGGCAAGGTCGCGGCGATGATCCCGGAGAGCCATGTCGGCGGCTATGACGGCGTGTCGGAGATGCCGTACTACAAGCACGACGTCGCGGGCGCGAAGAAGCTGCTGGCCGAGGCGGGCCACGCCAACGGCCTCGATCTCGGCGACTACATCTGCGTCGCGGCCAACCCGCTCGACGTCGCGTGTGCGCAGATCCTGCAGCAGCAATGGGCCGAGGCCGGGATCAAGGTCGCGATCAAGCCGATGGAGACGGCGCCGCTGCTGTCGATGTGGCTGAAGGGCGAGTACCCGACCCTGCTGTCGGTCGCGCTGAGCTGGAGCCCGGATCCCGACGCCATCGTCACGCGCATCACCGCGGCGCATGCCCAAGGGCGCGGCATGGGCATGAACGACGCGAAGCTCGACGCGATGATCGCCGAGGCGCGCACCATCCTCGATACGGCCAAGCGCGCGGCGGCGTACCAGGCGATCCAGCGCCACGTCGCGGACCAGGCCTACTGCCTCGACATCTACCAGTACCCGCTGCGCTGGGAGGCGTGGTGGAACTACGCCAAGGGCTACGTCCCGCTCGCCGCGAACATCCGGAGCTACGTGCGCACGGCGTGGGTGGAGAAGTAGGCGCGCGTGTGCGGCGCACTCCCCCTCTGTCGCGCGCCAGCGCGATAGAGGGGGTGGCAGCGCGCGTCAGCGCGCTGACGGGGGCGTCAATGGCGTCTCGAAGAGCGACGTCGACCGATCCTCGAGCAGCGGTGCAGGTCTTGCGTAAGCCGCTATTGACGCCCCCGCCCTCGCTGCGCTCGGGCACCCCCTCTATTCGCGCATGCGCGCGAACAGAGGGGGAGAGAGACGCGCCATGATGCGCATGGTCGTCATGCGGCTGCTGTTGACGCTGCCGATCCTGCTCGGCGTGTCGATCGTGGCGTTCGTGCTGATGCGCGCGCTGCCGGGCGATTTCGCGCAGGCCTCGGCGGGAACGTCGACGATCTCGGCGGCGGCGCTCGAGCAGATCCGGGTGAACCTGGGGCTCGACCGGCCGGTCTGGGAGCAGTACCTGCGCTGGCTCGGCAACGCGCTGCGCGGCGATCTCGGGGTCTCCTTCGCGAGCAAGCGGCCGGTGGCGGGCGAGCTCTTCCCGCGCTTCCTGGTGACCGCGCAGCTCACGGCGATGGCCGGGCTGATGGCGATGATCATGGGGACCGCGACCGGCCTCGCCTCGGCGCGGCTGCGCGGCGCCACCGACTGGGCGGTGCGCGGGCTCAACTCCTTCCTGCTCGCGGTGCCGAACTTCGTGATCGCGACGCTCATCGTGCTGCTCTTCGGCCTCTACTTCCCGGAGATCGGCATCTTCAACTACGTGCCGTTCTCCAAGGACCCGCTGGGCAACATCGAGAGCCTGCTGCTGCCGGCGATCTCGCTGGCGCTGACGGTCTCGGTGACGATCTCGGAGAACACGCGCGCCGCCGTGCTCGAGGTCGCGAGCCAGGACTACGTCATGGTCGCGCGCGCCAAGGGCCTCAGGTCGCGCACGATCCTCGGCAACTACCTCGTGCGCAACGCGCTCACGCCGGTCATCACGGTGACGGGGCTGCAGCTCGCGGCGCTGCTCGGCGGCTCGATCCTGATCGAGACGATCTTCACCATCCCGGGCATGGGCCAGTACCTGTTCGAGAGCGTGACCAACCGCGACTACCCCGCGATCCAGGGGATCGTGCTGGTCGCGGCGACGGTCGTGCTGCTGATGAACGTGCTGGTCGACATCGCCTATGCGCGCGTCGACGCCCGGGTCTCGTATGACTGACGCCGCCCGCGCAAGCCGCGCACGCGCGGGCAGATCCTGGTGACCATCGGCCTCGCGATGGCGGCGCTGCTCGTGCTCGTCGTCGTGCTGGGCCCGTGGATCGCGCCCTACGCGCCGGCGAAGACCTCGCCCAACTCGCTCGACGGGCCGAGTGCGGCGCACTGGCTGGGCACCGATTCGATCGGCCGCGACGTGCTGAGCCGGCTGATCATCGGCGGTCGCGGCACGCTGTTCATCTCCTTCGTCGCGGTGGGCCTGGCGCTGACGGCCGGTCTCGTGCTCGGCCTGGTCTCCGGCTACATCGGCGGCAAGGTCGATCTGGTCGTGATGCGCGTGCTCGACGTCGTCTTCGCCTTCCCGGTCTTCCTGCTGGCGATCGCGGTGGTCGCCGCACTCGGCCCGACGGTGCGCAACCTGATCATCACCATCGCGGTCGTCTACACGCCGACGCTCGCGCGCGTCGTGCGCGCGCCGGTGCTGAGCGTGAAGCGCTGGGACCATGTCGAGGCGGCGCGCAGCGTGGGCGTGGGCGAGTTCGCGATCGCGGTGAAGCACGTGCTGCCGCTCGTCATCTCGCCGATCCTGGTGCAGACGAGCCTGACGCTCGCCAACACGATCTTCACCGTGACGGCGCTCTCCTTCCTCGGCCTGGGTCCGCCGCCGCCCGATCCCAACTGGGGCAGCATGCTCGCCGAGGCGCGGCAGTTCATGGAACTCGCCCCGCTCACCGTGATCGGCCCGGCGGCGGCGATCGTCTTCGCCTCGCTGACCTTCATCGTGCTGGCCAACGGCCCTGCGCGAGCTGCTCGATGTGCAGGCGCGCTGATGGAGAAGCTCCTCCAGGTCCGCGGCCTGACCGCCGAGTTCGCGCGCGACGGCATCCCTTCGCGCGTCGTGAAGGGCATCGACTTCGACATCGCGCCCGGTGAGGCGGTGGGCTTCGTCGGCGAGTCCGGCTGCGGCAAGAGCGTCACCGCGCGCGCGATCATGCGCCTGGCGCCCGAGGGCTCGACCGTGCGCTGGGGCGGCAGCATCCGCTTCAAGGGCCAGGAGCTGCTGCAGTTCGACGAGCGCGCGATGCAGGACGTGCGCGGCCGGCGCATCGCGATGGTGTTCCAGGACCCGATGGCCTCGCTCAATCCGGTCATGACCGTGGGCGCGCAGATCGACGACATCCTGCGCCGGCACATGGGGCTCTCGGCGCGCGCGGCGCGGGCGCGCACGATCGAGCTGCTCGGGCTCGTCGGCATCCGCGATCCCGCTCTGCGCGCCGACGACCATCCGCACCAGTTCTCCGGCGGCATGCGCCAGCGCGTGCTGATCGCGATCGCGGTCTCCTGCGAGCCCGACCTCCTGATCGCCGACGAGCCGACCACGGCGCTCGACGTCACGGTGCAGGCGCAGATCCTGCGCCTGCTGATGCGCCTGCGCCGCGAGCTCGGCATGGCGCTGATGCTGATCACCCATGATTTCGGCGTGATCGCGGGGATGGTCGAGCGCGTCCACGTGATGCATGGCGGCGAGATCGTCGAGCACGGCGAGATCGACCGCATCTTCGCGGCGCCCGGTCATCCCTACACGAAGGCGCTGCTCGCGGCGGTCCCGCGGCTCGACCGTGCGGGGCAGGGGCGATGAGCGCGGCCGCGATCGACGGCGCCGCGCCGCTGCTGCGCGTGCGCGACCTCTGCGTCACCTTCCCGCCGCGCCGCGGGCGGCCGGCGATGCGCGCGGTCGACCGCGTCTCGTTCGACATCGCGCCGGGCGAGACGCTCGGGCTCGTGGGGGAGTCCGGCTCGGGCAAGACGACGACCGGCCGCGCCATCCTGCAGCTGCAGCAGGCGACATCGGGCACGGTCGAGCTGCTGGGCCGTGCGCTCGAGGGGCTGCCCGCCGGCGAGCTGCGCAAGATGCGCCGGCACATGCAGTTCGTGCTGCAGAACCCGTATTCGAGCCTGCACCCGCGCATGACCGTCGCGCGCATCCTCGCCGAGCCGCTCGCCGTGCACGGCACCGTTGAGCACGGCCGCATCCCCGAGCGCGTCGCCGAGCTGCTCTCGCTCGTGGGCCTCGAGCCGGCGATGGCGCGGCGCTACCCGCACGAGTTCAGCGGCGGCCAGCGCCAGCGCATCGTCATCGCCCGCGCGCTCGCGGTGAACCCGGACTTCGTGGTCTGCGACGAGCCGGTCTCGGCGCTCGACGTGCGCACCCAGGCGCAGATCGTCGAGCTGCTGCACGGCCTGCAGACCAAGCTGAAGCTCAGCTACCTCTTCATCGCCCACGACCTCGCGATCGTGCGCGAGGTCGCGCACCGCGTCGCCGTCATGTACGGCGGGCGCATCGTCGAGCTCGGCAGCGCGGCACAGGTCTACGACTCGCCGGCGCATCCCTACACGCGCAACCTGATGGACGCGGTGCCGATCCCGGATCCCGCGCGCCAGCGTGCGAAGCTCGCCGAGGCGCGCGTCGATCCCGACTTCCGCGGCCGCGCGCACGAGGCGGGCCCTTGCGTCTTCGGCGAGGACCATGCCGCGACGGGCACGCCCGAATGGCACGAGATCGCGCCCGGCCACGGCGTCTCCTGCCGCTTCTGGCCGCCCGGCGTCGCGCCCTAGCTCAGCCGTCGCCGCTCGCCAGGGGACGCAGCGCGAGGCGGCAGGTGCAGTGCAGGCCGTCCGGGCGCCAGTCGAGATCCAGGCTGCCGCCGAGCTGACCGCGCACGGTCTTGCCGAGGAGCCGCAGGCCGAAGCCCCGGCGTCCGGGCGCCGCGGTGACCGGCGGTCCGCCGCTTTCCGCCCAGCGCAGCTCCAGCATCGCGCCCGCCATGACCGACCATGCGAGCCGGATGTGACCGGACGGCGTCGACAGCGCGCCGTGCTTCAGCGCGTTGGTCGCGAGCTCGTGCACGAGCATCGCGACCGGCGCCGCGAGTTCGGGCGGCAGGGCGACCTCCGGTCCCGACAGCGCGATGCGGCGCGGGCCGATCGTGTCGCCGGCGCCGCCGAAGGGGCGCAGCTCCTCCTCCAGCAGCGGACGCAGCTCGGCCTTGCGCCAGCCCTCCTGCGACAGGCGCGTATGCGCCCGGGCGAGCGCCGAGATCCGTCCCTTCACGGCCTGCGCGTAGGCGGCGCTGTCGTTCATCGGCGTCAGCGATACGATCGCCTGCACCACGGTGAGCGCGTTCTTCGAGCGGTGATCGACCTCGCGCATGAGCAGGCGCTGGTAGTCCTCGGCCTCGCGACGCGCGGTGATGTCGAGCGTGGTCCCGGTGAGGATCAGCGGCGCGCCGCCCGCGTCGCGCTCGACCACGCGGCCGCGGGCGAGCACCCAGGTCCAGCGTCCGTCGCGCCGGCGCATGCGGTGCTCGCTCTCGAACAGCGCGCTGCCGCCGCCGAGATGGACGTCGAGCGCGGCCGCGACCTGCGCCCGGTCGTCCTCGTGGATCAGGCCGCGCCAGCTCTCGAGGTTCGATCCGATCTCCTCGGCGCCGTAGTCGAGCATGCGCGCCCAGCGCGCGTCGAACGTCACCGCGCCGCTGCGCACGTCCCAGTGCCACGTGCCGAGATCGGCGCCGCGCAGCGCGATCTCGAGCCGCTCCTTGGCGGCGGCGATCGCGCGCTCGGCGCGGTGACGCGCCGACACGTCGTTGAACGTCGCGACCGCGAGCGCGGCGGTCCCGCTCGAGGCGAGCACCGGGGCGGCATTCACCTCGACATGCTCGATCGTCCCGTCGGCACGGCGCAGCGTCATCAGCTCGCCCGCAATGTGCGCGCCGCGCGCCGCGCGCCGCATCGGCAGGTCGTCGGTCGCGTAGGGCGTGCCGTCGGCATGCAGCGCGCCGGCGAGCGGCGCCGTGTTGCCGGCATCGATGGCGGTGGCCTCGGCGCCGAGGATCTCGAGCGCGCGGCGGTTGCGATAGACCAGCGTGCCCGACGGGATCTCGGCGATCGCGACTCCGATCGGCATCTGCTCGAGCACCGCGCGCAGCCGCGCCTCGCTCTCCGCGGCGGCGGACTCGGATGCCTTGCGCTCGCTGATGTCGCGCGAGACGCCCGCGATGCGCAGCGGCAGACGGGTCGTCGCGTCGTGCTCGACCGGCGCGCCGTAGGACTCGATCCAGCGCCATCCGCCCTGCGGGCCGCGCACGCGATACTCGATGCGGTAGTTGGGCGTGCGGCCGGCGGCGCAGGCGGTGAACGTCGCGCGCAGCGGCGCGACGTCCGCCGGATGCACGGCGGTCTCGAAATAGGTCTCCAGGCGATAGCCCTGCAGGGGCAGTCCGTCGCGCTCCGGCACGACGACGCCCGAGCGCCGCGTCTCGCCGCTGCGCAGGTCGACCTCCCAGTTGCCGAAGCCGCCGGCCTCGAGCGCGAGACGCAGCTGCCGCTCGCTCTGCTGCAGCGCGTGCTCGCGCTCGCCGAGCCGGCGCCCGGCTTCCACCAGCGCGTGGCCCACCTCGTCGAGTTCGCGGATGCGCGAGTCGACATGCGCGACCTCGCGGCCGAGGCCGAGCCGGCGCGCCTGCTGCGCGAGCGCCGCCACCGCGCCGGAGATCCGGCGACCGAAGACCAGGCCGAGCGCGGTGGCGGCGCCGGCGAGCAGCGCGGCCAGCGCGGCCAGCAGCAGCATCGACCGGCGGGCGACGTCCTCGACGTCCGAGGTCGGCGCGCTCACGAGCGTCGTCCAGCCCGACAGCGGCGAGGCCACGTGCGCGACCAGCGCCGGCTCGTGTGGGATCATCGGCAGCTCGGCGCGCGTGATGCCGTCGACGCGTCGGATGCGCCGCCACGTCGCCTCCGCGATCGGCGTGCCGACGAGTTGCGCATGGCGCCGCGTGTCGGCGAGCACGAGCCCGCGACGATCGACGATGGTGACGGTCCACCGTCTGAGCACCGGGATCTCGCCGAGGATCTCCTGCAGCCTCCGGGGATCCAGGCTGAGATTGAGGAAATAGTCGATGCTGCGGTCGCGCGTGACCGGCACGTTGACGATGAAGAGCGCCGAGCCGGTGACGGCGCCCTGGATCATGTCCGAGACGTCGGGCCGGCCGGTGGCGAGCACGCGTTCGTCGGAGCCGCGGCTGTCGCCGATCGGGAGCGGCGCGCCGCGCGGCAGCCGCGTGTTCACGACCTGCCGGCTCGAGCGATCGCGCATGACGATGTTCGCGCCGATGCGTCCGGCGAGCACGCGTGCCTCGCGATCGAAGGCGTCGATGTCGCCGGCCTGCAGCGCCGGCCATTCCGCCAGCACCTGGGTCGCCGCGATCAGGCCGGCCAGCTCGCGATCGATCACGCGCGACGCTTCCGCCGCCACGCGGCTCGCGGTCTGGTTCAGGCGCGCATGTTCGGACTCGACGTAGGACCAGGCGAGCGCGCAGGCCAGCGCGAGCACCGGCACGACGATCGCGAGCGCCAGCGCCGACAGATGCCGGCTCATCGTCCAGCCGGCAGCCGCGCGCCGGTCGCGCGGCGGCGGCGCGTCGGGCGGCCGCGCGTTGGGGATGGGCGAGGTAGTGCTGTCGGGCCGCCGCTCGGCCGATGCCATCGCCCTCGTCAGGCCGGCACGCGGTCTCCGTCCGGCATGCCCGGCCGCGCCGCGCGGCGGTCATGTCGGGAAGCGGGTCGCTGGTCGAGACGCGGCCGGCACGCCGTCGTCGTGCGTGTCGCGAGCATCACCAGCAGCATAACGGCGCGCGGGCGCCGGCTCAATTCGCCAGCGGATGCGGGCGGAGCTGGAAATGCGCGGTGAGCGGCCTGGTCCCCTTGCCGCCCTCGATGAGCCAGGGCGTGCGGTCGCCGTTGGTGGTCCACAGGCCGCGTCCCTTCCAGCCGCCATTCGGGTCGTCGATGCGGCCGTCGAAGCCCTTGGCGTAGAAGCCGAGCGGATAGGGCACGCGTAGCACGATCATCCTGCCGTCCTTGAAGGCGATGAGCCCGTCGTTGAGGTTGCCGGTGGACATCGGCACGTCCTTGCCCAGCCCGAACGTGTCGTGCTGGTCGACCCAGGTGTAGTAGCTCGACTCCGCGCTGTTCTCGCCGATGCCCTCGAAGCCGGGCCCGGGATAGCGGTGGAAGCTCCAGCCCTCGGGACAGTGGTCGCCCGTCGCGGTCGGGCCGTTCAGCGGCCCCTTGCACTTGCGGCGATCGAAGCTGCCGAGATGGCCGCTCGACAGCGACACCCACACCACGCCCTGGCTGTCGATGTCGCCGCCGCGCGGGCCGAAGCCGGGCAGCGGCACGTTGAAGACCTCCGTGAGCGCGGTGGCGGGCGGGTCGTCACCCGGCGCCACGCGCACGACCGATCCCGGGAACGAGAAGCTGGTGCCCCAGACCGAGCCGTCGACCGGGTTCGGCATCACGGCGTAGAAGCCGGCCTGGATGCGCTTGTCCTTCGTCGCATCGAGCGGCTGGTTCGGTTCGACGTAGTCGTCGCGCTTCCCGTTGCCGTTGGTGTCGAGGACCATCGCGGTCCAGCCCTGCGCCTTCGCGATGTCGCCGGTCTCGTCGAGCAGCTTCGTGTTGATCCAGCCGACGACCGCGCCGCCGCCGCTGGTCCACAGCGTGTCGTTCGCGTCGTAGCCGAACTGCAGGTGATGGGTCTGGAAGCAGGTCTGGAACGCCGTGTACTTGCCCGTCTTCGGATCGAGCATCGTGATGCGGCGGTTGGTGCGCTCGAGCGGGAACAGCTTCGCCGAGGGATGATCCGACCCACGCTTGCAGAAATCCGGATTGGTCGGCGGATGGCCCGTCGCCGCCATCCACACGCGGCCCTTCCGGTCGAACATGCTGTTGTGATTGTTGGCGCGGCTGTTCCAGATCTTCTCCTCGCCCCAGTACGCCGAGGGCCCGAGCGGCGCCGCCGCCGCCGCGTGACCCGGCCCGAGCGCTTCGGGCGTGTCGGGCGCCACCGGCAGGCGGAAGGACGTGGCGACGTTGCGCACCGGATCGAGGATCGGGATGTCGTCGGTCGAGTATTCGGGCGAGCCGTAGAGCGGGCCCCAGGCATTGACCGTCGGATCGCGGCGATCCGAGGCGATCAGGTCGTGCAGGTACTGCTTCTCGTTCATCCAGTCGCGCAGCGTCACGACGATGTTGCGCTCGACGCCTTCGGGTCGCGCGGGCGTCGTCGTCGGCGTGGCGCCGTTCGCGATGCGCTCGGTCCATTCGCCGAAATAGGCGAAGGGCGCGCCGCCGAGCAGCACGCCGAGCTGGTTCAGCATCTGCTCGCCTGACTGGCCGGACTGCACGCGCTGCATCCACGCCTGGTCATGCGGCATGCCGGCGAAGGCGGGCGGGATCGTGCGCGTGGAGAGCTGGCCCAGCTGATGGCAGCCGATGCAGCCCGCGCTCTTCATCTGGTGCAGCCAGCGCTCGCGCGTGATGTTCGCGGGAATGTCCGACTTCCCGCCGAACTGGGCGGCGGCGGGAATGCGCAGCATCGAGTACCAGTGGATGGCGGGATAGACGCGGGCAGCACTCGCCGCGTCCGGCGCCGCGACCGCGACGTGGTCGACGCGCGCGCCGGGCTGCGCCTGGCGCTTTTCGGAATCGAGCAGTCCGTAGCCGCGCACCCACACGTCGTAGCGCGCGGGCGGCAGGTCGGGGACGAGGTAGCGGCCCTGGTCGTCGGTGACCACGATGCGGATGAAGCGTACCGGCAGATCGCGCGTCTCCGCGATCACCCACACGCCCGCCTCGGGCCCCGCGGGACCGCGCACCTCGCCGCCGATGCCGGCGGCGCCGATCTCGATCTGCGCCGCGGCCGGCCGGGCGCCGAAGGCCAGGGCCAGGGCGATCGCGATGGACGCGGCGATGCGACGAATGCTTGGACCCGGCATGACGCGCTTCCCCCTGCTCGTGCATGGACTCTGCGGCGGCGCCGCGCGGGCGGCAACTTGCGTCGGGCCCGACCCGTGGTGCTTCTCCCGCGAATGTGATCGAGCCGATCGCGCGCCAGCCGGTGTCCGCGCCGGTCCCGACGGTCGACGCGCGCGCGGCGGTCTCGACGCCCGCGCGAAACTCTGCTCCGCTTGCGATCCGCGAAACCCGATGAAGGAGCGCAGGCGATGGCGGCGGACGGCACGACGACGGCGGCGATTCACGGCGGTACGGGGCGACCCGTCACCCAGATCGAGATCGACCAGCGCGTCTACGATCTCTACGACGAGTACTGCCACGGGCGCATGGATCGCCGCGAGTTCCTCTCGCGCGCCGCGGTCGTGGTCGTCGGCGGGCTGGCGATGGCGCAGGCGCTGCTGCCGCACTACGCGCGCGCGCAGACGATCTCGTTCACCGATCCGCGCATCAAGGCGACCTATGTCGGCTATCCCTCGCCCGGCGGCACGTCGGGCACGATGCGCGGCTATCTCGTGCAGCCCACCGGCACCGGCCCGTTCCCGACCGTCCTGGTGATCCACGAGAATCGCGGCCTCAATCCCTACATCGAGGACGTCGCGCGGCGCGCCGCGACCGAGGGGTTCCTCGCCTTGGCGCCCGACGGGCTCGCGCCGGTCGGCGGCTATCCCGGCAACGACGACGACGGCCGCGAGCTGCAGGCGAAGCTCGACCAGGCGAAGCTGCGCACCGACATGCTCAACAGCGCGCGCTTCCTGAAGGCGCACGCGCTGTCGAGCGGCAAGCTCGGCGTCACCGGCTTCTGCTGGGGCGGGGGCGCGACCAACTGGCTGGCGGCGACGCTCGGCGCGGACATGCAGGCGGGCGTGCCGTTCTACGGGCCGGCGCCGGCGACCGACACGGTGCCGAACATCAAGGCGCCGCTGCTGATCCAGTACGCTGAGAACGACGAGCGCATCAACGCGATGTGGCCCGCCTTCCAGGCCGCGCTGAAGGCCGCCAACGTGCCGCACGAGGCGCATTTCTATCCGGGCACGCAGCACGGCTTTCACAACAACTCGACGCCGCGCTACCAGGAAGCGGCGGCGAAGCTCGCCTGGGAGCGCACGATCGCGCACTTCAAGAAGCACCTCGCGTGACGGCGATCTTCTCCCTCGAGGGGAAGGTCGCGCTGGTGACCGGCGCCTCGCGCGGCCTCGGCCGCGCGATGGCGGCGGCGCTGGCACGCTGCGGCGCGCATGTCGTCGTCAACGGCCGCAACGCCGAGGGGATCGAGAAGACCCGCGCCGCGATCGCGGCCGAGGGCGGCCGCGCCACCGCGATGCCGTTCGACACGACGGATGTCGCGGCGGCCGATGCCGCGATCGACCGCATCGAGGCGGAGCTCGGCCATCTCGACATCCTCGTGAACAACGCCGGCTACGGGAACGGCCGCACCGCGAGCGAGTCGAGCGACGCGCAGTGGAACGAGATCATCGAGGTCGATCTCAACGCCTGCTTCCGCCTCGCGCGCCGCGCCGCGGTCGGCATGGTCCGGCGACGCTGGGGCCGCATCATCAACATCTCCTCGGTCAACGCGCATATCGCGCGCGAGGCCAATGCCAGCTACTGCGCGGCGAAGGCCGGGCTCGAGGGCATGACCCGGGCGATGGCGGTGGAGTGGGGGCCGCACGGCGTGACGGTCAACGCGATCGCGCCGGGCTACATGATGACGCCCGACAACATGACGAACGCGCTGCGCGCCGATCCCGTGCAGCGCGCGCGCTTCGCCGACCGCACGGCGCTGAAGCGCTGGGGCCAGGCGGAGGAGCTGGACGGCGCCGTCGTCTATCTCGCCAGCAACGCCGCGGCCTACTGCACCGGCCACGTCCTGGTCGTCGATGGCGGCATGACGGTGAAGATCTGAGCGGAGCCGCGCTCAGCCCGGCCGCGCCTCGCCGAACGGCCAGCCGCCCGAGAAGTCGACGATGGCGCCGGTGAGGAAGCGCGTGCGCACCGTCGCCAGGAAGGCGATCACCTCGCCGATCTCGTGCGGCTCGGCGAGCCGGCCCACCGGCACGTTGCGGCGCACGTAGTCGCGCCCGGCCTCGCTCTCCACGAAGAAGGCGCGCGGATAGTAGGTCTCGCTGTAGAGGAAGTTCGGCGCCACCGCGTTGACCACGATGCCGTGCTTGGCGCAGTCGATCGCGAGCGAGCGGACCATCGCGTTCACCGCGGCGCGCGCGGCATCCGCGAACGCGCCGCCCGAGAGCGGCAGCCGCGTGCGGTTCGAGGTGATCATCACGACGTTGGCCGCGGTCTGCGCGCGCAGCCGCGGCAGGGCGGCCTGGATCAGGCGGAAGGGAAATTCGAGCAGCGCCGCGTAGTTGTCCCTGAGCGCCGCGATCGGCGCGCCCTCCGGCGGCTGCGCCGGCGCCGGAAGTGATCGTTGCTCACGATCGCGTCGAGCGTCGGCGCGAGCGCGAAGGCGCGCGCGACGATCGCCTCGGGCTCCGTGTCGGCGATGCATTCGAGCCCATCGCGCGCGGCGGCGAAGTCCCGCCACGCCGCGGGATCGACGAAGTGCCTGTCGTGCGCCAGCACGCGGAAGCCGGCATCGAGCAGCGCCGCGACGGCGGGTGGTCCGGCGAAGCCGGTGACGTTGGTGACGAGCGCGGTCCTGGCGGCGGTGGTCGGCATGGCGCGACGGCTCCCGGATCGAGATCTCTGCCGGCGCTTCAGGCCGGTGCCGGCATCAGCTCGCGCAGCCGGCGCGCGAGCTTGTCGCCGAGGCGCTGCGAGCGGCGCGTCGTCTCGTTCATCTGCACGATCACCGTCTGCGCGGCCGCGACGCAGCGGTCGTTCTGGAACAGCGCCTGGTCGACGGTGAACGAGCTGTTGCCGATCCGCGCGATGCGCGTGCCGATCTCCACGCGTCCCGGCCAGGTGATCTCGCCGAGGAAGTCGAGATGGAGGCTCGCCACGACGAAGGCGCAGCCCTCGTCGTGGAGAGGATCGTCGGGCGCGTAGAGCAGCTCCGCGCGCCCCGTCTCGAGCATCGTCCGCGAACACCGCGTTGTTCACGTGGCCCTGCCTGTCCGTGTCGCCGTAGCGCAGCTTCTCGTAGGTCCGCAGCGGGTAGGCGTCGAGCGGTTCTTGAACGGTCTTGGGCATGTCTCAGGCCTCGTCGGGACGGGAGCGGCCGCGAGCATAGCCGCGATGAGTGCGGCTTATCGCCTCGATCACAAGATGAAATTGGTGCGACCGGGCGGGCGTCCCTAGCTTCCTGCGTGAGACCGGGAGCCAATCCAGAGGAGGACGAGATGAATGCGATTTCAAAATGCCCGATGCACGGCGCCGTCGCCAGCGCCGCGGGCGCGCGTTCCAACCGCGACTGGTGGCCCGAGGGGCTGAACCTGCGGATCCTGAGCCAGCAGTCCGAGCGCTCGGACCCGATGGGTCCGTCCTTCGACTACGCGGCGGAGTTCCGCAAGCTCGACTACGCGGCGCTCAAGGCCGATCTGCGCCGGCTGATGACCGACTCGCAGGGCTGGTGGCCCGCGGACTGGGGCCATTACGGCCCGCTCTTCATCCGCATGGCCTGGCACAGCGCCGGCACCTACCGGATCTTCGACGGCCGCGGCGGTGCCGGCACCGGCACGCAGCGTTTCGCGCCGCTGAACAGCTGGCCCGACAACGGCAACCTGGACAAGGCGCGCCGCCTGCTCTGGCCGATCAAGCGCAAGTACGGGAAGCGGATCTCCTGGGCCGACCTGATGATTCTCGCCGGCAACGTCGCGCTTGAGTCGATGGGCTTCAGGACCTTCGGCTTCGGCGGCGGCCGCGCCGACATCTGGGAGCCGGAGGCGGACATCTACTGGGGCGCCGAGGCCGAGTGGCTGGGCGACAGGCGCTACAGCGGCGATCGCGTGCTCGAGACGCCGCTCGCAGCCGTGCAGATGGGCCTGATCTACGTCAACCCCGAGGGGCCGAACGGCAAGCCTGATCCCGTGGCCTCCGGCCGCGACGTGCGCGAGACCTTCGCGCGCATGGCGATGAACGACGAGGAGACCGTCGCGCTCGTCGCCGGCGGCCACACCTTCGGCAAGGCGCATGGCGCGGGCGACACGAAGCTCGTCGGTCCCGAGCCCGAAGGCGCTGCGATGGAGGAGATGGGCCTCGGCTGGAAGAACGCCTTCGGCACGGGCCGCGGCGTGCACACCACGACCAGCGGCATCGAGGGCGCGTGGAAGCCGAACCCGACGCGCTGGGACAACGGCTATTTCGACATGCTGTTCGGCTACGAGTGGGAGCTCGTGAAGAGTCCCGCGGGCGCCTGGCAGTGGCTCGCGAAGGACGTGCGGCCGGAGCACATGATCCCGGACGCGCATGATCCGTCGATCCGCCATCGGCCGATGATGACGACGGCCGACCTGTCGCTGCGCTTCGACCCGGCCTACGAGAAGATCTCGCGCCGCTTCCACGCGGATCCGCGGGCCTTCGCCGACGCCTTCGCGCGCGCGTGGTTCAAGCTCACGCATCGCGACATGGGGCCGCGCGCCCGCTATCTCGGGCCGGAGGTGCCGGCGGAGGAGCTGGTGTGGCAGGACCCCGTACCGCCGGTCGACCACAGGCTGGTCGGCGCGACGGAGATCGCCGAGCTCAAGGCGAAGCTGCTGTCCTCGGGCCTCTCGACCGTCGATCTCGTCACCACGGCCTGGGCCTCGGCGTCGAGCTTCCGCGGCTCGGACAAGCGCGGCGGCGCCAACGGCGCGCGCATCCGCCTCGCGCCGCAGAAGGACTGGGAGGTGAACCAGCCGGCGCAGCTCGCGCGCGTGCTCTCGGTGCTTGAGCAGATCAAGGCGTCCTTCGAGCGCGGTCGCGCGGACGGCGTCCGGGATCTCGCTCGCGGACCTGATCGTGCTCGGCGGCTGCGCTGCGATCGAGGACGCCGCGCGCAAGGCGGGCCACGCGGTGGAGGTGCCGTTCACGCCGGGCCGCACCGACGCGAGCCAGGCGCAGACCGACGTCGACTCGTTCAAGGTGATGGAGCCGATCGCCGACGGCTTCCGCAACTACGTGCGCGAAGGCGTGAACGTGCCGGCGGAACGGCTGCTGCTGGACCGCGCGCAGCTGCTCACCCTCACGGCGCCGGAGATGACCGTGCTGGTCGCGGGCCTGCGCGCGATCGGGATCAGCCACGGCGGCGCCGGGCACGGCGTGCTCACCGCGACGCCGGGGCTGCTCACGAACGACGTCCTCGTGAACCTGCTCGATATGGGCGTCGAGTGGCGGCGCGCCGCCGCCGACGGGCTCTACGAGGCCGTGGATCGCGCGAGCGGCACGCGGCGCTGGACCGGCACGCGCGCCGATCTCGTCTTCGGCTCCAACTCGGAGCTGCGCGCCGTCGCCGAGGTCTATGCCAGCGAGGACGCGCAGCAGAAGTTCGTCACCGACTTCGTCGCCGCCTGGACGAAGGTGATGAACCTCGACCGCTTCGACCTCGCCTGAGGGCGCCTAGCGCGGCGCCGCCCGGATCCGCGATCGCCGGATCCGGGCGGCGCCGCCACTCGCGCGGGGCTAAGCGCCGGTAACGCGCCAGATCACGTCGCCGACGTCGTCGGCCATCAGCAGCGAGCCGTCGGGTCCCAGCGTCACGCCGACCGGGCGGCCGTAGGAGACCTTCTCGTCGGGCGCGAGGAAGCCGGAGAGGATGTCGCGCGGCGGACCGGACGGCCGTCCGTTCGCGAAGGGAATGAAGACCAGCTTGTAGCCGCTGAGCTTGCTGCGGTTCCACGAGCCGTGCTGCCCGATTGCCATGCCTTCGGGGAAACCCGGCAGCGTGCCGGCGGGCACCCAGCACAGGCCGAGCGAAGCGGTGTGGCCGCCGAGCGCGTAGTCGGGCGTCAGCGCGCGGGCGACCGCGGCGGCGTCCTGCGGCACGCGGTCGTCGACGGTCTGGCCCCAGTAGCAATACGGCCAGCCGTAGAAGCCGCCGTCGCGCACGGAGGTGAGGTAGTCGGGCGGCGTCTCGTCGCCGAGCCCGTCGCGCTCGTTCACGACGGTCCAGAGGACGCCGGTGCTCGGCTCCCACGCCATGCCGACCGCGTTGCGCAGCCCCGAGGCGAAGATGCGGTTCGTGCCTGACTTCAGGTCCAGCTCCCAGATCGCGGCGCGGCCTTCCTCGGTCTCCATCCCGTCATCGGCGATGTTGGTGAGCGAGCCGACGCCGGCATAGAGCTTCGACTCGTCGGGACTGACGAGCAGGCTGCGCGTCCAGTGACCGCCCGGCTTGAAGGTGCTGATCCGGCGACCCGGCGCGTCGATCCGGCGCGTGCCAGGCGCGTAGGGAAACGCCATCACGCCGTCGGTGTTGCCGACGTAGAAGGTGTCGCCGACAAGGGCCATGCCGAAGGGCTGGTTCAGCCCCTCCATGAACGTCTCCTGGATCTCGGCGACTCCGTCGCCGTCGGCGTCGCGCAGCAGCGTGATGCGGTTGGCGCTCGGCACGATCGCCGCGGCGCGTTCCATGGTGGTGCGCACCGCATAGCCGAAGACGGACTTCACGGGCCCCGGCACGCTGCTCGCTTCCGCGATCAGCACGTCGCCGTTCGGCAGGACGTAGATCCAGCGCGGATGCTTCAGCCCGCGCGCGAAGGCGTTCACCTTCAGGCCCGGTGCCGCGATCGGCGTCTGTCCCGGATCCCAGCCCTTGGCCGTGGGCATCTTGAGTGTGGGGATGGCGCCCTGCGGCTTCGCCGCCGGGATCTCCGGCGCGCTGCCCCAGGCCGGCGTCGCGTCGCCGTCCTTGGCGCGGCGGACCGCGACGGTGAGCGAACCGACGAGCGCGACGCCGCGGGCGAACACTTTTGAGAATTTCATCGTCCTGGTTCCTTCGATAAGTCGGTGACGGACGGCGCCGCCGCCTCCGCCGCAACCGTGAACAGCGCGTTCAGATCGGCGCGCGCCGACGCGCGATCCTCGGCGCTCGACATCTCGGCCCGGTAGACCACGACGCGGGGCGCTGCGCCAGCACGACGATGCGCGTCGCCAGCGACGTGGCCAGCTCGATGTCGTGCAGCGCCATGACGATCGCGACGCCGCGCCGGCGCAACGCCTCGAGGCAGGCCGCCATCGCGGCGGCGGCGGTACGGTCGAGCGAGGCGAAGGGTTCGTCGAGGATCAGCAGGTCCGGCGCGATCGCGAGTGCCCGCGCCAGCGCGACGCGTCGCGCCATGCCGAGCGAGAGCTGCGTCGGGAAGAGGGCATCGGTCCCCTCCAGTCCCACATCGCGCAACAGCGCGCCGACATCCGGCGCAGCGGTGCCGGCGCGGGCGACGGCCCTCAGATTCTCCGCGACGCTGCACCAGGGCAGCAGCCGCGGCTCCTGGAACATCGCGCCGACGCGCTCGGCCGCGCAGCGCACCGTGCCGTCGAAGGCGCGATCGAGGCCCAGCAGGATGCGAAGCGTCGTGGTCTTGCCGGTGCCCGAGGCGCCGAGCAGCGCCACGATCTCCCCCGGCTTCGCCGCGAGCTCCACGTCGCGCAGCAGCAGGTCGCCGTCCGGCAGCCGCTTGGCTTCGATCAGCGCCTCAAGCATGCGGCCGCCACCGGTTCGCGCGTTGCTCCAGCGGGTGCAGCACCAGGCTTTCGACGAGCAGCATCACCACGGCGAAGGCGAGGCCGTAGCCGATGATCGCGGTCACGTCGAAATTCTGGAAGGCGAGGTTGAGCGCGAAGCCGACGCCGTTCGGCCGGCCGAGGAGCTCCACCACCAGCACGATCTTCCAGGTGATCGACAGCCCGCTGCGCCCGGCCGCGGCGAGATAGGGCGCCAGCTGCGGCAGGATCACCCTGCGCATGCGTCGCCAGAACGGTAGCCGGAAGACCTGCGCCATCTCGTCCAGGCCGGCGTCGAGTGCGCGGGTCCCTTCGCGCACCGTCACCATCACGGTCGGCGCCTTGGCCAGCGCCACCGCGAGCACCGCGGCGACGTCGTTCAGGCCGATCCAGATGTAGGCGAGGATGACGATCACGAGCAGCGGCAGGTTCAGCAGGATGACCAGCCACGGATCGGCCAGCGCGTTGGCGCGCGCCGAGCGGCCCATCGCATAGCCCCCGATGCTGCCGACGAACATCGCGAGCACGAAGGCGGCCAGTACGCGCGCCAGCGTCGCGCCCATCTGGCGTGCCAGTTCGCCGGTCGCGCCCCTCGCGCCACAGGAAGAGCGCGACCTGCGAGGGCGAGGGGAGCAGTGGTCCCCGCGTTGCGCGACACCAGGAACCAGATCGCCAGGAAGGCCGCCAGCCCCGCCAGCCGATAGGCGAGGCTCCAGGTGGCGCGCCGCTCAGCCACCTGCATGCGGGCCGCGCCAGAACACGCCGTCCGGCAGGCGCTCCAGCCCATCCGTCGCACGCACGCCGCCGGTCTGGCGCAGCAGCGCGAACAGGGCGGCGGCGCTCGTCTCCTGGGCCGCATCGTCCGCCGCCGTCGCGATGCCGGCGACGAAGCGCGCGCGCAGGCGCGCGAACAGCGGATCATCGGGCGCGGCCCATCAGCGGGCGGATCGCGTCCCATTCCGCGGGCGAGTCGGCGAGGATCCGCTGCGCCGCCGTCGCCGCGGCGAGGAAGCCGTCGATGCCCGAGTGGGCGCCCTTGGCCCAGTCCTCGCGGAACACGAAGCCCACCAGGCCGAGGCGCGGCGGCAGCCCCAGGGCGACGGCGCACTCCGCGACCGAGATCGCCTGCTCGTGACCCTGGGCCTCCAGCCTCGCGGCGAAGCTCCAGTAGGTCAGCACCGCGTCGAGCTCCCCTTGAATCAGCTTCGCCTCGAGCAGCGGCGGCGCGCCGTAGGAGATCCGCGACGCGGCGGTCAGGTCGAGCGCATGCAGCCTGCGCGCGGCCGCCTGCACGACGAGCCAGGACTTGTCGATCGGACCGCCCGCGACGCCCAGCCGTCGACCCTCGAGCTGCGCGAGCGAACGGATGTCCGACCCCGGCTTCACCATGATGCCGCCGGTCGCCGAGGACAGCGGCGCGAAGCTCAGCCGCGTGCCGTTGCCGCGCTGCACCGCCACGAACGGCCAGTCGAGCACGACGATCTCCGTCTGTCCGCCCATGATCGCGATCCGCCCGGCCTCCGGGCTCGCGAGCGCCATGGTCCTGAGCCGGAACCCGTGCGCGGCATCGAGGCCGTGGCGGCGCATCACCTCGGCGATCCACTGCACGGTACCGAACTGGACGAGACCCAGCCGGATCTCCGGCACGACGGCCGCCAGCGCGGGAAGCGCGAGCGCCGGCGCTCCTGCGAGGAGGGCGCGGCGTGCCAGTCGCAGCGGTCGTGTGGCGGCTCGGTTCATCGTGTTCCCTGGATCGCTCCCGGAGGCTGCAGCAGGCGCGTGCACGCCTACTACACCATTGCCGTCCGCGACCAGACGCGAGAACCGGTCGGGGCTATGCTCCCCGCCGCCCGCGCATCAGCAGCCCGAGGAGACGGCATGTTCGCCGCCGAGAGAATCGACAGCACCGACAAGAAGGCCTTCTATCGCGAGCTGGCCGCCCAGCTCGAAGGCCTGCTGCACGGCGAGCGCGACGCCATCGCCAATGCCGCCAACACCTCGGCGCTGCTGTTCCAGCAGATGCCGGACATCAACTGGGCCGGCTTCTACTTCATGCGCGAGGCCGGCGAACTCGTCGTCGGCCCGTTCCAGGGCAAGCCCGCCTGCGTGCGCATCCCGCTCGGCAAGGGCGTGTGCGGCGCCGCGGCGGCGCAGCGCCGCTCGGTGCTGGTCCCCGACGTGCACGCCTTCCCCGGCCACATCGCCTGCGACGCCGCCTCGCGCTCCGAGCTCGTCGTGCCGCTGCTCAAGGACGGCGCCGTGCTCGGCGTGCTGGACATCGACTCCCCGCTGGTCGCCCGCTTCGATGCCGACGACCAGGCCGGCCTCGAGCGCATCGCCGCGCTCTACGTCGCGGCGCTCGGCTAGCACAGCCGTCGCGCGTGTGACTCCGGCGCCGCGCCCCGGTCACGGCGGCGCGACCATCTCGATCCGCACGCCGGCGGGATCGATGCCGACGAGCCGATCGGCGCGCGGCGACTCGCTCAGCTGCAGCCGTGCGCGCTCGAAGACATCGCGGTCGAGCGCCTGCAGCGTGTAGCCGACGAGCCGCGCGGTTCCCTCGGGTGCCGGGGGCACGCCGCGTCCGGCCCAGGTGTTCACGCCGAGCCGATGTTTGCAGGCGCCGCCGGCGCTCATGTCCGCGAATCCCTGCCTGGGCAGGAAGAGATTCGGGACGAAGCCCAGGGTCTCGAAGAAGCGCGTCGCGGGTTCGAGCTCCGGGACGTGCAGATGGAGATGGGCGATCGAGGCGCCGTCGTCGATCGGCGCGCCGGGATCGCAGCCCTCGGCCTGGGCGAGCTCCCATGCGATGTCGAGCGGATCGCGTCCCGATCGCGGGCGCCCCGTCGCGTCCACGACGGCGAAGCCGCTGTCCATGTCGCCGTAGCTTCCGAAGCGCTCCGGCGTGAGCAGCGATATCTCGATGCCGAGCCCGTCGGGATCGCGCAGATAGATGGCCTTGGACGCCGTGTGATCCGTGGGATGGTGCGCGATGCCGGCGCGCGCCAGTCGGGACATCAGCCGGGAGAAGGCGCGTTGGTCCGGCACCTCGAGGGCCAGGTGATACAGCCCCGCATGTTCGGACACCGCCGGTTGGAGCGCGCCGGCGCGCAAGACGACGAGCGTGTCGCTCGCGGTGCCGAGGACGACGGCGTCTTGTCCCTGCCGCGCGCGCATCCGCAGGCCGAGTGCTGCCTGCCAGAATGCGCTGGAACATTCGAGATCGGTGACCTGCAGCTCGATCGCGCCCCAGGTTAGGCGTTCGTGCGGCGCGGTGCCGGCCGACGGTGCGGCGTGGTCGAGGGATTCGGTGAGCACGGTCGGCTCCGTCGCGTGTGGCCCCGCGGCGGATCCGCGGGGCCGGTTTCGGTTGGTGGCGTCAACGCGGGCCGATCGGCGCCTTGCGCGAGCGACCCCAGAGGACGAGGAGCGCGAGCGCCGCGTAGATCAGGTTGAAGGGCAGCGCGTCCCATTCGCCGCGATACACGTGGAAGGGGATCGCCAGCGCCTGGATCGCGAGCAATCCCGCGGCGGCCCAGACCGTGAGATGCGGCGCGATGCGGGTCGCGGCCGGCAGGATCACGCCGATCGCGCCGAGCAGCTCGGCGACGCCGATGAAGCGCAGCAGCCAGACCGGCGCCTCGGTCGCCCAGACCGCGCCCATCTTCGCAAGGGCCTCCGGCGCCATCACGCCGTGCATGTACGCGGCCATCAGGTAGAGAAGTGCGAGCGCGATCTGCGCGGCCCACAGGCCGATGTTCCAGCCCTGGGCCGGTGAAGCCGGTAGCGTTCCGGTGGTCAGCGTCGTCATGATCGTCTCTCCTTCGGTGCGGGTGGCGCGCGCCAACCCGGTTGATCGGAGAAATTGCTGTACCGGCTTGCCTGTGCCCGATCATCGGCGCTTCACTTGATGCTGGCTTTCCCCACGCGGAAACGATCCATGGACACGCTGCTGAGCCTGAAAGTGCTGCACGCCGTCGCGGACGCCAGGAGCTTCGCCGTCGCGGCCGAGCGGCTGGGTCTTTCGCCGGCGATGACGAGCAAGCACGTCCAGCACGTCGAGGCCCGCGTGGGCGCGCGCCTGCTCAATCGCACGAGCCGCAGCGTCAGCCTCACCGAGGCCGGCGAGCTCTATCTCGCGCAGGTCCGTCCGCTGCTGGACGGTCTCGACGACGCCGAGGCGCAGCTGTCGCAGACGACGGTGGTGCCGCGCGGCGTCCTCAAGGCGAGCATGCCCGTATGGATGGCGAACCCAATCTTCGCGCGGGTGATCGCGGCGTATCGGGCGCGCCATCCGCAGGTGACGCTCGATCTCGAGCTCAGCGGGCGCATGGTGAACCTGGTCGAGGAGGGATTCGACCTCGCGCTGCGGGCGACGGCGACGACGCCGGACCAGGGACTGATCGCGCGCAAGCTGGCGGTGATCCGCTTTCCGCTGGTCGGCGCGCCTTCGCTGCTCGACCGCATCGGGCGACCGCGCGCGCTCGACGATCTCACCGCCGCGCCGTTCCTCGCCTACACGCCCCGTCGCCGCCGGCGGCCGCGTGAGGCTGGGCGACGGACCGGACGCCGCGGAGCTGCGCTTCACGACGGTCCTGCAGAGCGGCAACGAGACGCTGCTGCATCTGCCGCCTGCGAGGGCATGGGACTGACCTTCATGCCAGAGTGGCTCGCGGCGGAGGATCTCGCGGCGGGGCGCCTGGAGCAGGTCCTGCCGGAGATCGTGCGTCCGACGGGCACGCTGTTCGCGGTCTATCCCGAGCGCAGCCGCCTGCCGGCGAAGGTGCGCAGCTTCCTCGACTTCCTCACCGGCCCGACCGGGCTCGGCGCGACCTCGAGCGCGACCGGCGACACGCAGGCCGCCGCCGGACCAGCGCCCTCTCGTCGCGCCGCGCCTCTCGCGCCGCAGCGAAGCGCGCCTGACCAGCGTCTGTCCGACTCCACGCCGGCGCACCGACGAAACCGCGCTGCGCCTCGCGTCTCGCGCGCTGGCGGAGCGAGCGTGACCGGAAACGACCCCGGATCAGCGGCTGACAAAGTCGAATCAGAGCCGTATACTCTTTGTGTAAACATCACGGTGTGGACATGGCGCGCAGCACGATCCGGCGTCGGGCCGCGGCCCCGACCCTCGGCAAATGGGGCAACAGCGTCGGGATCCGGCTGCCGAAGCACGTCGTCGAGACTTCGGGATTGAACCTCACCGACCCGGTGACGATCCATGCCGAAGCAGGTCGGATCGTGATCGAACGCCGCCGCCGAAAGGTAACTCTGGGCGACATCCTGAAGGCATGGCCGAAGGACGAGAAGCACGCGGAGCTCGATTGGGGGCCAGCGCGTGGCAACGAAATCTGACGGTTACGTGCCGGGAAGCCGGCGACATCATCTGGCTCGAGTTCGATCCGACGCGTGCGAACGAGCAGAGAGGTCGCCGCCCGGCGCTGGTCTTCAGTGCCCGAGCGCTTGCCGAGCTGACGCACCTGGCGCTCGTCGCCCCGATCACCAGCACGGTGCGCGGGTGGCCGACACAGGTGGAGCTTCCGTCCGGGATGGCCATCGCCGGCGCCGTGATGGTCGAGCAGTCCCGCGCGGTGAACTACGCCGAGCGACATGCCCAGTTGGCCTGTCGCGCCCCGGCTCAGGTTCTCGAACGCGCTCGCGAGATTCTCGCTGCGATCGCCGGCATCAAGTAGCGGCGCAAGGCGTCCGAAATCTGCGGAGCGGTGGTCGGCCCTTTGCGGGCTGCGGACCTTTCGCTGCCAGTCCTGCTCGCGCGCTGGCGGATGGGGCGTCCGAGGCCTTCGTTCGTTGCCGTTCGCGACCGTTCGCCGGACGAGATTTTCACGCCGATAGTTCGAGCTTTCTGGCGACTCGAATTCGAGCGGACTTCATTGCGTTCGCGCGCATCGGAAAGTGGTGTTGGGAACTGCGTTGGGAATAAAGTTCGGCGGAAGGTTCGCCTGGTTGCCCCGCCATGCCCAAGCTCAGCGCCGTCCGGACACGCAGTCTGACCTCTCCCGACCGCTACACGGACGGCGACGGGCTGCATCTCTACGTGCGCGACGCGGCGCATCGGTTTTGGGTGCTGCGCTACCGCTTCGGCGGCCGCCAGCGCGACATGGGCTTCGGTCGCTTCCCCGAGGTCTCGCTGGCCGAGGCGCGCGGGCTCGCCCGCCGCGCGCGCGAGCAACTGCGTCAGGGAAGCGATCCGCTGGATGCGCGGCAGGCACATCGCACGCGCATGATGAGCGAGGCAGCGGGTCGGCGCGACTTCCGGATGGTGGCCGAGGACTACATCGCCGCTCACGAGTCCTCCTGGCGCAACGACAAGCATCGCGCACAGTGGCGCTCGACGCTGGAGACTTACGCGTATCCGCAGATCGGCGCATTGCCCGTGAGCCAGGTTAGCCGGGATCACGTGCTCGCCGTGCTCAAGCCGATCTGGAAGACCAAGACGGAGACGGCGAAGCGCCTGCGTGGCCGGCTCGAGACCGTGCTGGACTTCGCCATCGCGAACGACTGGCGCGGCGAGCCCAACCCCGCGCGTTGGCGCGGCCACCTGCAGAAGCTGCTGCCGCCGCCGTCGCGGCTGGCTCCGGTCGAGCACCACGCGGCGCTGGCGCATGTTGACTTGCCGGCGTTCATGCAGGCACTGCGAGCGCGCACTGGAACGGCGGCGCTCGCACTGGAGTTCACGATCCTCACCGCTGCGCGCACGAGTGAGGTGCTGGGCGCGCGCTGGAGCGAGATGGACTTCTCCCGCGCGATCTGGACGGTTCCCGCGTCCCGGACCAAGGCGGCGCGCGAACACCGCGTGCCACTGTCGAAGCCGGCCCTGGCAGTCCTGAATGCGATTCGCCGTAGCGATCCCGGACCAAACGACCACGTGTTCAGCAACGATGAGCGAGAGCCTCTCTCCTCGATGGCCCTTCTAATGCTGCTGCGCCGCATGGAGCGCACTGACATCACCGTGCACGGCTTCCGCTCCACCTTCCGCGACTGGGTCAGCGAAGCGACCACGTATCCGCGCGAGGTCGCCGAGATGGCACTCGCCCACGTCAACAAGGA
>JAZKJV010010100.1:0-243973 GCA_037367405.1 Ottelia alismoides
TCCAAATTCGACGAAAATATGACACATGGCTCCTGCCATGGTGTAGGATTTTTGTGAATTTTTGAGGACCTTTTTTTATTTCGTTTGTTATTTTTAAAAGTTCAAAAACCATCATTTTTGTTATTGTCTAGATTGAAAAATCATAAAAAAATATAAAAACTCCCCTAAAAATTCTATAAAAATTAGTTACTGTTTAGTTTGTGTTCTTTGATTTTCTAGCCAATTTTGGCTATTTTGCATTGCTTAAAAACCTTAAAAACTTAAAAACCCCAAAAAAACCATAAAAATTCTAATAAATACATTAAAAATCCAAAAACAATAAAATCTGGTACCTAACTTTTCCTTATTTCATCTATTTTATAGGAAAATACCTCCAGGCCTTTTTGAGCTCCTTAGGTATTTTATCTAGGACTTTAGGCTTGGCTGGACAGTACCCTTGTTTTTGTTACTGTTTGATCTTTAGAAAATAAAATACACATCAGAAAATTGTCAACAATTCACCAAAAACACTAAAAAACATAACAAAACAAAAAACATTTTTTTTGTTTTAATTTTTGGTTGATTTTTGATGCATTAAATAAATTGTTGAAGTGTGCTTGTTTTTTTGTTTTTCTTATTTTCTTTACATATTAAAAATCCAAAAAAAATTCTAAAAATAATTAAAAACCACTAAAACATTTTTGTCTTTTATTTAATTAATTTTTACTACTTCGTAGGCCTTCGGCCAATCCGTGCTCCTCGAGTTCGACCCTGGTTGCTATACCAGGTTAAACATATAGCAGGACCGCTTCTTCGTGTTTGATTGATTTTATTTGTTTCGAGTGGTTCATTTTTCTTGTTGACCCGAGTCTGAGTGATTGAGGTCTCAACGACCTTTTAGACACCTTTGCTTGGTCATTCGGACGGTCATCAGAAAGGCGCCATTGCCGGGGAAGTCCCACAAGATTGGCCCCGGCAGAGGCTTGAGACCTTCCTCGCGAAGGCCTAGTCCTACCATTGGGAGGATACCATCCCTTACCACGAGGAGGGGACAGCGTATGGCTCGGTGTATTCCTCAGGAGGAACACCATAGCGTCCTCACTTACTGCCACAAGCTTGAGGCAGGAGGACATCATTCTGGGAGGAGAACGGCACATAAAGTGCTCCAATCCGGCTTGTGGTGGCCTACCCTCTTCAAGGACTCAGATGAGTTCGTGAAGAGGTGTACTGACTGTCAGAGGATGGGCACTTGTGGACAGAGTGATATGATGCCGATGCAGCCATTCACTTCTGTGAGGTTTTTGATGCATGGGGCATCGATTTCATGGGTCCATTCCCTAAGAGTCAGGGATTTGAGTACATTCTGTTGGCCGTTGATTATGTGAGTCGTTGGGTGGAGGCTATCCCGCCCGAGCCGCTGATGCGAGGACCGTTTGCAGATTTTTGAGGAAGCACATCATCACGCGGTTCGGGGTTCCACGAGTTCTGATTTCTGATGGGGGATCTCACTTCATCAACGACCAGGTGAAGGCACTTGCTAGCGAGTTCAGCATAGATCATCGTGTTGCTACACCTTACCATCCACAGAGGAATGGTCTAGCCGAAGTGTCGAATAGGGAGATCAAGACTATTCTGCAGAAAGTCGTCTGCCCTGACCCAAAGGATTGGTCACAGCTTTTGGACTCGTCTTGTGGGCATATAGGACGTCTTTCAAGACACCTTTGGGCACATCTCCCTTTCGCCTCGTATATGGCAAGCCATGCCATTTACCTGTTGAGCTGAGGCACAAGTCACTTTGGGCAGTTACAGATATTTTGATGGATCCAGATGGTATGGGGAGACCAGAGAAGGGCAGAGCTAGCTGCCCGGAGGAGCTTAGAGATGCGCTTTCTCAAGCAGCCTACATTATAAGGAGAAAGTCAAGGAGTGGCATGATTCTCATATCAGCCACAAGCATTTTGAGATTGGACAGAGAGTATGGCTGTTTGATGCGAGGATACGCCTATTTCCAGGGAAGCTACAGAGCAAATGGAAGGGACCTTACCTGGTTAGAAAGGTACACGACAACGGTAGCATCGACATATCTGAGTTTTCTTCTGAGAGTACCTTTTGAGTGAACGGCCAGCGGCTCAAGCCATTTCTAGATCATGAGCCGCGGGTCGTTGATCCTTGCCCCAATTCATTTTGCGTGAGATGTGGTCTTTGACTCACATCTAATGCATCTCACGCCTGAGTTTCACCTGATCTTCCGCCTTGTATAGATCCAGATGTCCATATCACTACATTCTTTAGTCCCACATCCCTTCCTTCATCTTATGAGTATGCTATACTTAGGGTGCACTTTACCCTAAGTATAGGGGGGATGTGAGACCCTTTCAGGTATTTCTTTTGTTTCTATCTACCCCTGTCTTTGCTGCCTATACTTAGGGATATTTCACCCTAAGTATAGGGGGGGTAAACCCTGTACATTCTGCACTCAGGTTTTCCCTTAGTATACAGCCTGCTATACTTAGGATTACTTGATCCTAAGTATAGGGGGGAGACCTGGATCCCTCTTGACTTTTCATTTCCTTTTTGTATAGCCTTTCTTTTCACTTTCCTATACCTAGCACGAGTTATGTCTTCTCCATCGCTCTTTACTCTGAGGACATCGTTCGAGCTAAGTATAGGGGGTGTGTACATATTTCATATATACTTTAGCCATAACTCGTACTTTGTGTGAGTGTGTTAATAAATCCACAAAAATTAAAAAAAAAATTCATGTACATAATCTTCTTTTATTTGCACATACATAGCTAGTGTACAAACTATTTTTGTACAAATGATTTCAAAAATCTTTTGTGTAAAGCTTCTGTAAATATTTTTGTATCAAAATTATGTATATAGTACAAAATTTTTCCAAAATGTTTTGAAAATCAAAAGTTTGCAAAAATCTTGTGTAAATGTGTGTAAATATCTTTTTGCAAAACTTGCACTTCATGCATCATTCATTCATGATTTCAAAACATTTTTCAAAAATTTTGCATGATTGAAAAATTTGTGTAAATAAGCATCTTTTTGTACATATGTATATAGTTTTTCTGGATGATAGTTGACATTTAAACTAGCCTGGAGTCAAATTGAGAAATGGAGCTTGATTAAGATCTTAATCCACCTAACTTTTAAGAGGAACCTTATAGGGCTTAGGTTTAAGGCTTTTCAGGTCCATGATGACTTAATTCTTTGAGTCCACTAGGCTATGATCACATGTCATCTCAATGAGCCTAAGTAGAGCACTTAACAACAACACATGACTCATATAGATTATGACTTTACTTGGACACCAGCACCATGCACCGAGCTCTCTACGGATGAGGTGGTGAGGAGGCAGTCTTCCTTGGCTTGGGGTAGCATATGAGGGTAGTACTTCTAGGCGGAACCTCTCTTCTTCTTTTAGTGAAGGAAGTGCATCTCAACTTGGTCTGGTTGCCATGAGGTCTAACGACGGGAGTTGTGGGTTGTAATAAAGCTTCAAAAGAGGGATAGTCTACTGGCTCAAGATGAAAAACTCCTTGTATATATGCTGCACATGTATATGTTGTACAGATGCACTTGAAAAAAAAAAGTGAAAAAAGAAAAGAACTCCAAAAAAGTGGTGGGTCTGAGAGAAAATGATAATCCCACTGGAATATGTATATAGAGTGCAATAAGCAAAGCTTGGTTTCATGATCCACCTGTTGTAGCTTGCAGCAGGGAGACTTGGCTACACTGGTCAAGCTCCCAAGGGTACTTGGCTACACTGGCCTTGACCCATTCTCTTCTTCCCCCTCTTCTTGAGCCGGTTGAACTTGAACATAGAAGGGAATACCCCGCTCCTCGAGGAAAGAGTGGCCAGATTGAGGTCATAGAGTTACCTTGTTGGGGAGGGTTGTCAAGTTGCCATTTCTGAGGTGGAGAGCTTAGACTTCACATTCACAGGACAAGAAAAGATTCATGGTCTTCAGGGTTTGTGATTGATGACTTGTTCTGATCTGGAGCATTGAGGAGTCTTGGTTATAGATTAGTGGAACTTAGAGGCTGTTAGGTTTTAAGCTTAAGTCTAAATAAGGTTCTGACACATTAATAATCCAAAGATCTGATCGAGCTCCATACCCCAATTTAATGAAGGCAAGTTTAATAATCAACCTTGATCCATGTGCATCCTCTTTTTCTTTTTCTTTCTTTCTTTTTCACTTCTTTTTCAAATAAGTGTTTGCTAAGGGACTAGCAAAGTTATGTATAGGGGGGTGATGAATACCCATTCATCACTCTTTATTCTTATATTTTAGCTACAAAAACCTTTGCAAATGCATGTAGATATGTATAAATAGGAATAATTAGCAAAAGCATGCATTGTGTAAAAATCTATAATTAGCATGTTTTTGTGCAAAAATAAAAGAATAAAGATTAAAAAGAAAAAGAGGGAAATATTTAGAATAAATATTGAGCAACCTAACCCAAGGGAGGGCTCAGCATGGGCCTGACCGCATAAAAGCCAAAGTAGAGGGAGATAGGGGCTCATGTGTAAATATTGGTGTAAATAAATAAAAATATGTTTTCCTCACCCAAAAATATGCTTGTAAATACTTGTATATATTTATAAAAGATAAAAACAAAATAAAAAGTTAAAAATCAAAAAGATTAAAAAGACCCCTTCATCATGTACATATATCACATCTATGTATTTATTTAACCTTGTAAATAAATAAAGTTATTTTCAAAACTTTTTATAAATATTCTATGTTATATATTGTAAATAAATAAAACAAAAAGAATCAAAACAAAAATCAAATAAAAATAACAAAATTAAAAATACAAAAATACATTGTACATCCACCATGTATATAGATGTACATATCTATTTATTTTACCTATGTAAATAAATACTAAAAATAAAATAAAAACACCCTTTTATTCCTTATTTTATTCTATAAATAAATAAAATATAAAATAAGGATAAAATTGTATAAAAATAATAATTAAAAATTATACAGCTATATAATGTAAATACCTTATTTTTATTTCAAAAAATTAATTAAAAATCACAAAAAAATAGAAAAAAATAAAATAAAAATATTTCATGTTTTAAGTTTTTGAAAATTCAGTCATTTTCTGGCCCAAAATAATCAAATAAAAACTCAAAGCTTGGCGGGCTCTGATTGGTCCACGGGGGATTGTTGACCCCCGGTCAACTCCCCCCCCCCAGGACCACCAGAGCCGGGTCCGTCCTGCCCGACCCATCTTCTCGGACTTTTCCCATGCAAACCCGACTCCTTTTTGCCCAAACCCCGGGTCCGGATTGCTCACGTCATACCCGAGAACCTCGCCGGAGCCTTCGCCTCGGGATCCGCGCGCTACATCGCCCTACCCGCGCCCTTCTTCCCGGACCCGCCAGCATACTTAAGCTCTGCTCCGCCACCAATTTCACGCATCTTTGGCCATTTTCTTCATTCTCCAGTGAGCTCCAGAGAGAGAGAGAGGTGACAGCTCGCGCCTCGACCTGTTGCAGCGAGGAGAGGGGGTGAAAACCATCGATCCGGCGACACACCCGCCGTAGCTCCGCCACCTGGGCGAGCTTCGAGCCTCGGGCAGAGACATCCCTTGAGGCGACGACCGGGAGCATCCCCAGCTCCAGCACAGTCTCATTGATCATCCAGGTAGTCCCTTAGCTCCACCTTTCCGTTTAATTTCCATTTTCCCCCAAATTGCCCCTCCGACGTCTTTCTTCGATTCGCCCTGGTTCTGAACACCGTTCGACCATCGGACCCGACCCACATCTTCGCCTTCTTTCCGCGCACCTTCTCCTCCCCTCCGTTCAACCCAGCTCGCACAGGAGCTGGGGTTCAAAACCCTTCGCCATCGCATCGCCGGGGTTCGCCCGCACCACCGCACCGTACACTTGCACCACCGCTAACGGGGTCGAGGCAGTTTGCCCTCGACCCAGGAGCTCTTTGGTTGCGTTTTGCAGGTCAATCGAGGGCTGTCTGAGGCCCTCCTACTTGAGAACCGGAGCTTCTCCTCCGCCGGAGTCGACAGAGCTCCCCGGAGCTCTGTTGATTCATCGGAGACGTCCCACAGACGCCGGAGGCTAAGGCGAAGCTTCCTCGATCATCAGAAGCCCCCGCGGAGGCTCGGAGCGCGCGTACTGGGCCGGCGAAGTTCGTCGGCCTCTTGTTCTTCGAGGACCTCCAGCAGCCGTTGGATTGCCCTCCTGCTCCAGTTTTGATCGCCACCGTTCGCTTTAGGAGCCACCAGCAGCGTTAGATCCATCTGAGGAGCGATCTGGATCATCGATGCCGGAGGGTTAGCCACAGTACCTCTCCACCGTTTGATCTCCCACGTGGCGACGCCTGGACCGATCGATCAACCCGAGGGATATCAGCGTTGGGCGCCACCCATTTCCAGCCGTTCATCAGCATACGTGGCGCCCATCCGACGGCCAACTTAATAAAGGGTAATTTATCCCTTAGGCCTTTAGCTTTAGTCTTGTTTTGTTTCAGTCCTGTAAATATTTTTCGTATTTTATTTACGTTGGTACAATTGCGCTTTGGACCCTGTCTTGTTTTCTTATTGCATGTATGCCCCTGTGTGTAGTGTGTCACGTGCTTCGACACGTGTTCTTTTGGTGTATTTGCAGTAGATGCCCTTGTAGTACTGGATGTTACGAAATGAATGAAACTTTTTGATTAATTGCATTTATACCCATGTGAATGGTTTAATTCTGCATGTGCGTTTATTTTTGGGTAAATTGCAACTAAGGCCCCTGGACTTTTGGTACGTGTTACCAATTGGTCCTTGGGACTTATTTTTATTACATATAGGTCCCTGAGTGCCCCAGGCACGTGCTTGGTGCGTGATTTGCTGGGTATTTTGCACCTGGACCCCCAGAACTTTGGGTATTTGCATTTCAGTCCCTGTGCACAGTACCCTCTTGTCATTTTTGAATAAAATATCAAATCACCTCCGAATTTGACGAATATTTGACACATGGCTCCTGCCATGGTGTAGAATTTTTGTGAATTTTTTAGGACATTTTTAATTTCGTTTGTTATTTTTAAAAATTCAAAAACCATCATTTTTGTTACTGTCTAGATTGAAAAATCATAACAAAATATAAAAACTCCCCTAAAAATTCTATAAAAATTAGTTACTGTTTAGTTTGTGTTCTTTGATTTTCTAGCCAATTTTGGCTATTTTTCATTGCTTAAACCTTAAAAACTTAAAAACCCCAAAAAAACCATAAAATTTCTAATAAATACATTAAAAATCCAAAAACAATAAATCTGGTACCTAAATTTTCCTTATTTCATCTATTTTATAGGAAAATTACCTCCAGGCCTTTTTGAGGTCCTTAGGTATTTTATTTAGGGACTTTAGGCTTGGCTGGACAGTACCCCTTGTTTTTGTTACTGTTTGATCTTTAGAAAATAAAATACACATCAGAAAATTGTCAAAAATTCACCAAAAACACTAAAAACATAAAAAAACATAAAAACATTTTTGTTTTAATTTTTGGTTGATTTTTGTTTCATTAAATAAATTGTTGAAGTGTGCTTGTTTTTGTTTTTCTTATTTTCTTTACATATTATAAATCCAAAAAAAATTCTAAAAATTATTAAAAACCACTAAAAACATTTTTGTCTTTTATTTTATTAATTTTTACTACTTCGTAGGCCTTCGGCCAATCTGTGCTCCTCGAGTTCGACCCTGGGTGCTATACCAGGTTAAACATATAGCAGAACCGCTTCTTCGTGTTTGATTGATTTTATTTGTTTCGAGTGGTTCATTTTTCTTGTTGACCCGAGTCTGAGTGATTGAGGTCTCAACGACCTTTTAGACACCTTTGCCTTGGTCATTCGGACGGTCATCACCATCCCGTCCATCGATCGAGCTCGCTACCTTCACAAGAATTGATCTCTGATCATCCATGATACCCGCCAATAACTTGGATCAATTTGATACTCATTGGATCATGCAATAATTGCCGGTCAATAAGGCACCATGCCAATGTCTATAAATAAGAAGCTCCGCTCCCTTCCTCAAATTTGGCCAATTTTAACCCATCCAAAAGCCTTAATTTCGTTCCTGGGACGTTCCTCGTGACAGGGGGAGTGATCCAGCGCCTCAAATCGGCTGGAGGAAGGGCAATTTTGACGCGGCAGAGCTCCAGCGTCCGTCCTGCTCCCTGGTGGCCCCCAGGTATAAGAGATGTCCTTTTTATGCATTTTAGTTAGGTTTTAATGTTAGCTTTTGATTTCTGTAGTTAGTTTAGTCCTTAGTCGATCAGCTTAGCGTAAAATCAAAAATTCGAAGTTCGCCGGAGCTCCGCTCCGGCGACTTCTCTACTGTGATCTTGACTGTGTCCGACCGCCTCGTTCACCCCATCCCGTTCCTCATCATATTCTCCATCGATCCATCGCCTTTGTCCAACCGAGGACCTCCGGTCTCCGCGAATCGGGGATCCACCTCCGACGTACGCCGGAGCCCCTCCGCCTCACTCCATCTCGCTGCAAAGCTTCAAAACCCGGGGTCGAGGAGGTAGCCCTCGCTCCCTCGATTCTTCCTATGCAGGTCCAGCGATGAAAGAAGCCCATCTGGGCTCGAATCAAACCAGGAAGAGGTTCCTGGAGGTCCAGTTCTTCCCCGACCTCGCCCCAGCGCCTCGGACCTCCAGGAGCCATGAGAAGACCGCCGGCCGATGCGGGAGGCTTCCAGCTATGTGCACACCACCTCAGATACGCGGGAGAGCCCTGGAGGAGCCCAAGCTTCTCGATCGAAGCTCGTCGGGGGCTAGCTTCTTCCCTGTTCTTCCAGGGGGCTCCAGCGCCGTCAGATCTGGAGGCCTGGCCCAGATCGCATAGGAGATGTCCGATGGAGACACGCGCCAACCGTCAGATCCGCGAGGAGCTTCTAATCCGAACCCTTCATCGACGAACCTATCCACCGTCAGATGCTCGACACGTGGATAAGTGGCGCGCCCAATGCCGTAGGATGAAGCGCCTTAGGGGGTAAATTTCAAACATCTCCCCCCGCTTTTTGTATTTACAGTTTAGTGCTAAAAATAAAAAGTTACGTTGTAAATAAATTGTATAATTTGCATTATGCCCCCTGGAGTGTATGTATTTGCATATTAGTCCCTCCGCGCCTCACGTGCAACACCCACGTGAGGCGCGTGATTTTTGCATTTAAACCCCGTCGGGTTTTATTAATTGTAAAATGGCCCTGAAAATAAAAATAAATGTTTATTTCTGTTGTAATTTTTGCATGGATGCCCCTGATAAATATTTTAATTGCAAAAATGCCCCTGTCAGGCCATATATTGCTGAATGCTTGGTCCATTTATTTTGTGCCTCTTTTTAATTTGAAAAATCTTGCAAAAATGGATATAAGCTCCTGTTAGAATACCCTTGCACGCCATATTTTTAGTTTTTAATTTTGTGGCATTTTTGCATTTATTAAAAATCAAAAACATGCCTTTTATTTACTGTCTAACTTATAAAATTCCAAAAAAAATATTAAAAGACCTCGAAAAATTCCAAAAAAAATCCCTAGTGTGTATTTTGACCTATTTTAGTGTCAGTCCAAAAATCCCTAAAAATGTCAAAAGGAAAACCTTAAAAATCCAAAAATACACAAAAACTTCAAAAAATGTATAAAATCAAAGAAAAATCAGAAAAATATAAACTCAGTTCCTTCTTCTTCTATATTTTATTATCTCTATTAGAAAAATAGTGTAGAAAAATTTTGTGGTTGTTTTCTATTTTTGATTCCTATTCTACTTACAGCCAGTACCTACTTCCCTGTTTTCGTTTATTTCAGTATTTAAAAATACCAAAAACAAGTTGAAAAATACCCAAAAATCACCAAAAAAGTAAAAAATCATAAAAATCCCAAAAAGACTTTATTTCTGGATTTTTGACTTTTTTTTGTATATTTTTATAAATATTAGAGCACCCCTTTATATATATATATGTACTCCCTAGAAAAAAATATATTTCTATCTATATATGTGTATATACCTCATTATTCACATATAAGATTTCAAAAAAAAAAGAAAAAAATATAAAAGATAAAAACCCACAAAAATAGGCTTCACACATGGATGACTCCGTGATACATGCACATCATAGGCTTATGCATTTTTGTATTGCTCTCTGTGGTTCGACTTCTACATGATTGTTCACTATACATTTTGTGGTATAGTAATAAATATTAATTCACATTTTTGACTCAATTGTTTTATTCTTTTATTGTGGGTTAATTGCTGGCTAACATGGGTAGTCTATGAGTGGTCGCCTCAGCGACAGCATTTTTATATCCTTCATGGTGACCCGTGTGGGATATCCGTGTTATCAGCCACCACAGCCACTCTCTCCATCCATTGACCGGCCCACGATGAAGCCCCTACTCCCTTCATCTCCACCGACCTCCATGTCCTCCATGATCCCCTTCCTCCTCACTTCATGCACCCCATGAACCTCACGCCTCCATTAATGTCACCTCCACCTTCTCTCTATAAAACCCCCGCCTCCGGCCACTGTTACGCCCATCTGCCATTGCAAGAGAGAACCTAGAGCTACCCTATACCTATCAGTGACAATGATTTAGGCTTAGAAGCGAGCGACGACAGGATTTATCTCCGGCGAGATCCACATCCAACTACGTCGTGCTGCATCTCCACTGACGAGCTGTACGAGCTCGGGAAGCTACTACCCTTGTGCGAAGACCAAGAAGCTCCTCCTCGAGCTTCTGACCCCAGGTAGACCCCTCCATTTCCTCTTCGATCTCCTTCTTGTTTTTCATGGTTTTTCTCCGATTTATTCCTCCGTTTTGCTCATCGTCACGCTCTCCTGACCATCCATCGAGCTTTACCTCGAAGCTCTTATCTTAACGTGCTCCTTAGTTCGCCCCGACGACCCCTCGCACTTCACCCAATTGAAACTCCGCCGGTCACGGTGGAACTCCACCTCCAATCGTCACCACTTCACCCCCCAGGCCTCGCCGCACTAGCGCATCTTCCATGAGCACAAAGCACCTCTTTCCTTGCACATGCTAACCCTGTAGGGCCTTCCACTTCATTGGCCGGAATCACCATCGGAGTTGCATCGAGCTTCTCCGCCACCGACGTTCAGACCACTCCAGCCACTCCTAGGACCTCCGAAGGCTTCCTGGGATTTCCACGATCAGTCCAAAATATACGGGAACTGCCGGCGAGCTACTCCAAGCACGGGAGAAGGAGGCGGAGCAATGAGCTCAATGCTGGAGCCCCGCCAACTCCGCTGCGGAAGGCGGCGAACCAGAGAAGATGAAGCACAACTATCGTTGGATTGCCTCAATCTGACGATCCTTGCCACGCCATGTCGCCTTGAGCCCCTGACCGTTGGATCATCCAGATCAAGCTGTCCTTGTTGCGCCACGTAGCAGTTGCCCGTGCTCCCGTCTCCGTTGGATCTATCTCTATCCAACTGCCAATAGTCAGCCACATCGATGTCATCAGCACCGCTAGATCATTGCGATCTAACGACTCTAGAGGCGCCACGCCAGCAGCTCCAGCAGCCGTTGGATACACACTAATCCAACAGTCCACATCGCGCCACTTATCCTCCTCCGAGCCTCTTCCCCGACCCTAGGCTCAGAGAAACCGAAGCAGGCCCAAGGCTAATCCGAGCCTCTAGAACCTTCCGAGCCTCCGCCCGAGCCTTATCAACGTTCGAGCCTGGCCCAGTGCGTACTTCCCATGTGAGGGCTGGGTAATTTGCACAAAGGCCCGTGAAGGTTTTGGATATTACAATTTGGTTCTTGTCAAGCGTGTTATACGAGGAGCGCGTAACTTTGTGGGAAATTTGCATCCACCTCCCCCGCATTATAGGTAATTGCACTTAAGTCGATGTCAGCACGTTTTATTTTCAGAAATTTTATTTTCTATATTTGCAATTTGGTCCCTATCTTTGCACACATAATTAATGTCCATTTCACATCTTTTTTAAATTATAAAAATTGCATGTTGTAGCTCGACTTGTCCATTATCTCATGTGATGTTTGTTTTATTTTTATGAGATCTCTGAAATTTAATATTATTAATTTCGTGAAATTTTTTATATTTTGCCCACTGTGTGCTTTTTTAATTCGTATTAAATTCCTTGTTGCTCTAAAAAATCATCATAAAATTACATTAGACTTAGGATAGTTTATTCTACATTGTGTTCAAAAATCGTTGCATTATACGAATTTCGAGGCCTTAATAAATTAATTTGTGATTGTCTTAATTTATTTTAAATAGGTCTAATTCACATAGAATTTTAGGTTTATTAATTTTCCTGGATTCATCATACTTGGATCCATCTATGATAATTTTTATATCTGAAAATAACGTGTTTTGGTATTTACTAAAAATAATTTTATAGAATTCACCCAGTATTCATATTTTATTCACAGTAAATTCATTTAGAGTCGAAAAATGCCAATAAAATTGTAGACACTTAGGTTCATAGCATTCCAGCATCTATCCAAGTTGCATAATTTTTGGACTTCATTTGTATATCTTTATGATTTAACTTGTAAAATTGGCCTGAAATTGCATTATTTCTTTCCTTTATTGTATAAAATTTGCTAAAAATAGACCAAAAATAACCCTCTGAAAATCTGACCTCTGAATTCACTTAAAATTCACCTAAGGAGACATCTACTTCTCTGAGTTCGACCATGGGCTTGCCCATGTAAAATAAATCTGCTGCTTGCAATTAATTGAACATTAATTAAAGTGGTATTTTTGACGTAGCCTTGATTACCCGACTGCAACGAACTTAGCACTTAATTTGACCATTAATTTGATTGAATTAACAAGGATAACTGAACAATCGTCAAAATGGCACCGTTGCCGGGGAGGCACGGCTTAGGTTAATATCTAGAAAATTTTGAGTGTTTGATTTTCCATCCCCGGGTAGTCTGATTCCCGACTTTCTTGTTGATATTCCTCTATCATTTATTTTTGTGAATTTTGTGTCAACCTTTATCTGACCTCAATTTGTTTTTGTGCGAGGAACACGAGGAGTCGAAGGTGCTTCGACGAGCTTGCATTTGAATACTTTGAGTGAATGCGAGGACTTGTAATTGTATCATTTTTTCCATTTTTTTGCATTCTTTCCAGCTATTCCCGTTTGGGTTCTCGCGCATGTAAAAATAGTGGAAACGTGTCCTTGTGTGCTTTGTGGATTGCTTTTTAGATTAGGCTTGCACTTGCGGCTCTTAGAACCACTTTAGGACTTGTTTGTGCTCGTAATATTCTAGGAGCACACCTCACACATAAAAGATGCACTTTGACCGCAGATCTAGTCAAATTTAATATGTGCTTCACTCGCTAATAGAACTGCCTGTTTAGGAGCGGATTTTATCATCTGCATTTGCATGTAGTGTAAAGTTTTCAATTTTGTTCTGCATCCTGCATAAAAGCGAAGGGACCACTGTAAATCTTCTCAACTCGGCATACCCTCATTGTTTTATCGTGCATCGGCTTTTCTCGACTCCTTTCTCTTGGTTTTTCAAACTTAGGAAAAAAGGAAATTGGGACTGGACGATAGGCTTGCTTTGTGGTTGGATTAAATCAGTGATAACCTAACTAAAAATCGGGATTGCTAAACAAAATTGACCAAAAAAATCAATAAAATAGGAAATTCTGCTTGCAGGAAATTAACCCCGACCTTGTTTTCAGGTTGAGTGAGGGTACTAGAGTGTGTGAGCAACCTAGGGCAAAGCCAAAAATCCCTGCTTTCCATATCATGTACCCCGATACGAGCAAATATCAACGGTTGAGCTTTGGGTTCAACTGACCAACGCCAAGTATCCTCCGCCTACTCCGGTAGGTAGATAGGGGCGAAATTACGGTGCACCCTGACAAGTTGCTAGTAGCCTCCGCCTGCTCCGGCAGTTAGATAGGGGCGAAGTTACAACCTTATCATCCTCCACCTACTCTGTAGGTAGATAGGGGCAGGTCCTTGATCTTTCGGTTGGGGATAGGTGTGAAGAAAGGAAGGGCATGATATCTAAGGCGACAGGTTAAACAGGGGAGACGCATCCGACTTTTAGCCGACTCCCCTCTAGGTCGCGTAACCTTTGCTATTTGTTTGATAAACTCATACATAAAATCAACCAGATTAATTGGACTCGGTTTCGAGTCCTTTACCGTGTTGAGTGTGAAAATACAAGGTCTGGATTCAATTGCTTGCTTCAGGTAGGAGTAAAATCCTATCTTACACTTAGAACTCCCGATTCATCTTCTCACCATCCAAGATGACTGACTGGTGGGATATCTACTCCTGATTCTCCAATCTATCTTTGAGCCCCCCACGAAGCTCATAATCATCGGTCCAAGTGCAACTTGGACCAACCAGAGCTCACGACCCTCTTGAGTTCTGGATCCCTCAAACCAAGGGTAGTTACTCTCAAACCAACCCTTTTCTCTCCTCTGATCTCACCGAGGAAGACCATCACCTCGGTAATAAACCCTTCCTTGTTATGTCCTCTAACCAAGACCATCTTATTTACCTAGGAGAAGAGGACAAAATGCCGATGGAAAATCTAGACGAAGAGGAACCCAGAGAGGACCCTATGCTCCAAGTCTTTGCCCGGCTAGCTAGAGCCGAACAACTGAATGCAGAGTTGATGGCTAGGATGGGACAAGTGATCGAGGATGAAGGAATTGACCGACCCATGGTAGACGCCTACAATCTCGCAGAAAATGAAATACATATCTGGCTAGTACCTGAGGTCCCCCTGAAGCATTCGAGCTGAAGCCCCACTTTCTGAGCTTGCTACCGAAGTTCTACGGAAATGCCAATGAAGAGTCGTATGCTTTCCTTAGAGACTTCGAGCTAGTTTGCAACAACCTTGGTCATCCTAAGGTTGGGCAAGACTACGTCAGGCTGAAGGCCACCCCGTTTGCCTTAGGAGATAAGGTCGCACATTGATTAAAGAATTTCAGGGTGAGATGTACGACTTGGATGCAATTCAAGGACCTATTCTTGAATAAGTTCTACCCACTCAGTAGGACTCAAATAAGAACCAAGATCGCTAGTTTCTCGTAGGGACCCAATGTACCATTCCATGAAGCCTAGGACAGATTTAATGATATAACGCAGAAATGCCCGTGCCACGGCATTACAAAAGCGATCTTAGTCCAAACCTTGTTCTGTGGAATGACCCCGGAGATACAGGGGTTAGTGAGTGTTGCCTGTGGAGGAAGCTATCTGAACAAAAATGAAGACATTGTATGGAAGATCCTAGAGAAGATGGCGGAAACAGGCAGATCTCAGGCACCAGGGCCTATCAGTTGTCTCCTTCAAGCCTATCAAACGAGACAACTAGGAGGACTATAGCGGATCTGATAGACGACCTCATCCCCAGCATGGGAATAAAAGCCGACAAATTAACCATGGTCGATCAGATTTACAAGAGGGTCACTGACCTTGAGGCACTCTCGCGATAGCCAAAACAAGTGGAGGAACTTACTGAGAAGGTAGCCAAGATACGGCTACCTGCCCCTTCTGCACCACCTGTACCTATACACCGAGTTCATCTTTAACAGGAACAAGCACTGAGGCCTCAGAGTAGCTGGGTAGAGGAGCAGACATACACTTAGCAGGACCAGAATGCATCCCCACAAGTGGAGACAAGATACGAGGAGCCTCCGCCGGTGTTTGAGATCAATGGGTTGTGGTACAGCCATGTCCCAGTCGGCAGACAGTTAGGGATAGGGAACGGTCAGCTACACTTACCTTCCCTAGCTTACCAGGAAAACAGGTATCCCCGCACCGCGCTTCGTACAGTCCCAACCTGGACAAGGGTACCAGCCTCAGCAGCACCAGCAGCGACAACGCACGTTCCACTGAGGGCCAGCAGGGCCCTCCACCTTCCCATTAGCAGCAACAGTACCGGCATGGCCAGCAGAGCCAATACAGGAACTCATCCTTGAGTCATCACCATCCAGCCTAGCCCACTAGTGAATTGGATTCCCTCACCTTGGCGATCCAAAACCTGACTGATAGGGTCCAACAGATTCAGAATGACTACCTGGATATGAGAAGCGATTTGAATCGTGTCTCCATACCCAAGACCAGTAGATGGCGCCAAAGACCATAATTCCCGCCCAAGTTCAGGCCAACCCGAATAGCTTGAATCAAGGCCAGAACCGACCATGAGATCAGGTATACTATTCAGATAACTCTTTATCTGAACATGAGTACCTTTCGTACGATAATGTCAACCATATGTCCCTCACAAGCGGATGGACCATATAGTACCTGATCAGGCATGGGCACCAGAGAAAGAAGTCACGAAGTCTATACTTGAGGAGAACTTGGAGGCAGAGGAGCAGCACTACCACCACCACCGGTAAAAGAAGAGGACTTCTGAGTCCTCAAAGAAGCAGGAGAATCGCACCAGCAGTGAGTCCGGCGAGATCGATGAAGAGCCCGCACCTCCATCTGAGGAGGATGTCCCAGGAGTTTCAGAGAACTCATCACCGGTTTTGCAGCAGAAATTTTCTTTTAGTCAGAGTCAGAGTACGACTCAGTCTCAGTTTCAGAGTCATGTACAGAACTCAGTTCCTAATTTAAATGAAATCATTAAGTTTCGGAATATGAGTTAGCATCAATAATCCCTTTTCCCTAATCTCTTAAGGGTGGAAAGAAGAAAACTCAAAAAATACAAAAAGATGACCCTGAGATGGCAGAGTTTTGCAATAAACACATCAAGGTCACAATCCCTTTTGACAAGTATGTGGAGATGACACCTGCATTTCAGAAGTACCTTAAGGTGAGATGCACACCTACTAGGGTCAACAGGAAGATCAAAAGCCATGTTGAGAAACATGTTCTATCAGTAGCAACTACTTGCGCAATAAAGAATTCGTTTCCGAGGAAATGAAGAGACATGGGTGCACATTATGTGATGAGTCATGTCGATGACACTGCGTTTGCATGCACTCTCCTTGACAACGGATCCTTAATTAATATAATGCCTACAACCCACTATGAGCGGCTTAATCTCGGACCTCTTAGGAAATCCAGGGCCCTACTTCAGTTTGTGGATAAATGAACCAAGAGATCCCAAGGAGAATTAAGGAACGTTGTCATAAAAGTTAAGGGTCAGGAGTACATGGTGGACTTTATAGTCCTCGATATGGAGACCCCTCGCAATTGGAGAGATTCCCAGATCATATTAGGAAGGCCCTTCCTCAAAACAGCAGTGGCCTTATTTGATTATAAGATTGGGAAAATCTAGTTCCAAACTCCAGGTGGAGACGATGAACTTAAGATGAAGCAAACCAGATGGCAGAGACCTGATTAAGAATCCAGCACCGAGTACTCTTCATCCGAATCATATTGTATTCATGTAGACACCGTTGGACCATGGAGACAGAACCCAGCTAGCTCCAATGAGTCCCACTCCTCCAGATCAGATCTTGTGCATGAGTCAGTTTACGAGGTCCTTAGAAATGAGTGCACCACAGAATACACATCCCCCTACATCATCAATGACGTAGAGGCCCAGATGGGCATGTCAGTCCTTCCCTCTTTAGGACGATCAGAAGATGAGGATGATGAGTCGGACGTGGCTTTTGCCGACTACTTGGAAAACTTTGACGATCCGACTCCAGAGCTGAATGAATTGGTGGCAGAAATTTCAAGGACAAATCCAGCCACAGCCAGCACAGAGCTAGATTCGATTGAGCCAAACTTCCTTGATGATCACACATTACCTGATATCAAATCTTTACCCACATACCTTAAGCATGCCTTCCATGTGGGACAAGAGAAGAAGTATCCGGTCATCATCACCTCACGATTGACCAAGGAGTAGGAATCTCTCTTGCTAGAGATCCTGGAGAGAAACCGCAAGGCGATAGGCTGGAGCATCTCCGATCTCCACGGGATAAATCCCGTTCTCTGTTCGCACCATATCTACTTGGAGAATGAGGCTAAACCCTCTTGTGAATTCCAACGTTGATTGAATCCAAATTTACGAGAGGTAGTGAAGAAGGAGATAGAGAAATGGTGCAATGCAGGTTTTATTTATCCCATCTCTGACTCCAAATGGGTGGCTCCAATCCCTATTGTCTTGAAAAAGTTGGGAATTCATACGACCACCAATGAAGATGGAGAGGAGATCATGACACGAGTACCCACGTCGTGGCGCGTCTGTGTGGATTACAGACGCCTGAATGCTGCGATGAAGAAGGATCATTTTCCCCTACCATTCATTGATCAGATCTTAGAGAGATTAGCGTCTTCTGTTTTTTAGATGGGTTCTCGGGCTACAATCAAGTAGCAATAGCTCTGAAGGATCAGGAGAAGACTACATTTACATGCCCCTTTAGTACCTATGCTTTAAGGCGCATGTCCTTTGGGTTATGTGATGCTCCCAATACTTTTCAAAGGTGCATGATTGTTGTATTCACCGAAATGGTCGGCGAATTCCTAGAAGTCTTCATGGACGACTTCTTAGTTCATGGCGATTCATCCGATTCCTGTCTTAGGAATCTGGACCAAGTCCTCAAGCGATGTTGTGAGGACAATCTGGTGCCCTCCCGGAAGAAAAGTCACTTCATGGTGATAGAGGGCATTGTGTTGGGGCATGTCATCTTTAAAAGTGGAATGGAGGTTGACCCTACCAAGGTGGACGCGATCATACGACTCCAGCAACCAACAAACGTGAAACAGTTGCGGTCATTCCTCAGGCATTTTGGATTTTATCAAAGATTTATCAAGGATTCCTCTAAGATTGCTCAACCGCTAACTGAGCTTTTAGGCAAGGACATGGAGTTCATTGCTGATCACAAATGTCTCGAAGCCTTTAAGCTATTACAAGGAATGATCATAGACTCCCTAATCCTACATGCCCCAGATTGGTCTCTACCTTTTGAGATCATGACAGATGCCTCAGACTTTACTGTTGGGGTTGTGTTAGGGTAGAGGAGGGATGGCATCCCGTTCGCCACACACTATGTAAGCAAAGTGCTTGATATTGCTCAGCGTAACTATACAGTTACGGAAAAGGAGATGCTTGCGGTAGTGTTTGCCTTGGATAAATTCATATCTCACTTAATCGGATCCAAGGTAGTTGTGTTCACAGATCATACAACGCTACGGTATTTAATGGAAAAGAGGGACACGAAGGCACATCTTCTTAGGTGGATTCTGCTTATCTAGGAATTTGATTTGGACATTCGTTATAAACCTGGAAAGAAGAACGTAGTAGCTGATCACCTCTCCCATCTCGAGGATCTTAATGCTTCTGAGGATTCACCGATTCGAGACTCCTTCAATGACGAGTCGATTTTTGTTGTCGACTCACTCCCATGGTACGCCAATATCGTGAACTATCTTGTCTCCAAGAAGATTCCCAAAAATTGGCCCAAGAGCCACATAGACCGACTGAAGTCGGATTCAAGACATTACCACTGGGAGGATCTGATCCTTTTCTTTGAAGGACCAGATTGTGTCTAGAGACGTTGAATTCCTCACGAGGAATATCAGAGCGTCCTTTCTTTACACAGTTAGGAAGCAGGAGGACACCACTCCGGGAAGAGGACTGCATGGAAGGTACTTCAGTGTGGCCTATACTTGCCGACTCTGTTTCGCGATGCGTTTGTAAAGTCGTGCCTAGTATGCCAGCGAATGGGAGGAACCGTTGGTTCCGAGGATGAGATGTTGATGCAGCATGTCATCATTTGTGACGTCTTTGACGCATGGGGCATCGACTTCGTGGGTCCATTCCTTGTTAGCCACGGATTCGAATACATCCTTCTGCGGTAGACTATCTGTCCAGATGGGTGTAGGCTATCCCAACCCGAGCTACAGACAGCAGGGCTATCTGTAAATTCATTAGAGATCACATCATCTCTAGGTTCGGGATCCTCAAAATGTTGATATCAGATGGGGGTAGCCACTTTGTAAACAGAGATGTGAAGAAGCTCTTGAAGGATTACGACATCGAACAACGTGTCGCTAGTCCTTACCACCCACATACCAATGGCATGGCTAAGGTGTCGAATAGGGAGGTGAAAACCATATTACAGAAGCTTGTCCACGCAGACAGGAAGGACTGGTCTCAGATCTTGGATCAAGTCCTATGGGCTTATAGGACATCTTACAAGACACTGTTAGGAACCTCCCCATTCGGGATGGTATTTGGGAAGCCGTGCCATTTGCCCATAGAGTTAGTGCACAAATCAGAATGGGCAATCAAAAAGGTCAATTCGAATACACACTTAGGGCAGAAACAGAGAGAAATGGATCTGAATGAGTTTGTGGAAGTCAGAAACCGAGCATAAGACAACAGTTTGGTGTACAAGGACAAAGTAAAGCGTTGGCATGATAGATATATCAGAAGAAAGACCATTATTCCTAGACAGAAGGTATGGTTGTTCAATGCAAGGCTGAAGGTTTTCCATGGCAAGCTGAAATACAAGTGGACGGGCCCATTCATTGTCCGTGATGTGCATAATAGTGGATGTGTTGAGATCTCAGATCTCACAGATGACGCACATACATTCCTAGTCAATGGACAACTGTTAAAACACTTCATCGAACCCAATGAACAGTTAGTCCATGTTGTGGAGATTGTATTCATGCGTGAGAGAGATTCAACAGATACACATAGAGCCACGTATGAGACCTTGCAGCAGTGAACTCTCGCCATCAGCAGCATCTGGAAAGATTCAGATCACTATCCATGTATATACCCACCATTCTCGTTCATTCTTCCCCTCCCTCCCACGACTCTAATCACTCACCCCAACTTCATATATTTTCATCTATGACTATACTTAGGATGACCAGATCCTAAGTATAGGGGGGAGAGTCACCTGATGCAATTCACTGTACATCCTCCATATCACATCGGTCCTCATACCACTCCCGTCCTATATTTACCTGAGCCTAAGTATAGGGGGGGGACCGATGCCCGCCATATATATATATATATATATATATATATATATATATATATATATATATTTTCATTCACTTCCCCTCTTGACGTCGTTCACCTCATTTTTGATCTTCTTCTACACTTAGGCTGCTAGAGCCAAAGTATAGGGGGGCAGGATGACTTCTGTACATTTTTGCTCTTTTGGCTCTCCTAGACTTAGAACGAGTTATGTCTTCTTCCTCGCTTTTCGTGCTATGAGGACATCGCACACTCTAAGTATAGGAGGCGTGTATATATTACATATATACTTTACCCATAGCTCGTACTTTCGTGTATTTTCATGTATTTTTTATATATTATGCAATAATTACGGCTGGGTAAAAAATTGAAAAAAAAAACAAAAACAAAAACAAAAACAAAAAATAGGCTTCTTATTTACTCTTGCACAACATCTCTTATAAAGAAAGAAAAAGAGTCTTGCATTTCATTCATCTACATAGCATGTCATCTGCACCTCATATGCATATCGTGCATATGCAAAGTGAAAAGCTAGTGGGTTCTGAACCAAGTTATGAGTAGATGTTGAGGAGGGACTTGATTTGACCTTAATCCACCTAATTTCATAGGAACCTTATAGGAACTGGAGTTAAGATTTCTCAGGACAAGTAACTTAATTCTTTAAGCCGCAAGTCTATGTTCACACGTCATCTTGATTAGTCTAAGTAGAATATCTCGTGCACACGTATGATTCTTTTAGATAATGAACTAACTTGGACAAGCACAATGCACGTAGCTCTTCATTGATGAGGTGGTGAGGAGGTAGAATCCTTTAGCTTGGAGTAGCACACTGGTGGAAACATTTGTCCTCCTCTAGGGAGGGTAGTGCATTGATGAACCGCCAAATCGGCCCTTTAAAAGTGTAGTTTTAACACTTGAAATAGTCATCGTAGCCGGGCCGAGATGGGCTTATCAAAGACCATCTTATTGATATTTCGATAAGAATCAGATGGTTCATATTTTTTTTACTTGGCAAGAAACCAAGGTCGAACTCAAGGACACGAGCCTTTCTCGTATTAATCACATTTTTGATCCATCTAATTAAATGTTGAGTTAAAGTCATATAGGTCAAAGCATGCAAGGAGACACAATAATGCATTAAAATAAAACATGCATATTTTATATTTTAATCATGCAGATAAATGCCATGAAATGCATCACAAATATGCCCTAGGTCAAAATGATGAGCCAACTAAACAACCAGTTAATTTTATATTTAAATGAGATGACAAACTCAATTTGAACAAGGCATAGATTACGTAACAAGAGGCACATAGCTATCAAAATAATACATCAAAATTAATGTTTCCAGCATAAAAAATGATCATGCCATTGGAAAGTTCATCAAACCAGCTTTAAAATGAAACTGAAATCAACTCAATTAGATATACAAAGCTCAAGATATGCAAGAATGAAAGCAAGGGCATAACTGAAAAGATACATGAAAAGATAAATACAAATAGGTCCCTGGGAAGGACTAAAGTGAAAATAAAATAAGTATCAGGGCCTTCCCTGTAAAAGTTCCACACGTGCAGGGGCCTCTCTGCAAATAGTAAAACCTGCGAGGGTTTTAATGTAATAACCCACTGTGCACGAGCGCTGCACATGATGAGGGACCTGTCCGCAAAATGGGGGAGAAGTCGGGGCTTCCCTGCAAATTACCCAGATGGCACGTGCTACACACGCGCCATCCAGGTTTGGTCGGAGGCTAGGAGGTGCTTCGGGTTGGCTCGGTAGTGGTCGATGCTCCAGAAGGCTCGGTAGCTAGCTCGGATGCGGCTCGGGAACTCGGAGCCTGGAGGCTCGGTGTAGGCTCTGGAGACACCACGTGGATAGCTGTGGACCATCCGATCACAAAGATCGAGCGGCTCCTGGAGTAGCATGCGTGGCTGCTCGTACACCGTTGGATCTTCGAAGATCCAACGGTTGCTGAAGTCGAGAGAGTGGCATCATCTGGGTCGTTGGATGGTCGCTGAGAGAGGACCATCCAACGGCAGCTGCTTCTCCTCCCTCCTCTGCGGCTGGTGGCGGGATCAGTGCTCTGGCAAAGGCGCTCCTCCTCCGTCACTCCATCCTGGGCACGGTGAAGCTCGCTCGACGCTCCTGAAATAATGTTGATGAAGCTGGGAGCTCAGCGAGGTGTTGGACTCTCTAGATTAGGCCACCGGAGCTCTGATGACGGCGACGGGTCTTATGAAACCAACTCCGGTGGATCTCCGGTTAGTGAAAGTTCTAGGAGCCTGCAAGGTTAGTCCAAAAACCGGAGCGTGTGGGGCAGTACATGGAATCGAGGTGGTTCGGGGCGAACTACTGTTAGGGGGCGGAGCAAGTGGTGGCTGGGGTTCTTCTCCGGCGAACCCGAAGAAGATGGGTCGAAAGCGTTGGGAGGTGTGGAAGAGGCAGGAGATGAACGGAGGGCGTCGCGTGAATTGGGGGTGCTTGGCGGAGCTCGAGAGGTGGTTAATGGAAGTTCAAGACGACGGGAGAGACCTAATTAAATCAACGAAATTGAATAAAAAGACAAAGGAGGAAGAGGGAACTTACCTGAGGTCTGGCGGAGCGGATGGCCTGGTCTGGGCATCGAGGAAGATGCCCGGGTCTTCACACATACTGGTCGACGATGCCAGCGAGCTCGAGCGGGCTGATCGCGCCGCAGCTCCATCGGGATCGGTGGAGGGTCCCATCGGGGAGGCAAGGTCGTTGTCGCTCGATCCATACGCCTCCCCCTGTCACAGAGAGGTGGAGGAGGGCTGGGCCTCCTCCCGCGTAAAGGTGGACGAGGGTTATCAGAGGGGGAGGCATGGTATTTGAAGAAGGTGATGGCAGAACGGGTGATGGTGATTGAGTGTGGATCGTGGAGCGACTGGGAGTGGATCGAGAGTAGTGGGACGACTCGCGAGGATGAAGGACGATTGGGGAGGAACGTGAGGCGGTTAGCAGACGGGGCGGTCATCGGTTGAGATGGAGAAAATGGGAAGGGGGAAGGTGGTTGACGTGGTGCGATCGTGGGAAAGAGGAGCTCCTGGAGGTGGAAGACGGGTTCGTGGCCATTGGATCTTGCGATCCCACGGCCCAGATCAACACGCCAACGGATGGTTACGATAAGATCTAAGGCGAAGCGATCGAGGGCGTTGAATGTGCCCCGTCTTGAGCTCTGTAGTTGATGAAGTTGTTGATCGAAGGGCTGAGGTTGGTTGCGGAACTAGCGGCTCAGATGGAAAGATCGAGGGCGTGATCGAAGGGCTTCGGAGCTGCCACGTGGCAAGCTATGGTTATGACGCGAACGGACGGTGATGATTAAGGATGAGAGTTGATCTGATGGTTAGAAAGAAAGGCGCATGTGGAGAAGGCGAAGCCGTTGGATCAGAAGGATATCCAACGGCCGAGGATAGGGGTGGATAAGACAAAGGTGGGCGGGCCACGTGGCTCACCCAGAACGGGCCACGTGGCCCAATCAAATTATTTTGATCTTCCAGCTGACTTTTGAAGGGATAAAAAGCCGAATTTGAGAAAATTTAAAACATGAAAGTTGTAGATCTTGATGAGATCTACAACTTTCATGTTGACCAAAACTAGAGATGAGGTCAACTAAAGTCACCAAATATTTTTAGGGGTATTTTTAAGGCTAAAAATACCACGAATTTTAGTTTAGTGATTTTTTTGTGGTTTTTAATTTATTAAGGACTCTGATAATTACATGACATTATATGGGTTTTATTGACACATGTTTAAGCAAGGGGGTTAATAATAGTCAATTATGATGATGAAATTGGGTTTCATCATGCATCTAAACCTAGATTGGTGGTGTTGACATCTAAGGATGGGATGCTGTGGATTGCAATAAGGCTTCCAAAGAGGGATAGTCTGCTGGCTCAAGAGGAGAAACTACTGATGTATATGATGCACCTTGTATATAGTTCGAAAAGAAAAAAAAAGAAAAAAATGCAAGAACTACAGTAAAAAGTAGATAGGCCAGATAGAAAATAAAAAACCTGTCAGAATATGTATATTAGCAAGAAGTCTACAGCTGGATGACTTGGCTACACTAGTCAGGCATCCTGGGATAGGTAGCTACACTAGCTACCGTCCATCCTTTTCTCCACCCCTCCTCTTGAGCTGGTCACACTTGAACTTTGAAGGGAAAACCCCGCTCCTCGAGGAAAGAGTTACTGGAACGGGGAATTAGAGTTACCTTGTTAGAGGAGGCTGCTTCTGAGCCATTTCTGTTGTGGAGAGCTAATTTACACTTACACAATACAAGTAAGAAACATAGTCATCAGAAATTTGCATCTGAGGATTTATTCTGACCTAACTATTGAGTAGTCTTGAAGAGAAGATTTGTGGAACTTGAAGTCTGTTAGGTCTTAAGTTCATATCCCAATAAGGTTTCGTCATATAATTAATCCACAGGTCGAGTCAAGCTCCATTTTCAACTTTTGTTCATGACCTTGGTATGGAACCCAAAATCATTTCACTCTTGCATTTCATTTTAGTTGCTCGGGGACGAGCAAGGTTTAAGTATAGGGGTTGATGAATCTGAAATTCATCACTCTTAAAGTAGAAAATAGAGTCTTGTTCCCATGTAATTAGCTGCATATTTTCCCTTATATTGCATAATTAGAATTAATGCATGCATAAGAAATATCTGCATTTTAGCATTCATATTTGCATTAAATTAAGAAGCCTAATTCACTTGTAATTATTCACCTATTTATTTTTATTTTATACTCACTCCAAATCAATAAAACCAACTTTATATTGTATATACGACTAACTAATAATAGAAGGAAAAGGTCAAAAATTTCTAACTTGTAAAACTACCCAATAAAACCCCAAACTCAATTGGAGACCTTAGGCCTTGGAATGCACATATCTATCTCGTACGGCCTCTGATCTAGGTCTACTCACTTTTAAATTAATACATATTCAGAGACCTTCAAAATGAGACCAATTTCATTTAAATCGGAGCTCGTATGCAAAACTTGGGTTTTGGGACCCCATTGTACATTATATGTATGTATATTTGTACCCTTTTATTTTAGTATTTTATTTAACCTCATTTTCGTTTTTGGTCAACATGAAACTTGTAGATCTCTTCAAGATATACAACTTTCATGTTTTGAGATTTTCCAAATTCGGTCATCTTCTCTCCCTTATTTCACATTTTCTTTCGACCACAAAGATCAGGCCACGTGACACCCTCTGATTGCGCCACGCGGCCCGCTCATAACGCACCACGCGCCCCTTTTCTCTGTCATCTGATTCCTTACCTTCTCTGCAGATCTGAGCCATCCACTCTCCCAGCTGATCTCCACCCTCCGATCATCTCCAGATAAGATCTCCTCCGTCCGCTAGCGCCTCGCCCTCAGCATGCCACGTATGACTCGCCTACCTGCACGATCGAGGTCGAAAGGACTCCATCTCAGCCACTCCTTCCTAACATGTCCTCTATCGTTCGATTCAACCTCCAGTTCTCATCCTAGCCGTTCTTCAGCACCACCCTCTCCTTTTGCCACATGTCGCACCCCTACCTCTTCGACATACCTCCCCGATTTGATCCAAGCCACTCCTTAGCGCCTCGATATGGGCCATTGAATCACAAGATCCCACGGTCCTGAGATCGTCTTCCACCTCAGGCCGCATCCCTCGCGCACGTCGCCCACTTCGTGCGCTCCCCCCCTTCCTATTTTCTCCGCGACCACAACCACTCTATCCATCCATTGACCGCCCCACGATGAAGCCCCCACTCCCTTCATCTTCGATGACCTCCATGTCCTCCATGATCCCCTTCCTCCTCGCTTCACGCACCCTACGAACCTCATGCCTCCATCACTGCCACCTCCACCATCTCTCTATACAACCCCCACCTATGGCCACCGTTACGCCCATCCGCCATTGCAAGAGAGAAACTAGAGCTACCCTCTACCTATGAGTGACAGTGATTTAGGCTTAGAAGCGAGCGACGATAGGATTCATCTCCGGTGATATCCATGGCTAACTCTGTTGTATTGCAGCTCCACGGACGAGCTGCGCGAGCTCGGGGAGCTACCAACCCTTGAGCGAAGACCAGGAAGCTCCTCCTCGAGCTTCTGACCCTAGGTAGACACCTCCATTTATTCCCCGATCTCCTTCTTGTTTTTCATTGTTTTTCTCCGATTTTATTCCTCTGCTCTGCGTATCTTCATGCTCATCTGACCATCCATTGAGCTTCACCTCGAAGCTCTGATCTTCATGCGCTCCTTAGTACTCCCCAACGACCCCTCATACTTCACCAGATTGAAGCTCCGCCGATCACGGCAGAACACCACCTCCGACGTCACCACTTCACCCCCAGGCCTCGCCGTACTCGCGCACCTTCCACGAGCACAAAACACCTCTTTCCTTGCACATGCTAACCCTGCAAGGCCTTCCATTTCATTGGCCGGAATCACCATCAGAGCTGCGTCGAGCTTCTTCGCCACCGGCATTCAGACCCCTCCAGCCACTCCTAGGACCTCCGGCGGCTTCTTAGCACTTCCACGATCAGTCCAAATATCTGGGAGCCACCGGCGAGCTACACCGAGCACGGGGGAAGGAGGCGGAGCAAGGAGTTCAACTCGGAGCCCCGCCAACTCCGTCGCGGAAGGCGGCGGATCGAAGAAGAAGAAGCAAAACCACCGTTGGGTCGCCTTGATCCGACGGTCCTCACCATGCCACATCGCCTTGTGCCCCTGACCCTAGGATCATCCAGATCAAGTGGTCCTTGTTGCGCCACGTAGCAGCTTCCCCAAGCTCCAGTCTCTGTCAGATCGATCTCTATCCAACGGCCAATAGTAAGACATGTCAACGTCATCAGCACCGTTAGATCATTGTGATTTTATGACTCTAGAGGCACCACGCCAGCAGCTCCAGTAGCCATTCGATACACACTAATCCGACGGTCCACATCGTGCCACGTATCCTCCTTCGAGCCTCTTCCTCGACCCTAGGCTCGGAGCAACCAAAGCAGACCCTAGGCTAATCCCAGCCTATAGAACCTCTCGAGCCTCCTCTCGAGCCTCGATCAACGTCCGGGGCTAGCCCCACACATGCTTCCCATGTGAGGGCTGGGTAATTGCACAGAGGCCCTCGAAGGTTTTGGAAATTACAATTTGGTCCCTGCTGGGCGTGTCACGCAAGGAGCGCGTGACTTCGTGGGAAATTTGCATCCACCTCCCCCGCATTATAGGTAATTGCACTTAAGTCCCTGTCAGTATGTTTCATTTTCAGAACTTCTATTTTCTATATTTGCAATTTGGTCCCTATCTTTGCATGCATAATTAGGTGTCCATTTCGCATCTTTTTAAAATTCTAAAAATTGCATGTGTAGCCCGACTTGTCCTTTATCTCATGTGACACGTTTTATTTTATTTTATTTTTGTGAGATCTTTGGAATTTAATATTATTAATTTGGTGAAATTTGCTATATTTTTCCCACTGTGTGCTTTTTAATACGCATTAAATTCCTTGTTGCTCCAAAAATCATCATAAAATCACATTAGACTTAGGATAGTTTATTCTACATTGTGCCCAAAAATCATTGCACTTGCATGCATTTAGAGTCCTTAATAAATTAATTAGTGTTTTTCTTAAATAGAATTTTAGGTTTATTAATTTTCCTGGATTCATCATACTTGGATCCATCTAGGATAATTATCTGGAAATAACGTGTTTGGGTATTTATTAAAATTAATTTTGTAAAATTCACCCGACATTCATATTTTATTCACAGTAAATTCATTTAGAGTTAAAAAATTCCAAAACAATTGTAGACACTTAGGTTCATAACATTCCATCATCTGGCCAAGTTGCATAATGTTTGGAATTCATTTGGATATCTTTCTCATTTATCATGGAAAATTGGCCTGAAATTGCATTTTTTCTTTCCTTTATTGCATGAAAATTGCTAAAAAGGGCCAAAAATAACCCTCTGAAAATCAGACCTCTGAATTCACTTAAAATTCATCTAAGGAGACACCTGCCTTCCTAAGTTCGACCTTGGGCTTGCCCAAGTAAAATAAATCTGTCGCTCGTAATTAATTGAGCATTAATTAAAGTGGTATTTTTGACGTAGCCTTGATTAGCTGACTGCAACGAACTTAACACTTAATTTGACCATTAATTTGATTGAATTAACAAGGGTAGCTGAACGATCGTCAATCATGTGGTTTCATCGTTTGAAAATTTTTTAAAATTTTGTTGCCTCGAGCAACTAGTACGACTTGTCTCCCCTGAAAGAATACGATTCGATCCTCACGCTTCCGTGATGCACTTAAGGATCTTCTCATATTTTCCATTCATATGGTACTACTCGTACACTAGAATGGTGGTTATTGTTGTAAATGAATTTCAATCAATGGAATGTGCACGTCACATACTCATTTCTGTTCTAACAGACAAGAATGTAGTAAATCTTCTAATGTTTGGATAGTTCTCTTTATTTGATCGTATATCTGAGAATGATAAGCGGTACTGGTATTTAATCTTGTTCTGAGAGCCCCTACAATTCTTTCTAGAATTTTGAGGTAAAACGAGGGTCTCTATTAAATATGATCTCCTTCGTACCAAGTGCAGGTGTACAATCTACGTGATATATATTCTCACAAGTTTTGGAAATGTATATGTAAGCTTGACTGGAAGGAAGTGTGCTGATTTGGTCACTCGATCCACTATGACCCAAACTGCATCATGTCCCAAAAGTGTACGACGTAGGCCAACTAGAAAATCCATAGATATACTTTTCCACTTCCACTCAGGAATTGGAAGTGATTGCAACAATCCTAAAGAACTTTGGTGTTTAGCCTTTACTTGTTGGCAAACCAAACAATGCTTAATAAATTCGGTAACATCCCTCTTCATACCATCCCACCAAAAATGTTTATTTAAATCCTGATACATATTAGTGCTTCCAGGATGAATTTTTAACCTTGTGAAATGAGCTTTTGACAACTCTCTCTTTAGCCCTTCATCATTAAATACATATAATTTTCCTAGAAAGGTTAATGCCCCATCCTTCATTAGAGTAAAGTCTTTGAGATGACCATCTTCTATCTTATTTCTTATCATTTCTAACTTTACATCTAGCCTTTGGGAGATTATTAGACATTCGATTAGATCATTCTTTATTTGTTTGGAAACTACTACAATTTTTAAATTTTCTAATAGGAAGCTGTTGACATGCAACCCCACGGCGAGCCATTATGCAATAATTATTATTGCGAATATCATTCCCTGATCTCAAATAAAGAATAAATAATTTGCATAATAGGTCCCTTAGTATAATTAGTGTTATGTATCATGGCCATCTTGATGATCATATGTCTGTTGATTCAATCATTGAATCATAGAGGCTAGTGTTATGATGAATATCTAAAGAGTTATATTGAGGACTCATCAAGCACCATCAAATGATTATTAAAGGAGAGGATCTACAGCTTGAGTAGGAGATGGAAATCCTTTATCATGAGGTTGATATCTAACCGACCTCTTGATGCAGGTCCTCTGCATGGGAATAGATATTTGGAGGTGTTAGATAAGTTAAGTCAAAGAGTTGACTTAACGAGATCGGGATAACCAAAGTCCTATGTCGTATAATGTCATGATATAAGCACACATCCTCAGACCGGAGACAGATGTGTTACTATATGTTGGAGTATGTACATTTGGCAGACCAATAGGTTGATGACCTAATCAAGGTCTATACATCGACGCGTTGGTGTGCATGCAAGGGCATAAGAGTAATACGATCTCTCAAAGGGATCATACAAGTTCATTTTTCGGGCCGGAAGACATGAGCTCACTCATGAGATATTGGAATGAATCAAATTCCGTGTACGATCATCTCGCTTTGGAAGCTTGACTGAATTTGTAGGTTTGATATATACTTTTGGAATTATATGATCAACACATGTGTATGATATATGCTTTTGGAAAGTATATGATCGATACCAACTCCCAATAGTCTAGTGAGAAATTTAATGATAAATACCTGAAGTAGACAGTGTAAAATTGATCTTATACTACGGGTTTAGTCTAGGTCTTCCAATATGCAGGATGTACAGGTATTAGGAATACCTGATGGTGATGTGATCATAAACGATTGTATAACCATGACGTTTCCATTCCTAGGGGTTGATGAAACAGGTCTGGATTTTAGTGACTCCTCTCAGTAGAGAAGTAATATGATCTTGATCCAAATATTGGACATTGATCTGAATGTGATTCAGATGAAATGAGAAGATTAGATTTGCGGTCTTGATTTAATTAAGCTTCTATAGGAGGTACGTAGAATCTGAATTTCAGATGTGATCTCAATATCCAAGTCAATATACACGGAACAATACAATCGCCTTGTCCTTATCTCCAAGTATCTGGGGAGAAAGCGCATTATCCTTGAAAGTGTTCATGATAATTTCATTGTTGATATATGTATCCGAGCTTTGAGAAAATGGATAGTTAAATGTGATTTAATTTCCATGAATAATATGAATTTAATTCATATTATATGGAGAGTTATCTTGGATAATTAAATGTGATTTAATTATAATGAATCAAATGAATTTAATTCATATTATAGAGAGATTTATATTAGATAATTAAATGTGATTTGATTACCAAAGATGTGAATAATGTGTATGTGATTCATATTATTTGGGCACATGAGAATAAAGTTCCAAGATGATTAAATGTAATTTAATTATCATGGATATGAGTAATGTGGATAGCACTATCCATATTAATCATATATATTATAAATGTGATTTTTGATATATATATATATATATATATATATATACGAGAGAGCTATTTGTAATTTACATTTGTTAATTAAATATTAATGTGAATTGGATTTACAATAAGCATTAAATGAAAATGTAAATCACATTTTATTTTGGGTTGTGAAATTGATTCACAAATTTCCAATGGCAGGATTGCAATATTCACAAAATAATTATGAATTATTTTTGTAGAATAATTTACAACTAGTGTTGTTGTAAATATTGGAGATTTCCATGGAATAATGTAATCTCATGAGATCTCATGAGATTACATGAGATTGCCACCAACTCCTATATTATGGAAGGAGGCAATCTTCATTCCATAATCTCCATACTTGATTGATTTAATTTGGGATTAAATCATATTCATTTATTAATATATATTTAATCTAAATTAAATTAATTCTTATTGGTTTTTACCAACAAAATCTTGGCCATTAAGAGAAACACAAATCAATGTGAGCCATTGGATTTGTGTTGCCCATGGATTGAGATCCATGGATCCCAAAATATTATAAATAGAAGGGCACCCCTTGCTCTTCATATGCTAATGAAACATAAAGCTCTCTCCATCTCTCTTTCTCTTTACACGCCCCCTATCTCTCTTATATGTTCGTCCACCATGGAAGCCCTAGAGAGAGCCTCCATCGCCGCAGCGTCGTCGTTATACTGCCCGATCGTTTGCTCGTGGATCTCTGTCCCCTTCGGCGTGTCTTTCTCATGAATAATATGTCATATCTTGTGTGATGAGATCAGGATATTCGTCGCTTGGATCATCAACAAGGATTGCGAGGAGCACACGTTTCATCGATGCGCTCGCAAGCGTCTCCTATGTCTGATCAGATTTGAGACAGGAGGTCTCTTCCTTTAGAGACTCGATCACAACCACACTTCAAGAGGTAACCTTAACACTTATTTGTGGGTTAGATGAAACAATCTGAGAAGTGTTCTTGGATCATGTGGTTTCATCGCATAAAAAATTTGAATTTCCGCTACCTCAAGCAACTAGTGCGACTAGTCACTCCCGATTGTATACGATGTGATCATCATGCTTCTGTGATGCGCTTAAGGATCTCTCCATATCCTTCAAGTGGTATCAGATATAGGTTTGAGGTTTTTGATGCAATCCATAAACCTAGGAATACTTGGGTTCGCTAGGGTTTGCTAAATTTTTTATCGCATTTCATTTTCGCATCTCTGTTTTGTGATTATTTTCGGACCTGCTTAAATTGTTTAAACACAAAAATATTCGATTTTGTTTCACATTAAATAAGGAAACCGTAGGATCTGAGTTTGTGTGATTTTGAATCTGTTTGTTCAAGTTATGATCACATTAGTGAACATGTATCCATTGTTTCAGGGACTGCAAATCATGACGTAATTATAGAGGTAATTACTGATTTGAAACGCTTTGAAATGCATGCAAATCATATAGGTTCTATTATAAATCAAACTAGAAAACTTTGAAAATTATTTTGCTTAATTTGGATTTAAATTGATTGAGATATACCAATTCTAGTAAGTGAGGGTCACTGTTGGAAATTACTTTCCTAATCAAGAACCTTGTGATTGTCATTTAATCAATTAAATTTTCTGAAATAATTATGGATAAATATTTGTGAAATATTTGATGATAATTATTTCCTTAAATGGCATTTCCTTAACCAATAATTGATTAGATATGATCTAGATTACAATTAGTTATACAATCTACTTTCCAACAAACAAAGTTGCTTGAATAGGATTGGGGATTTGTTTAGCAAATCTCCTTATAATGTTAATAAAAAAAGTTTTGATTATTAGTCTATATGGTATAACTTCGGTTGAAGAACCGGCTATCATCTCAAGTACACAATGATCAAGTTGGCATTATCCTTTCCCGAGGTAGATATGGTGCCTAGTCGTGGAGCGTTGGTGTAGCAGGTTGCACCATGTGAGGACTGTCCCACTCCCGTCGGTACTGGCCATGATAACAGGTAGGGACTCGATAATGCATGAGAGATCACGGTGAATTTTTCTAATTACTAATATTCGAAATAATACGTATTTGAGATAATACCATAATTAAATTAACAATAAAGAATATTTGTTGGATATTGATTGTATCATTAATTTAATATGATTAGATTAATTGGAATCCAATTAAAATTAAAACACTCTATTATGAATAGAGTTGTGATTTCCCTTGCTAGAATTAATCACAATGAATATGATTCATAATTATTAATTAGAATTTGCATATGATATGAAGGATCACATAAGTGACATCCATGGTCTCCCGTCAAGGCGAAGGGTTCCGTCGCCCCAGATTGTATGTAGGAGACGCATGTCCGAAGTGACATCTCCTGTATGCATGAACGTCTAGATAGGGCTCTTTGCTTCTCAAAAGAGTAAGGTTGTATGCGTAGTGATCCCAATATCGAGTCCTCATATTATTGGGGCGATATTGTATTGCGCATAGCGAGTACTAATCTTGTTGACGGTTCGTTCAATTAACGACGGGTCAACATCATCTTTGGGGTGGTGAGCCTGGGTATTAAAGACCGAATTGGGAATGCAAGTTGGACTTACTAGGCGGAATGTGTTCCCGCTTCTTTTTATCCGAGTTGCAAGTTCTCATATTATTGGGATATAACAAAGATAAGGAAGGAGATCCCAGACCTTGCTTGAGATATAATGGTAAGTATATCTCTTACATTGAAAGTGATAAAGGGAATGAACTTTCAATGTTGACAAGGCAGGACAACTTTGATATAAAAAATCCTATATCAAAGTAAATTATATATATATAAACATTTATGCAAATTTCTTATTTCAGACAATCCTTCATTAAGCCCACCTAATACTATACTCAATAATAACCTGTAAAATATCATGGATTGGATCCATGATCAAGATATTGTACTTGCAGTTGAATACATAATATATGTGGTTGCAATGTTCAAGTTTCCTCATAATAAAGAATAATGACAATTAAATATACAATAGGACTACAACCCTATGGTTTGTATGTTTCTATAGTCTTGATCTCTCATTGAATGTACTTTGGAAGTGACATGTCGATGATGACCGTAGTTGTCAAATAATACTTATAAACTTATAAGAAAGATGTTTTGGCATACATATGTGCTCTCGACATTTAATCATGAATAACATGGTTCTCTGCATCATGCAGAATGGTGGGTCTATAAGAGATGATGTATTCAAATTGTTTGAGTACCTGCATGGACCAAAAGTCTTTAAGAGTTAAGATGTATGTAGATATGATGAGTGCCATCATTCTACTGTCTATACTCTAGTCTTTCATGAAGCTCCATAATATTCATATTATATGAATTGAATGAAGCATGCATAAATGTTGAAATACTCTTACATTGAATTCTTTTGAATTCAACATAAGAGATCCTTTGTCTTAAGCAATGGTTGTTTATAGATGAAGGGAGCGCAGTGGAAGCATGGGTTGGACCCTAGTAAGAAAGAAAGTCAAAGAGTTGATCATACTTCCGTGACTTCCATATGACATCCAAAGAGTTGGATGAATGGCAATACTACAATAAGTCGATTTATTGATAGTGTGACTATCTAGACTATCTTGGATCCTTAGAGAAGGACTTGGATAGTGCATCAGAATAATCTATATTTAATCATTGAAACTGACTTTCTTATTGGATAATATTTAAAGTATAATAATTGTATCTCATTTTTCTAATAACACTTGCAATTGGATGCATATGTTTTAGAAGACTAGAAATTTTATCTTAAGGTTTTATAGTCATCCACATAGATATTGATGCAATTGTTGCAACAATCTCTATTGGATAGATAGACTTCATAATTTCAGTGGGAGAGCCCTCAGTCTTAGAGAATATCTCTATGATGTAGATATTAGAATACAGTCATTGTTTATTTCTAAATGTTGGAAATAAATATGAATTCTGGAATAGACCTATCATAAGGAATTTTGATGGATATATTTCAGAAAGTAATCTAACATCTAGAGGTCTCTATTAAATAAGAAAATTAATGAACGGTTCATTAGCATTTCTAATAATATAAATTAAACCTTTAAAGATCAATAGGAGGATGAAGTACATTTGATAATGATCTGGCATCAAACCTTGGACATAAGTCTGTTGATGAGATCAATAGACTAGTAAGAGATGAGACTTTAGAATGTCTAAAATTTCAAATCTTACTTACTTGTGAATATTGTATTCAAAGTAATAATACCCAAAGCACCCTTCTCTGAGAATGGATTAAGATGTCAAAGTATTCAATATCTCATACATATTGACGTATGGGGATCATCTATATCATAATAAACATTACAGATATGTAATATGCATTGATTATTATTTGTGATATGAGATTTCTTTCCTTCACCTTAGAAAGCTTTGAAATATTCAAATATTTCAAAATTTTGGTTTTGAACCAATGATTGAAGGAAGATGAAATGAATTTGATTTAACCTAGGTAGCATGTACCTATTAGATGAATTCAGGGAATGCCTTATGGAGATATGAATATCATTCCTATCTCAATCCTCCTAATGTACCTAAACTCAATAGAGTTGTAGGGAGATACAATTTTTTTATCATGTGTGACATGATTTGATCAATGATGAATCTTAGCATAATTACCTCTTAGTTTCCAAGGCATATATGTAGTAGAGACTACAATATATATCCTTAATAAGATTTCATGCATATAAGCTAGAATCTAGCACTAGAGAGTACCACTTCGTTAGGAAAATAAATGATGGTATTGGATATCTACGTTATGACCTTGAGATTCTTAAAAGATCTCATCTCTGAGAATGTAATTCTTAGAGGATGAGACTCTTGAGAATCAAGAAAAATATTAAGTGAAGGAACTCATTTAATCTTGAGAAGATAATGAGGATCCTGAAATTGGAAACTAAAAGGACAATTAAAGATTAAACACTAATACCACTTCAAATGAGTTTGAGGATGGATTCCATGTGTCAGTTAAATCTGACATGATCTAACTTCATATGATGAAGTTCATGAAGATCATAGCATGGAAAGATGGATGTTAGCAATAAAGTCTAAAGTAGACTTCATATACAAATGTTGTATATGGACCCTCGAGGATCCACCTTTATGGGTAAGACCCATTAAGGTGTAAATAGATCTTGAAGAGAAAGAGGGAACCTGATGAGAAGGTAGGGACCTTCAAAGCACGGTCCCTATCCTCAAGATACACACAGAAAGAAGACATCGCTTGCGATGAGACTTGCTTTCTAGTGACCATGCTTGAACCCATCGAATTATTGCTAACTTTAGCTACACAACTTGACTATGACATCTTCAAGATCTGTATCAAGATGGCATTCCTCTATGAATACCTCTCTAAGGATATTCACATGAAGTAGTGCCAGGGCTTCATGGCTGAGGAAATCAAGATGTGCAAGCTAAAGAAACTCCAACTATGGACTCAAATAAGCTTCTTGTATTGGAACATCAGATTTGAAGAAATTATAAATATTATAATTTCAGATAGAATCTTGATGAACCATGTGAAGCTTAGTGGGACTGCCATTGTGTTCATCATGCTAAATGTCAATAATATCCTAGTCATTTGTAATGATATAAATATAATAGTAAGTGTGTTATAATCTGGTTGTTTCATACCTTGAGATATGATCTCAAGAATACCTCTTAGATCTTAGTTCTGAAGTTGTTCAGAAGCAAAGCAAGAGGGTATTGGGATTGTTGCATTAGTGGTACACCTTGGACATAACATATCCCATTTTCTAGAAAATTCCAAGAAAGGCTTCTTCCCTTCAAGATATGGTACTGACCTATCTAAAGGGATAGCACCTCAAAGGGTTGAGGAAGTGAATGTTAAAAATGGTTGCCCTTATACATCAATTACGAGAAGACGAGTGTATGCTAGATGTGTACAAAAGCCAGATGTCTGCTATGCAGTTAGAGTAGTAAATTGTTACTAATCCTACTACGGAGATAAAACACTTGATTGCAGTAATAACAATATCTTCAAAGATGACAAGACTTTAGAGATAGTGATCTCTTAGTCTTATCTTTAAGAAATCAAGACTTTATAGATGGAGATTCAAAAGGTCTTAACTACGAATACCTTAGGAGATGGAGATCTCCAGGAATAATAATATTCTTATAAGGATAATGGAAATACATACTTGTTATAATAATTATTGAGTTGTAGTGTCAAGCACACTATAACTAAACATGATTGAGTATTGGTTGCATAAGATGCAACATTCGCATTGGATGCGAGTGTTGTTACAATGGGATATGCAAGTGCCATAAAAGGACTTGGCATAATCTCTCAGGAACAGAATGACTGATCATCTTACCTAGCTATTTTTTTAAATAGCTTATGATTGTCACATAAGTGAGGGTTTAAATGATTAGCCCATTAATGGCTCTTTGGACTAGTGGGAGATTGTTGGACAAGCGAGCCCACAACGAGCCATTATGTAATAAATGTTGTTGTGAATATCATTCCCTGATCTGAATGAAGAATAAATAATTTTCATAATAGGTGCCATAGTACAATTAGGGTTATGTATCATGACCATCTTGATGATAATACAGCCATTAATTTAATTATTGAGTCATAGAGGCTGGTGCTATGATGAATATCTAAAGAGTTAGATTGAGGACTCATCAAGCACCGTCAAATGATTATTAAGAGAGGATCTCCAGTCTGAGTAGGAGATGGAAATATTTCTCATAAGGCTGATATCTAACCGACGTCTTGATGCATGTCCTCTACATAGGAATAGAGATTCGGATGTGTTAGATATGTTAAGTCTAAGTGTTGACTTAACGAGATCGGGATAACCAAAGTCCTATGTTGTATACTGTCACGATATAAGCATGCATCCTCAGATCAGAGACAGATGTATTACTATATGTATGATTATGTAAATTTGGCAGACCAATAGGTTGATGACCTAATCAAGGTCTATACACAGGCGCACTGGTGTGCATGCAAGGGCATATGAGTAATACGATCTCTCAAAAAGATCATACAGGTTCATTTCTTGGACCGGAAGACATGAGCTCACTCATAAGATATTGGGAAGAATAAAATTCCGTACATAGTCATCTCTCTTTGGATGCTTGACAGAATTTGTAGGTTTGATATATACTTTTGAAAAGTATATGGTCAACATCTGGATATGATATATGCTTTTGGAAAGTATATGATCGATACCAACTCCCAATAGTCAAATGAGAAACTTAATGATAAATCCCTGAAGTAGACAGTGTAAAATTGATCTTATACTTCGGGTTTAATCTGGGTCTTCCAGTATGCAGGATGTACAGGTATTATGATTACATGAGGGTGATGTGATCATAAATGATTGTATATCCATGACGCTTCCATTCCTAGGGAGTGATGAAACGGGTCTAGATTTTAGTGATTCCTCTAAGAAGAGAAGTAATCTGATATTGGTCCAAATGATGGACATTGAATTGATTGTGATTTAGATGAAATGAGAAGATAAAATTTGCGTTCTTGATTTAATCAAGCACCTATAGAAGGTACGTAGGATCTGGATTTGAGATGTGATCTCAATATCCAAGTCACTATAAGTGGAAGAATACAATCACCCTGTCCTTATCTCCAAGTATCCATAGAGAAAGTGCATTATCCTTGAAAGAGTTCAGGATAATTTCATTATTGATATATGTATCTGAGCATTGAGAAAATGGATATAAATGTGATTTAATTGTCATGAATAATATGATCTTGATTCATATTATAAGGAGAGTTATATTGGAAATGTGATTTAATTATCATGAGTAATATGAATTTAATTCATATTATAGAGAGAGATATATTAGATAATTAAATGTGATTTGATTATCAAAGATGTGAATAATTTGAATGTGATTAATATTATTTGGTCTCATGTGAATAGAGATCCAAAATGATTAATGTGATTTAATTATCATGGATATAAATAATGTGGATAACACTATCCATATTAACCATATATATTATAAATGCGATTTATGATATATAAGAGATATTTGTAATTTATATTTGTTAATTAAATATTAATGTGAATTGGATTCACATTGAACATTACATTGATAATGTAAATCACATTTTATTTTGGGTTGTTATTTTGATTCACAAATTTCCAATGGCAGGATTGCAATGTTAACAAAATAATTATGAATTATTTTTGTAGAATAATTTACAACAAGTTTTGTTGTCAATCTTGGAGATTTCCATGGAATAATGTAATCTCATGAGATCTCATGAGATTACATGAGATTGACACCAACTCCCATATTATGGTAGGAGGCAATCTTTATTCCATAATCTCCAAGTTTGATTGATTTAATTTGGGATTAAATCATATTGATTTATCAATATATATTTAATATAAATTAAATTAATTGTTGTTGGTTTTTACCAACAAAATCATGGCCATTAAAAGAAACACAAATCAATGTGAGTCATTGGATTTATGTTGCCCATGGATTGAGATCCATGGATCCCAAAATATTATAAATAGAAGGGCACCCCTTTCTCTTCATGTGCTAATGAAACATAAGGCTCTCTCCCTCTCTCTTTCTCTCTATGCGCCCCCCCCCCCTCTCATATGGACATCCACCATGGAATCTCTAGAGAGAATCTCCATCGCCGCAGCGTCATCGTTATGCTAACCGATTGTTTGCTCGTGGATCTCTGTCTCCTTCAACATGCCTTGTTCGTGAAAAAGATGTCGTATATCATGTGACAAGATCAGGAGATTTGTCTCTTGGATCATCAATATGGATTGCGAGGAGCATGCGTTTCATCAGCGCGCTCACAAGCGTCTCCTCCGACGGATCGGATTTGAGATAGGAGGTCTCTTCGTTTAGAGACTCGATCACAACCATGCTTCAAGAGGTAACCCTAATACTTGTTTGTGGTTTAGATGAAACAATCCGAGTAGTGTTCTTGGATTATATGGTTTCATCGTATAAAAAATTTTAATTTCCGCTGCCTCGAGCAACTAGTGCGACTAGTCGCTCCTGATCGCATATGATGCGATCCTCACGCTTCCGTGATGCGCTTAAGGATCTCCCCATATCCTTCAGAAGCATCGGTCCCCAACTGCTTACTTCTTCGATCATATCCCACTTCAAAACATGCAATTGAGCTAATAACAATCATAGCTTCTGAATAAGGGCATCTGCGATGATATTTGTTTTTCCCTGGTTAGTATCAGATTGTGCAATCATAATCTATTAGTAGATCCAACCACCTTCGTTGTATTATATTCATCTCCTTTTGATAAAACAAGTATTTCAAGCTTTTGTGATTAGTATAAATTTTGAACTTTTTGTCATAGAGATAATGTATCCACAATTTTGATGCAAAAACTATTGTATCTATCTCTAAGTCATGAGTGGGGTAGTTCCTTTCATGATTACACAATTTTTTCGAAGCATATGCTACTATTTGATCATTCTGCATAAGTAGACATCATAGTCCTTGATGGGAAGCATCACAGTAACAAACAAATCTTCCACTTTCTGAAGGAATGGCCAGCATAGGTGCTGATGTCAATCTCTTTTTGAGTTCTGAGAAATTATCTTCACATTCTTTGGTCCAAAGAAAAGGAATCTCCTTTCATGTAAGCTCTACAAAGCCAATGTAATTTGAAAAAAGTCCTTGATAAATCGTTAGTAGCAACCCGTTAATCCCAAGAAACTTCTAATTTCGATTATGTCTTCAGATGTTCCCAGATCAAAATTGCTTCTACTTTATCTAGATCCATATAAATTACAATCCCGAATACTACACGCCCAAGAAATGCAACTTCTTTCAACCAAATTCACTTTTGCTGAATTTTACAAACAACAGGTGTGCTTGTTTGGTTCCCAAAATAATTCGTAAGTACTATTCATGTTGGGATTCATCTTTAGAATAGATAAGCACATCATCAATGAAAACAATAATGAATTATTCTAAATAGAATCGAAAAACCCGATTCATCAAGTCCTTGAAAGTTATGTAGTATTAGTCAATACGACTCAAAAATTCATAATGCCCACAAAATGTTCGAAAAACAGACTTGGATATATCATCTGACCCAACTCTTAATTGATGATACCGAGAGCGTAGGTTTATGAACGTGAAATCTGCATCTATAAGAATATGGATTTGTTGTAGTGCAGGAGGCAGATTTCGGTCATACAATGACCACATCTTCGAATGTGTGGAAAGTATTTTACTTGGCAAGTATATCAAGGTTGAACAGAGGGACACGAACCTCTTTGTTTATTTATCAAATGTTTTGATTTTTTGATGTGAGATTGTTTTCTACATCTTAGGTCTTCATGCAGATGCAGAATAAAATGCAGATCAAATAATGCAAAGAAATGTAACTAGAATCACAAATCATGATGCATGTAATTTTTATGTGGTTTTTCAATGCAATTATAAGATTATGCATGAACATAATACATGATTAAATGAAAAGGATATGCATTCAAAAGATTAATTACTAAAATACCCTACAGAATATGAGCACAAATTGTAATTCAAATTCAGAGTTAAAGTGATCATAAAAATCAAGAGCAAGCATTTATCAATGGCAAAGAGTTATAGAGCAGGAGACATTGTATAACATCTAAATTCATCATATTTTTTAGTGCCAAATGAAGAAATTAAACATGCCATTAGATAGAGAATTAAATAACCTTCAAAACGACACTGAAATCATCCAATTTGGACCTAATATACTCAAGATATGAATGAAATAGTGCAAGGGCATATATGTAATAAAAATGCAAGGAAAAGAAATATAAATATTGCAAATCGATCCCTGGAGGAACCCATTCGCAAATACCAAAACCTGGAGGTACCCTTCTATAAATTTCCATTTACTCACAGGGCATTTCAACAATTTTGTAAAGCCGCAAGGGCCTCCGTGTAAAATACCTAGGAACACACGTGAGGAACATGCTTGGGGACCAAAATGTAATATGTGATAGTTGTAGGGTCTTCTGTGTAAATTACCCAACCCTCACGTGCCCTACACACAAGGTCTAGGTTTGCGAGACGGCCCAGGCTCAGGCGGCACGTGGTGCATATGGAAATCTTCGGCTCTTGGCTTGGCATTGGCTCGGGTCTCAAAGGCAGTAGGCACGATAGGCGCTACGTGGATCCATCAGGGGTCGTTGGATGGCCGCCAAGAGGTGCCTTCCAACAGCACCTGCTCTTCGTCTCTACCGGAGGAGCGGCGGTGTAGTTGGATCTCAGAAGAGTCCTCCTGAGCTCCTCCAAGATCCTCTACGCGCCATGATCATCGCCTGAGGATAGTGGAGGCATGGCGAATGTTGTTTACCGGAGGTGAAGGAGCGAGGGTAATTGGAGATGGCTCCCAATGAAACTTCACTAGCGATTGCGCTTCAGAGCAATGAGGCAGTGGAGATTCCGATAATTGAGGTTCCTGAAAGGGATAGCATAGGCAAAGCAGTGTGGGGTTGTTCTACGAGTGATTTGGGGGCCTAATCGGGCAAAGGAGGCGGAGGCCCATTGCTTCTTCTACAGCAGAGCAAGGAAGATGGGGATGGGTGCAGTGGAGGTTCTGGAGAAAGAGGGGAGGTGATCAGAGGCGTTCGCATGGATGCTGGTGTCGTGGTGAAGCTTGAAGGATGGTCAATGAGTAGTGAAGTTGGTTGTGATTGGTAAAGTAAATTGGAGAAGAGTGATGGATAATACTTGGAAATGAGAGGGGTTCACTGGTAGAGGTAGTGGCCTGGGCTGAGGTCCCTAAGGGCCTCAGGGTCATCGCACGTAGAGGTCAGTTGGCCTTGAAGCTCGTGCCACTGCTGAGGAGGTGAGGCATACATGACAACTTGCCATGGATCTTACTGGGGGTACATGGGTTGTCTTTGCCTCGACAGCCACCCTGCATTGTCACCGGAGGGTGGAGGAGGTTGGGCCTAAGCCCCTTGGATGGTGGATGAGAAATGGAGGTGGCATAGGAGGGCATTTTATAGGAGGCGGTGGGCGGTTTCATGCGAGGTATCAGAGGGTTTTGCAACAGTTGTGGTGAGGTCAAGGAGTAATGGAGGGGGTGTTTATGAGGTGCGTGAAGGGGGCGGTGGTAACGACTACGCAGAGGTGGTGTTATGGAGCATGGAGGTGTCATGAAGGCAGAGCTAAAGTAGAAAGGGGGTGGCTTGGCCGTGAGGGGCAGTGACTGGGAAGAGAGGAGGCTGGTGGTAGGTGACGTGGCGTAGACCGTTGGATCGTGTGATCCAACAGTTGGGAATGGGGCGTGCGTGAAGGGTTAGGATCAGGTCGATGGAGCTAATTGAGTGGCTGCGAGTTAGGCAGAAATGAATAATGGAGAGAGGGTTATGAGTAGGATCAGATGGCTAGAAAAGGATGGGCTTCGTGGAGATCAGAGAACAGTAGGATCGATGGTGATCCTACGGTTGAGGAGCAGGCAGCTGTGACTGGATGGGATTAGATATTAGGGTAGGATCTAATGGTCAGGAGTGAATGAGGGACGCTATGATGGAGGTGGGTTTGAGCAGATCAAAGGGTAGAGGAAGCAACCGGGTGGTGAGAGGAGGAGTGGGACACGTGGGCGGCCTAGAGGGAGCCACGTGGCCCAATAGAAAATTTCATTTGTGCAAAAAGTATATTTTTGGGGGCATTTTTAATGGGATAAAACATTATTTTAGGTTTTGAGATTTTTTTATTTTTATCTCTTTTAAAGGCCAAAATAAATATAGATAATAAGTAACCTATTTTTATATTATTTAAAGAAATATTAATAATTAAATTCAATAAATATAGTTAGCTTTTTTAGGTAGTTTATAGGTTAATTATTCACAGAATATACACACTATAGTGTAAGTTAATATTAGTGTTTTAATTGTGATTTTTATTGAATTGTTTGAGGTTGAGGATTAATATGTGGATTTTAACATGTGAATATGAGATTCATCATATCTGTATACTTAAACTATGCTAGTCCTTAAAAGTTTTGACAGTGCATGTCAAACTTTCAAGGCTCAATTCTTCGAAGATCCTTAATTTGAGTGATCCTAAAATTCTGGGCTCAACGATGCTCTAGTCAAAAGGAATCCGACTTCTCTAATTATCAGACTTTCTGTTTGTACATAAAATCTAAGGATATGAAATTTAGTGTACTGCAATCATGAGAGTCGAGTCGAGACATCACCCAAAGTTCCAGTCCAGGAGACTCTCCTCTAGACCTAATCCTCAACACTAGGGAATCAATCTATTCTAGCTTTAGTTAAACGTCTCATTAGTTCATCAGACTTGAAAGTGTAGATGAAGGACCAGATGATGGAGGGAATATTATTGTGTCTATTTTTCTCTCCCTCATACTGGAACAAGGGGCCTCTCGAGTGCCTTATTACTCAACACTTGTATATATTTTTGTTTGTTGATCAATGCGTCCATCAAGAGAAATCAGAGTCATCTACACTTGTTTTTCTAGGAGTACATCGGGGTGTGTCTCTTTTGAGTATCTAATATACCTTCAACACTCAGACTTGTATCACTATACGATGTAGAGCCCTTTTATGGTGTTAGCCCGACTCCTTGGCCCTAATTGTGTTTGGTCCAAGTGGACACTTTGAAAATGGTTGGGAGTGCTCGCCTTTGGTGGAAGCTCATTTTAATTTGACTTGTAATGATAGATCTTTTTCTTTGAACATTTCTTTCTTTTATTTTCTTTTTGTCTAGCTCCACTTCTTTTACCAAAAGTTGGCATACACCGATCAACAATTAAGTTAGGTTTCATCACATCCTGGCACATAGGTAAATATCAAAGATAGCATGCGAACTTGTTCACATAGTGGCTAGGGTTTTGTTGACACTCAGTTTTCTTGAAGCCTTCATTAACTTTATTTCATCCTCGAATATCATTAGATCAGGTCTAGACTCAAATCACCAGTTCTAGTTCCTCAAGTGATATCTCAACTCATCTTATCAATCACGCAGTTGTGAAAGGCTGGTTAACTCAGACTCTCAAGATCTCAGAAGTCAAGTATCCTCAAAATCCTCAAGCCTTGAGTGATAGTGAATGTGTCAGGAATACACCAACTCTAGAGTTAGTGAATTTTTGTGAATATTATCTTTTTCAACTTTTTATGAATTTTAATTTTCATTTTTTCAATTCCTTTGAGTGACAATGACTGGACCAAGCTCATATGAATAGTTGTGTCTACTTCCAGCTAGTATGGGTGTAAGTACGGACTGTTAGACGAACCTGTGTTACATGAGGACAGAGCCATAGATAGTGTCCTCTAAACCACACACTCTACTAAGGGAGATCGAAGTTCCCTCATTGAAGAGTAGCTACTCATTCTTAAGCCTAGTAGTAAGAGTCTTTGCCAAAGAAAAATTTTAATTTTTCAAATTTTAATGAACTTTTTAATAAAGGTTAATTTTAATTACAAAAAAGTTAATCCCTCAATTTCAAAAGGTTTTTACAAGTTTTTTTCAAAAATCAGTTCATAGGTCAACTTAAACAAAGCCCAAAAAGATTTCAAAAACTTTGAAAAACCCGGGCTATGGCTTAAATATATAAAAAATAATATACGGTATACCCCCATATACTTAGCTTTTGCTATGTCCTCATAGCACAAGTGATATGAAGCGATAGCTAAGGTTAAATACAAGGTGATATAACGGAACTGATCAGAGGGTCCCCCTATACCTAGGTCAAAAATTACCTAAGTATAAGAGGACCCATAGAGGGAGAAATGATGAGTCGGGTCCACCCTATACTTAGGCTGAAAATAGCCTATGTAAAGGATCTGGAAATTGTGTTGGGGTCCGAGGCTATTAGAGTCAGAAGGTGAATTTATACATGTGACATGATGTAGGAGATGGGCGGGAGGGGGTGAATTTTTACATATTAAGATGTGGGGAGGGGTGTGTGTGTGTGAATTTACAGAAATGGTGGGGGGGTGAGTGCATAGACATATGGGTGCATGTGCATGTGTGTGTGAAGGGGGGATAGATCATCTAGTGATCTACTCTTTTTTTCTTTTTTGTTCTTTTTTTACACATGCGAGCCCTCGAACAAGGGCCGCTAGAAGTGCACATGCTACAATTTTTTACAACAGAATGAATGAAATGCTGATTAAAAAATCCTTGAATCTCTTAATTTCCTTTTGTGGCTACTCGTAGCGGGAGCTCCCAACTCCACGGCTCCATGGGTCTCAAGCATCCTCGATCTCCATGGGCCCTGCCACAAAAGAATAATGTTAAAAAATCAATAAAAAATAATCAACAAAATGATGCAAAACTACATGATGAGAAGACCGAAAATTGTAAAAGTATTCACATAAATATTATTTCTACAAAATTTGACAAAATGATAAAAGTGTGATGTGTCCCTCGCAACGATGCCATTTGATGAACGTGCAATCTATCTCTATACGAATATGGATTTGTTGTAGTACAGGAGGCAGATTTTGGTCATGCAAGGGAACACATATTCGAATGTGCAGAAATTATTTTACTTGGAAAGTATACCAAGGTCGAACACAGGGATACGATCCTCTTTGTTTATTTATCAAATATTATCGATTAGTTGATGTGAAATTATTTTCTACGTATTAGGTCTTCATGCAAATGCAAAATAAAATGCAAATCAAACAATGCAATGAAATACATCTAGAATCACAAATCATGGTGCATGTAATTTTTATATGATTTTTCAATGTAGTTATAAGATTATGCATGAACATAATGCATGATTAAATACAAAGGATATGCATGCAAAATATTAATTACAAAAATGCTCTACAGAATATTAGCAGAAATTGTAACTCAAATTCAGAGTCAAATTAAGCATAAAAATCAAGAGTAAGCATTTATTAATGGCAAAGATTTATAGAGAAAGAGACAATATATAACATCAAAATTCATCATATTTTATTTAGCGCCAAATAACAAATTAAACATGACATTAGATAGAGAATATAATAAGCTTCAAAACGACACTGAAATCATGCAATTTGGACCTAATATGCTCAAGATATGAAGGAAACAGTGCAATGGCATAAATGTAATAATAATAATGCAAGGAAAAGAAAGATAAATATTGCAAATCGGTCCCTGGAGGGACCCATTTTCAAATACCAAAACCTGCAGGGACCCTTTTGTAAATTTTCTGTTTATCCACAGGGCCATTTCAACAATTTTGTAAAGTTGCAAGCCCCTCCCAGTAAAATTTCTAGGCGCTTACGTGAGGCACGTGCCTGGGGACCAAAATGTAATATGTGATAGTTGCATGTTCTTCTATGTAAATTATCCAACCCCTCATGCCCTACACGTGAGGGATAGGTTCAGGAGACAGCCTAGGCTCAGGAGGCACATGGCGTATCTGGACAGCTTCGACTCTTGGCTTGGCATTGGCTCGGGTCTCCAGGGAAACAGGAATGGCAGGCGCTACGTGGATACATCAGGGTCATTGGATGGTCGCCAAGAGGCACCATCCAACGGCACCCGCTCTTCATCTCTGATGGAGGAGCGATGGCATAGTTGGAGCTCAGGCGAGTCTGCCTGAGCTCCTCCACACACCATGATCATTGCCTGAGGATAGTGGATGTCTGGCGATGTTTGTTGATCTAAGGTGAAGGCGTAAGGGTAACTGGAGATGGCTCTTGATGAAATGTCACCGGTGACTGCACTTGAGAGCAGCAAGGCGGTGGAGATTCTGATCATTGAGGTTTCTGAAAGGGTTAGCATAGTCGAAGCAGCGTGGGGGTGTGTTGCGAGTGGAGTGGGGGCCAAATTGGGTAAAGGATGCGGAGTCCCGTTGCTTCTTCTCTGGCAGAGCATGGAAGATGGGGGTGGGGGCGGTGGTGGTTTTCGAGAAAGGGGGGAGGTGACCGGAAGCGTTCGCGTGGATGTTAGTGTCGTGGCGAAGCTCTGAAGATGGTCGATGGGTGTTGAAGTTGGTTGTGAGTGGTGACGTAAATTAGAGAAGAGTGATTGATTATTACCTAGAAATCAGAGGGGTTTACTGGCAGAGGGAGTGACATGGGTTGAGGCTCCTAAGGGCCTCGGGTCGTCGGACGTCGAGGTCGGCTAGCATCGTAGCACGTTCCACCCTCGAGGAGGCGGGGCGTGCATGGCAGCTTGCCATGGATCTCACCGGGTGTATATGGGTCGTCATTGCATTGACAACCGCCCTCCTCTATCACCGAAGGGTGGAGGAGGCTGGACCTAAGCCCCTTGTATGGTGGATGAGGAATGGAGGTGGTGGAGGTGGGCATTTTATAGGAGGCGGTGGGCGGTTTCGGTCGTGGTGTCAGAGGGTATTGCAACTTCTGTGTCAAGGTCAACGAGTAATGGAGGGGGTGTTTATGAGGCGCGTGAAGGGGCGGTGGTAACGACTACACGGAGGTTGTGTTATGGAACGGGGAGGTGTCATGATGGCAGAGCTAAAATGGAAAGGGGGTGGCTTGGTCGTGAGGGGTAACAGCTAGGAAGTGAGGAGGCTCTAGGTAGGTGATGCGGCGAAGACCATTGGATCGAGTGATGCAATAGTTGGGAATGGGGTGTGTGCGAAGGGTTAGGATTAGGTCAATGGAGTTGATCGAGTGGTTGCAGGTTAGGCGGAGACGAATGGTGGAGATAGGTTTAGGAGCAGGATCTGATGTCTGGGAAAGTATGGGCTACGTGGAGATCAAAGAACTATAGGATCGATGGTGATCCTACAGTTGAGGAGCCGGCAACTGTGAGTGGATGGAATTAGATCGAAGGTAGGATCTAATGGTTGGGAGTGAAGGGATGAGGGACGGCTCTGATGGAGGTTGGTTTGAGTTGATCCTAGTGTGGAGGAAGCAGCTGGGTGGCGATAGGAGAGCGGGCCGCGTGGGCGGCCCAGAGGGCGCCACGTGTCCCAAAAGAAAAATCAGAAAATAGCAAAAATAAAGATAAATCGAAAAGTAATAAAAGGAAGCAAAATTAAGAAAAAGTCAAAACATGAAAGTTGTAGATCTCGATGAGATCTACATGGGTAAGAACATTGTTTTTGGTTTTGAGACTTTTTTGTATTTTTTTATCTTTTTAAAGGCCAAAACAAATATATACAATAAGTAATCTAATTTTTATGTGATTTAAAGAAATATTAGTAATTAAATACAATAAATATAGTTAGCTCTTTAAGGTAGTTTATAGGCTAATTATACACAGAATATACACGTTGTAGTATAACTTAGTATTAGTGTTTTAATTGCGATTTTTATTGAATTGTTTAAGCTTGGGGATTAATATGTGGATTTTAACGTGATGAATCCGAGATTCATCAAAGGTCAATCTAAGAAAAGACACATGCACATCGTAACTAATCGAGTAGATCACTGATACGAGGCAAAGGGTACTTGCTCTTTATAGCTAACTTTTTTTCAAAATAACCTGAGTAATGCATCTGTTGTCTTCACAATAAGGACTGGTTCATCTAGTGAGAAGTAATTATTCTAATGAACCCTTTATCTAATAACTCTTGAAGTTGACTTCTAAAATCTCATAATTTGGCTGGAGCCATATTATAAGGAGCAATAGATATTGGATTAGTTCAAGAAATTACATCAATCATAAATTCGATCTCTCGAGGGAGGAGTTCAGTTAATTCTTCTGGGAAGACACCATGAAACTGCTGAATTACTGGAATGGTTCTTATGTCCTTTTCATCTTTAGATGGAAGAGTAACACACGCTAGATATCCTTGACATCCAGTATATAGCAGTTTTCTTGTAGTGATGTGATTCTATGTAACAATTTATCCTCTAACTTTCTTATGAACTCAAATATTAGTTCACCCGGAATGTTAAAGATCACTCTTTTCTCACGACGGTCCAGGATTGCATGATGCTTCGATAATCAATCTATTCTAAGGATTACATCAAAATATATCATCTCAATAACCATTAAATTGACATGTAGCTCTCGTCCTCCAATTTTAATTGAACACCGTTCATAAGTGATGTCAGTTATAAATATTTGTTCTCCATGGACTGATATTAAGTATGGTTCCTTTTAATATGACTGCTTTGTGTTGAATCTTAGATGCGAATTCAAGCGATATAAAAAGAATGTGTAGATCCTAATTCGAATACGGCATTAACCATAAATCCATCAACTAGAATCATACCTCGTACCAAAGAATCAGATGAATTTGATTCTCTCATGGAGAGATAATGTGCTTGCCTAGTGATTTGATCTACATTTGATCCAGCATAGCTCTTAGATTGTTGGATTCTTTGGCAGTTTTTCTTTGGGTGTCTCGTCAGCCCACAGATGTAACATGTCATGTTCTTCTAGCATTCTCTGAAATGTTGTTTCCCACATGATGGACTTGTCGAGTTCTCAGAACTTGTTCCGCTTGTAGACTTTTTGCAACCTCCATAAAGCTTGGCTGATTGCTGGTCTGGATGTGATACATACTCAGAATATTTCTTGCTCGTTGATGTTGACCGCATAGGGTGAAAATGACTGTCTTTCCTTGTCTAAGTCATGTACTTCTTGAATGCATGACCCCTATTTCTCCATTTCCTTCTGCGGTGTAATTAATTTTGTTCTTGTTCATGAATCCATACTCTCTCATCTACTCTAGAAACGGTTTTAGCCTTAATCTTTGAACATGGCTATGAATGGATGGCATTAGACCTTACACAAAATGTCATTTCTTCTCCTTCTTAGTAGGCACATTTTCTTTTGAAAAACGAGCTAATTCCAAGAACTTGATTTTGTATTCATCAACCGTCATCGACCCTTGATGCAAGTTGAAAATTCCAACTTCTTCCCCTCGCTCGTCTCGAGATAGTATTATTCATTGAAGATCTTAAGAAATTCCTCCCAAGATATTTGATGGTCTTCCTCAAGTTAAATAGATCTCCAGCATCACTCAGCATCCCCATCAAAATGAAAGCTATTAATAGAGACCCAAGAGTGTTTAGCCAAATTCATGAACATGAATATCCTAGTTATCTTTTGGATCAAATTCTCAACCAATGTAGGACCACCATCCACAATAAAAAATGGTGACTTCAACCTTCGAAATGCCCTAAAGCGTGTGTCATAAAGTTCTCCTTTTCCATCATCCTCTTCATATTCTTCATCTGACCCTATTGTTGAATCTGGCAGTTCTTCCTCGTCATAACTTTCAATAGCTTCCTCTTTAGCATCATTTATTATGTCTTGCAAATTTCGCTCCCATCTTCTAAGCCTTTCAGGCCGACCTTGGCTTGACTCTTCTACATATTCCTCGATATTTGCTTCTTCCTCGAGGTTATTGTCTATAGCACGTGGAAGCTAGGACTCTAAGTCATCAAGCCTATTTATTATCGTATCCATAAATTATTGCATCTTGGTCCTCCGTGCAGGACAACTTCTGTCAAAATTCATATTTTGTGCTCTCCTCCTCGGCAACATTTTCTAAAATTCAATTATCTTATTAGGATAATTTAAAGAATTTTTCAGTGCGATGAAAAATAATCCTACTTTAGAGAATACAAGATCTTCAAAACTATATTTTATTCTAATTTCTAGATAAATTAGGGCAACCATACTTTGATACCACTTTTATCATGCCTCATGTTATCCGTGTGAGACTTGGATGAACCATTACCACAATATATGTTATTATAATCTATTGATATATAAATAAAAGTATTGGTTTATTTCACTTCATGTCTAAGAATAAATGATTAAATGCATTTATTAGGTCCCTACATACAAATAGGGTTATGTTTCATAGCCATTTTAATAATCATGCAGTTGTTGATTCAAATGTTGAATCATATAGACTAGTGCTTGGATTATATCTATTGAGTTAGATTGATGTTTCATCAGGTACCGTTACGTGATTGTTAAGAAAGTGTCTCCAATCTGAGAAGTAAATGGTAATTTTTCTTTAAAGGTTGGTATCTGATGTACCTCTTGATGGAGGTCCTCTGTATAGGAATAGAGATTCAGAGGTGTAGATAACTTAGGTCAAAGAATTGACTTAACAAGATCAAGATAACTACAACCTCCATCGTATACTGTCACGATATAGGCATGCATCTTTCAACTAGGGACATATGTATTACTATATATCTAAGTGTGTACATTAGGAGCACCAATAGGTTGATGACCTAATCAAGGTCTATAGAATGGTGAGCTGGTATGCACACGAGGGCATATGAATAAGACAATCTCTGAAATGGATCATAAAGGTTCGCTACTTAACCAGAAGATATGTGCTCAATCACGAGATATTGGGATAAAATTATATGCATGGTCGTCTTGCTTTGGAAGCATGACTGATACCCAATGATCAATGAGAAACATAATGATAATACTTTGAAGGAGACAGCTAAAATAAGATCTAAAACTTGGGTTTATTCTAGGTCTTCCAGTATGCAGGATGTACGGGTATTAGGATTACCCGAGGGTGATGTGATCATAAATGATTGTATAACCGTGACACTTCCATTCTGAGGGAGTGATAAAACATGTTTGGATTTTAGTGACTCCTCTCAGTAGATTAGTAATCTGATCTTAGTCCAAATGTTGGACATTGACCTGAATGAGATTCAGATGCTATGAGAAGATCAGATTTACAGTTTGATTTGATCAAACATCTTTGAGAGGTTCACGAGATCTGGATTTGAGATATGATCTATCCAAGTAACTATACATGGAATGTACAATCATCCAATACTTATCTCCAAGTATCCGTGTAGAAAGCTTATTATTCTTGAAAAAATTGAAGAATAATTCTATTGTTGGATAAAGTATCTGAGCATTGCAAATATTAATAATTAAATATGGTTCAATTATCACAAATAATGTGAATATGATTCATGTTATTTGTACATATGAGAATAATCATCTTAAATGATTAAATGTGATTTAATTATCAATGGTATGATTAATGTGGATACCACTATCCATAATAATAATGGATATTATAAATATGATCTATAATATGTTAGAGAGAGATTTATTTCTAAATAGAATTTACAAATTGAATGTTGATGTGAATGGGATTCACATTAAATAATTAATTGTAAATTCAATTTATATTTGGTATTGGATGGATGAATGTGATTCATAATTATCAATGGCATGATTGAAATTTTCGCAAGATAATTTGGAATGTTCTTGGTGAATATCTATGAAATAAATGTTGTTGCATAATAATATGGATTATTGGAAGCGGATAATCACTTTCCATTTTGGAAGTAGACGTCCACCTTGAATTAGTCAAGGAGGACGTCCACTCTAGGAAGGAGATAATCACCTTCCATATTGGGAGTAGACGTCCACCTTAAATTAGTCAAGCTGGATGTCCACTCTATATATGGAAGGAGGGTTATCCTCATATTTATTGATTTAATATAAATTGATTATCTTGAAAGGATATATTTATTTTATTTGAAATTAATTATTTGTTGTAATCTAAAGGAACATTAATCATGGCCATTGATTTGAAATTAAGAGTGCATCTCCACCGTCCAATATCCTATAAATGAAAAGGTAGGGCTTGCCCTTTCTTATACACAACTTCAACACCTAATTCGAAAGCAACATCTCTCTCTCATTCTCATACACATCCAACATCATTCTTACACACAATATTATGTCCGTCCATCATATTATCATAGAGAGCCTCACTGTCGGTGACACACTGTTGTGTTACCGGATCGACTGCTTGTGAGGAAGACAACCGATTTCATGAGATGAAATCAGGAGGTTTCTCGCTCGGATCTTCAACACAGATTGCGAGAAGCACGTGTCTCATCCACACATCTGCAACTGCATCCTACATTGGATCGGACTTGATACTAGAGGTCTCTTACTTTAGAGACAAATGATCACAAACACGCTCCAAGAGGTATTTCTATTACTCATTTATGATCTTTTTGAAACGATTTGAGAAGTGTTCATGAGTCATGTGGTTTCATAATTTAAATTATTTTAAATTCCTCTGCCCTTGCAACTAGTATGACTAGTTGCCTTAGGTTGTATTCGATACGACCTTCATGCTTTCGTGATACCCTCAAGCCAAAACACTACCCTTCAAGAGGTATCAAAGATAGGTTAAAGGTCTTGGATATGATCCAAACCTTAAGGGACAATGTTTTGTATTTTGATGAACCCCAAATTTGCCTCTTTAATAATAAGGAATTTTTGTAGCATAGGAGGCAAATTTGGATCATGCAAAAACCACACCTTCGAATATGTGGAAGTTATTTTGCTTGGTAAGTATACCAAGGTCGAACGTAGGGACACGAGCCTCTAAATCTATTTATCAAAGATTATTGATTAATTAGTGCTCGATTATTCTCTAGTCTTAGGTCTTCATGCAGACGTGACATGCAATGCAAATATGCAGATAAAATGATGCGAGAATAGAGTAAAATGATGCAATTTTTACTTTATTTTATGCAAGTTAAAATTATGCTGTGTAAATGATATACAAAGATGCCCTACAACTTAAAATAATTGAGCAATAAAATGAGGATCGATTTCAGCGACAAGTTGAGCATCAAAATCAAGATCAAGCATCTAGTAATGGTTAAGATTTATAGAGCAAGATACACTATATATAATCCAAATACTAGCATATCTAATTACGTGACAATTCGAATAAATATGCCATTAGGTAAAGAATCAAATAAGCTTCAAAAAGACACTGAAATCATGCAATTCGGACTTAAAATACTCAAGATATGAAAGAATCAGTACAAGGGGAATAAATGAAAGAAAAATGCAAGGAACAAAAGATAAATATTGTAAATGGATCCCTAGAGGGACCCATTTGCAAATAGAAAAACCTGGAGGGACCCAACTATAATTTCTTCTTTGCGCACAAAGGTATTTTTGCAATTATCATGAGTCGGAGGGGCCTCTGTGTAAATTACCATAGGCACACACGAGAGGCACGCACCTAGGTACCTTTCTACAAATAAGGAGGAGATATGGGTTCATCTGCAATTATCCCCACCCCTCATGTGTCTGGCACACGAGGAGGTAGATTCGGAGGCGACTTGGGCTCGGATGGCACGTAGCGCTTTCTGGAGCATTGTGATATGGCCTGCTACCTCCTGAGTCCTGTGGCTTGATCAACCCGAGACTATAGGTTAGGCGTGAGGCTCGAACTTTCATCAGGGCCATCTGATCCAGATAATCGGACGGTGGCTGCTCATCGTGCTCCACCCCTCACCGCTAGAAGGGGTTGTGCTCAGGCGAAGGTCTTCAAGCTCCGCCAGCCTCCAGATGGTGCTCTAAAGGTCGTGCAACCTTCAGACGAGGCTAGTGAATATGGTGGAGGTGATGTGGCCCCTCGGCGATGGCTGAAAGTTCCATTCAGAGATGCATCGTTGGAGATGAAGTCCGAGATCGGAGCAGAAGTTTGAAATCCATCCATTGAAGGAACTTGCAGTAGTTATACGTTTAGTCGAAGCGTGTGTAAGTGAGGTGAGTCAGATGGGGATTCTATATGGGTGGAGGGATGGAAAATACAATCTTCTTCTCCGATGAAGTGGAGAGGAAGGGAAGCGGAAGTGGAGGAGGTCATGTAGAAAGGGAGAAGGTGGTCGGGATAGGTCGCGAAGATTGGGGTGGTAAGGCAGAGCTTGTAGATGGTTAGGAGAAGGTGGGATGGTTGTAGGAAGTGGGAAAATGAAGAGAAAACAAGAAGAAAAAGTAGGAAGCAGACCTGGAGGATTGGAGAAGAGCTAACAACAATGGGAAAGGCTTGGGCTGAGAATCAGGAGATGCTCTGGTCATCGCATAATGAGGGCAACCGGTCCTCAGTGCTCGGCGGTTCCTGAGCGGTCGCTACATGGCCGGAGGAGCCATGAATCACACCAGAGACTTGTAGCTGTTGTCGCCTCGACATGCCACCCTCCGCTATCACTGGAGGCCGGAGGTAGCTAGGTCATAGCCCCGTGAGTGGTGGATGACTAGGGCTGGAGGCGGAGAATGCGTTTTGTAGGAGGAGGAAGGGGTGGTTACCGATGGTGGTAATGATGAATGTAATGGCATATCAGGGGAATGAAGGCACAGGATGATGGTTTTTAATGGCATCACATGGATGAAGGAAGATAAGGCTACGAAGGGGGAGCGTTAGGGAGATGAGAGTTGAGAGGAGGGTGGTGCTAAAAATGGAAGAAGAAGAAGAAGAAGAAGGGGGCGTGAGGTAAATGGCAGAGGGGACGAGGATGACTGGAGGAGGAAGAGGACTTGTGGACTGTTGGATCTCGTGATCCAACAATCAGGAAGAGGGTGTGGGCAGAGGATTGAGATCAGATTATTCAGATCTGATTAAGTGGCAGAGCATTAATGGGTGACATGGAGGTTTCTCAACCTTTAGATGGAAGGAGCCATCCAACGGCTGAGGAGGAGGAGGTGAGCGGTCTAGATGGGATCGATCAGAAGAGATCGGAGGGTGGAGAGGAGAAGGGCATGGACGGTTCAGATGAAGGCAGGCCAGGGAGATCAGATTACCAAGAAGCAAGGTCAGGTGGCGAGAGGTGGTGCGGCCACATGGGTAGCCTACATCACGCCACTTGACCACTCCAGAAAATTCAGAAATGACAAAAATAAAGAAAAATTAAAAATGAATAGAAGGAAGCAAAATTAGCAAAAAATTCTAACAAAAAAGATGTAGATCTCGATGAGATCTTCAAGTTTCATGTTGGACAAAAAGTCAAAAGAGGTCATTTGCACAAAGATGTGTTTTAGGGAGTATTTTTAATGGGAAAAAACATTGTTTTTGTAGTTTTGACCTTTTTTGTATTTTTAATTTATTTTAAAATCAATATAAATATATACAATAATTAACCTAATTTTTAGGGGTTTTTAATAAAATAGAAAATAAAGAAAAAGTTTAGTAATTAAATACATAAATTAGGGTTAGAATAAAGGTTAAATAAACACATACTATTCACAATATAAGAATAGTTAATATTAGGAAATTAATAAAGGTTTTTATTGAATTGGTTAAGCTAGGAGAATAATAAATGGATTTTATCATGATGAATTTGAGATTCATCATGTATATCGATGGCGCAGGGACTCGTAGTTTTTGCATATGATGCATATTTCAAATTATTTTTCACTAAAATGAAAAGCCTGTTATTTGAAAAATAATTTTGATAATAAAATGTATTTTGAATGTCTAAATATGTCCCCAAAACAACAGTTAATTGTTGGCACCAAAGGTGCATAAATTAAAATTCAAATAATTCCTGCGATGATAATTTTTACATGTAATTGGGGATTTATAAAAAATAAATTTTTAGTTATTATTTTCCCATCAAGAAACATGAAAAATACACTAATTAAGTATAGAACTAAACCGGAAAACCACTCGAATTTATTTCGCATGATTACGACTTCGTTTGACCTAGATATTCCATATTTAGTGGTGTTGGGTCGGATGATGATTGGATAATCAAGATTACTTTCTAAAGGAGTTTATCATTCAATGTAAATCAAGGAAGTTATGAATTTGCCCTTGATTAAGTTAATGATGAATATTTATGGAAATATTTGATTAAGCATCAATTATTATTGAATGAATGCTTCATGACAAAAAACCTAGTTTATCCTACAATAGTTGTAGGATAACTTTTACATGCAAAACCAACAACATGTTTGTTTGATATGAATAGAAATTTAGGATCTTTAAAAATATTTCAAGGTGTCTAAGATTTCTTAGTGATTACTATATATGTATCATGAATGTCATCCAGAGCATGTGATCGATAAAAACTCTAAGTACAATTTATGTTGTATCGAATTGATTCAGTGATGTTTTCTATGCCATTGATATGCTAATGGATTACTTAATTGACACCCTGCACCGTATTTGAAGTCAATTCGTCGATCTGACCTGGCTTAATCCGCTTCAAGGATGGGTAGCATGAGAAGTCCCTACGTACTTTAATCAACTATTTGGAATAATAAAATTGTACAATGTGAGGGTGTATATTATATAGTAATATCAAGCAAACCTAAATGTTTGTTGGTTGAATTGGATTGTTGATTATTTTAATATGAATAAATTAATTAGATCCAATTAAAATAAACGCTCTATTATGAATAGAGATGTAATTCCTTTAGAAGAATTAACTATGTAAATATGATTCCTAATAATTAATTTATATTTGAATGAGATATGGAGGATCAAATGAATGATATCCATGGTCTCCCGTTAAGGCGAATGGTTCCGTCATCACGGATTGTATGCTGGAGACGCCTATCTGAAGTGATAGCTCCCACATACAAGCACACATGGATCATATTCTTTGCTTCTCTAAAGAGTACGACCATAGGCATAGTGGCCCCAATATTGATTCCCAATATAATTGAGATGGTATTGGATTGCACATAGAGAGTTCTAATCATGTTGACAATTAATTCAATTAACAATGGGTCATCATCACCATAGAGGTGGTGGGATTGGGTGTTAAAGATCGAATTGGGAAATGCAATTTGGACTTGTATGAGGAATGAGTTCCCTCTTCTTTAAACCCAAGTTATTATTTCTCATATAATTAGGATGTAACAAAGGTAATAAAGAGATACCAGATCTTGCTAGAGATATAGCTGGAAGTATATCTCTTGCTTTGAAAGTGAATAAAGGAATGAACTTCCAAAGTTGAGACGGCAAGATAAATTTGATTAAAAATCCTTAATTATTTTCTCAATATTGAATATATATATAATTGTTTATATGGTCTAATATAGTACATTCTTAATCTTAGATATGAAATCCATGAACCCACTCAGCAAGCTTCTGGATGTCAACTAGTCGACTGGACCAAATTATTCTGATTGGTTCTATAATTTGGAGCTTGTTCTCTCTAAAGAGCGCATCGGTTATGTGCTTACTGAGAATTAGCGTGCAAATCTTATTTCATCGGAAGATCAAAAATACAATGAAAAATATGATGCAGATCATACATTGGCCAGGTGTTATATTATGGGATCTATGTCCAATGTGTTGCAGAAGTAACATATGGACATGGAAGATTGTTGAGATATAATGATGAATCTGAAAGAGATGTTCGGTGACATGAACTGCACTCAGTGCTACAATATAATGAAAAAACTTATTCACTACAAGATGCATGATGGGACTTCCGTTAGAGAGCACGTAATCATAATGTTTGGTTATCTCTCTGAACTAGAAACTCTCGAGGTTGAGATGGATGCATATATGCCGTATGACTTTTTTTTGATGTCTCTGCTTAAGTCTTTCACCAACTATGTGGTATCGTATCACATGAATAAGATGGGTTTAACTAACGTTGAAGTCATGGCTTCTCTAAAGTCTACAGAAGACGTAATGAAGAAAGAGAATCATACTGGTAGTGTAATAGTTGCACATGCCAAAGGGAAGTATGGTCGAAAGCACTCAGAAGGGTCCAACTCCGAAAAAGAAGGAGAAGAGTTAAGTTGTTGGCATATCTACTTATACTTCAACACTTTCAGCATCGAAAAATATCATTGTCTGTCATCACTGCAAGAAGTCGGGGCACTGGAAGTGCAACTGCCATGAATATCTTAAAACCGATGATAAAGGTAAAGTCACACTAGGTATAAAATCTACTTTCATCATTGAAACTAATTTTCTAGGAGGACGATAAGGTAGTTTAATCATTAATTCTGGTGATTCTATTCATTTGTGCAATTGCTTGCATCTTTTTTAGGAAACTAGGAATTTTGATGAAGGTGAGGTAATCATCCAAATGAGATCCGATGCAACTATTGCAATAGTCATCGTCGGGACATGTAGATTATCTTTATCTAGTGGGAGAGTCATTGCACTTAAAGAATGTCTTTATTTCCCGAATGTTATAAGAAACTTAATATATGTATCTAAGATAGTTAGAAATAGATATTCATTCTTATTCTATGTGAAAAGTACCATAAGTCGTTATGATAAATATATCGCAGATGGTATTCTAACTTATGGTGGACTCTATGAGTTGTACAGTGATGAATCAGTCATGAATGTAACACCCATTAATAAAAACCCTAAAAGAACCAGAGAGGATGGAAATCATTCAAATATGATTTGGCATCAAAGGCTTGATCATTTATATGTTGATAGGATAAATAAACTGATAAAGGATGGACGCTTAGATTTTCTATAGGTCCAAACTTTACCTACCTGTGAACATTACATTCGAGGTAAAATGACTAGAGTGCTTTTTAGTAACAAGGTTACTCGATGCAAGGGTATTCTTGACCTAATACATACCTATAAATATGATCCCTTTAGTACCATGACCCGAAATAGATATCGATATTATTTGACATTTATTGATGACCATTCGCAATAAGGTTTTATCTTCCTATTATGTCATAAGTCTAAAAGTTTTGACAAGTTCAAAGAATTCATGGCTTTGGTTGAGAACCAAACTGACAAGAAGATTAAATGGATTTGATATAACTAAGATGACGAGTACCTCTTAGATGAATTCAAAGAATTCCTTTTAAGAGAGAGAAATTATATCCAATCTCACTTCTCTTGGAACTCCTCATCTTAATGGTGTTGCTAAAATACACAACGGGACCATCATGGACATGGTCCATTCAATGATGAGTAAAGAAAATTTACCTCTCAAATTCTAGGGATATGCAGTAAAGAATGTAATATATATCTTAAACAAAATTCCTAGCAACATTGTACCAAAAAGCCCACATGAGATTTAGTTTGGAACCAAGCCTAGTGTTAAACACTTGAAATTGCAGGATTGCTTGGTCCATGCGAAGAACGCGGATGCAAGTAAGCCTGAATCTCACACTAAAGAGTGTTGCTTCAATGGGTATGTTAAGGACGGTATTGGATACCAACTTTATGACCCTGAAACTCAAAAGGTTTTCATCTCTAGAGATGTAAAATTAATGGAGGAAGACTTCCTTAAGAGTCAAGATAAAAATGAAGTAAAAGAACTCTTTGAACCCCTTGAGGATGTTGAGCTTCCTAAACCAAAAACTGAAGATGTAAATAAATATGAAACACACGTAACTCTTCGAAGGAGTTTGAGGTTAGTTGCACCACCTGAAAGGTATGGATTACATGTGTTAGGTAATACTGACGATGATCCAGTTTCATTTGATGAGGCACTTGCAGTTCACGACATGGATAGATGGATGCTAGCAATGAAGCTTGAAATATAATCCATTTACAAGAACTGTGTATGGACCCTAGAGGACCCACTTAAATGGGTAAAATCCATTGGGTGTAAATGGATCTTCAAGAGAAAAAGAGGAACTGATTGGAAGGTAGAGGCCTTCAAGGCACAGCTCGTAGCCAAGGGCTACACACAGAGATAACGTGTCGACTATGATGAGACATTTTCTCCTATGGCTATGCTTAAAATCCATTAGGACATTGCTATCTATAGCTGCATATCATAACTATGACATCTAGCAGATGGACGTCAAGACAGCATTCCTCAATGTATACCTCGACGAGGATATCCATTTGGAGCAGCCTCTAGGCTTCCTAAATGAGTAAGGCAAAGTATGCAAGCCGAAGAAATCCATCTATGGTCTTAAACAAGCTTCTCATAGCTGGAACATAAGATTCGATGAAATCGTAAAGAGTTATGATTTCGTTTAGAATCTTGATGAACCATGTGTATACAAGAAGCTTATTTGGGAGTGTCATTTTGTTTATCGTGCTTTACGTAGATGACATCCTTATCATTGGGAATGATTCCTTAATGATGACAAGTGTTACGATCTGGTTGTCTGAGGAATAAGTGATTCATCACGATAAAAGAGGATAATTAAGATCAACATTCATTGGCATTTAATCATATAAATTGCATAATTATCACTCATACATGTGTAAATAATATTCGTATTTTATCATTCATCATTACATCAAATGAGGAGCCAAGAATCCAATACACATTTGACCTGTAAAACATCTAAATTCACTAATTTTTAGTGATTTTTTTAACTCCAAATCACATGAAACCAACTCCATTATGTACATATTACTAACTGTAATCCATGAAAAATCCTAAAAAAAGCTAACTTGTACATATGCAAAACAATCTCAAACCTAATTTTAGGACAAGTAGATAAAAACGTGGATATCTCTCTCATATAGTGTCCAAGTGAACTCTACTCTCTTTTGGATTAATGTACATTCAATTATTTACAAATCAATACCATATTCAAAAGAATCGGAGTCCATTTGTGAAAATTAGGTTTTGGTGTCTAACTGCACATTATACATATTTGTTGATTTTTACCCATTATTTCATATGCATAATTCGCTCATTTTAATTATTTCCTTTTTCATCTCTTTATTTTAATCTTTATTTTAAAAAATTACATAAAAATAAAAATCTAAAAAATCAGAAAAGCAATAAAAATGATACATACTGACTCGAGATTTCTACCTTGATCCATTTATACACATTCCAACACCCTAATTTATTTTGACATTAACTCAACCCATAAAAACCCAAAAAATGTCATTTTAGTTCATTGCATTATTTCATAGCATGTTTAATTTTTTATATATTTATTTATCTTCAAAAAATTAAATAAAATTTTCAAATCCAAAATTTATTATTTTATATGCATAAAATACCACCCAAAAATCCAAAATTTATTATTTTATATGCATAAAATACCACCCAAAAATGCATATCTTGCACTCAACATATCATTACATTTTAGTCCTTCATGAACATTGTAGGTAGCATTTGGATGAGTATTTTCATGTTGGACATTTTTGCATTTGAGGTCGTTTGGTATTTTTTATCTATTCTTCTTCCAATTTTTAAGTCTTGGTCAATGCACACTCAACATCGCACCATGTGGCGTACTCTAATTGCGCCACCGTGCCCTAGTCACCATTCTTCTCTCTCTCTCTTTCTCTCTCTTTTCACGTGTCTTGCAAGTGCCACCTGCTCCACTCCGTCTCACATGCCTGGCACGTGATGCTTGGCCTCCTCTCCTCACATGCCCTGCACGTGAAGGCATCCTTCTCTCTCAGCCCCCGCCACTGCCTAGTGCTGCTCCACCCACCATCGCATGGCACCGTCGCCTCTCTTCCTTCCCCGATGATCTCCGCCAATGTCCATCTCCCCTCTCCTATCTCCTCAACCCAAAACTGAACCCCTCCATCTTCGGCGAGACCCAACTTCCTCTATCCTCACCAATTGCTCGAGCCATCAAACCCTTATCCCTCCATTGCCACACCTCTATCCTCTGATGATCTTGCAGCCACCAGTCGTTCCCCAATCTCCGGCAACTACCAAGTCCCTAAATCATCACTCCTCCTAACAGGCCCATCTCAACCTATGCATCTCCTCTTTCCCTACTAAACTCCATTTCCTACCTCCAGACGAGATGACATGCATTTTCTTCTTCATACGAATGAGAGAGGGAGCCCAAACTCCAGGTAGATGATAGCAGCCGGGGCTCAAGGTGAAGAACTTCTTGGAGTCTTGATCCATGAGATTCTGCTCATGTTGCTGGTCCTCTTCCAAGACAACGAAGTTTCAAGGTCGAGTCATCCGACCTCAACAAGCGATAATCAGAGGAGTTGAGACCTCCACCACCTCCAACCTTTTAGCTTTGATTGCCAATGCACCCATCTCCTTCATCCCTCCACCTGCTTCTCTATCTCTGCAGCCTTCCACGATTCCGCTCCTTCCACTGCCTCGTTAGGAGCCTCATCCACCAGTCTTCATAGCGATCACCTGAATCATCCAAGAGTACCGCCATCCCCTGTAGCAGCAAGAAACAAAGAACAAGGGTTACAAGAGTCTTACGATCAAGAATTCTATTCATCCGGGCCGTTTCTTGTCGCCCAATACTCAATCATCAATCGACACTCCAACGGACGTGCCGGATTTTCCCTAGGCCTACCACCCAAGCCACAAACTTCAGATAACATCGAGATACCAGAACACGACACATGGAGCATAAGTCCCACGCCCCCAATCGAACTGAGAACCATGTACCTTGCTTGCGCCTTGGGGAATTTACAACTATGTCCTCCCAGTTTCCAGTAATTGCAAACATATCCTCACATGGGGGAAATTACAAGGACACCTAGGAGGCTTTGGATAATTACACATTAGCATTTTCCAGGGGTATAAGTGCAAGTATTTATTTACTTTTTTTATAATATAGTCCATAAACTTCATTTGATCAAATTTTAAACAATATTTATCAGAATTTGACATTTTAATAGCTATCTGATTGTCTTCATATAGAACTATTAATTCCATTATTAGAGATATTTATGAGCATCAATAAATTAAGGGTTCAGTTTATTTATTTTGGTCATCTTTATTCTCATTCATTGATTCTATTTCTCATTAGTTCCTACATTGATTTAGGGATATTTATTGGAGAGATTAATTTGATTAATAAATTATCTCTGAGATTAATTAAGGGGGAGGCTATTTGGATTAATTGACTTGGCTTGGTCTGACTTGCTGCTCCGCATTCACCATTTCACATCATTATCATTTGAAAATCATAAAAAAATTACATTTATTTATCGTCCTGCACAACAAAGCAATATTTTTATTTGGATAAAAACTATTTTGAAAAACCATGCATCATATCTCCTTGATTAAGTAATTGCATCTCTTTAATAAAAAATCCATTAAAAGCTGAAAAATATAAAACATTAAAAATATTCTTCTTCTCTTTTGAAAATCTAAATTTATTAGATTATTTAAAGATTGGTTCTAGACCCTCATATATACCTCCCTGAGTTCGACCTTGGGACTTACCCAAGTAAAATAAATAAATTTGATCATACTGAGACTTGATTCTCCATATCATTTCTCGATGTGATCATTTTTTACTATTCGTTGAATTTTCCGTCTACAACAACTTCGAAAACATCATTCGTCAATTCGACAAAAATTAACAAAGGGAATTCCATGCCCGTCACTACCCCATACCTTGGAGATGAAGATCTTGGAGAAGCCTCATATATCTTGGTTCTAAAGCGATTCATAGAAAATGAGATTTTGGGATTATCAAAACATAGATACATTAAGAAGATCTTGGATTGTTTCTGTATTGATAATTTCACTAAAGTCTTCCTTCCCTTAAGACATGGTATACACCTATCTAAAGGGATGGCTCCTCAAAGTGCTGAGAATAAGAAAATCGTGGCTGGATGCCCTTACGCATCAGTTGTGGGAAGTCTAATATATGTCATGATATGCACAAGGATAGATATCTACCATGTAGTGGGAGTGGTAAGTCACTACCAATCAGGCTATGGAGAACAACTCTGGAATGTAGTGAAGAGCATTTTTAAGTATTTAAGATAGACACAAGACCACTTCTTGGTTTATGGAGAAGGTGATCTTCAAGTCTTGGGATACACAGATTCAGGCTTCCAGTCAGATATAAATGACCACAAGTCAACTTCAGGGTTGGTATTCTTGTTAGAGAAGTAAGAAGCAGGACACTATGGTTGATTCAACAATATAAGCTGAATATATTGCCATATCAGACGCTACAAAGGAGGCGATGTGGTTATGCAAGTTCATCCTAGAACTTGGCATAGTTTCCTCTGATACCCCCATCCCGTTGCTCTGTGATAATAGGGGAGCCATATATCAAGCAAAGTAACCATAGTGGCATCAAAAGAGTAAACACATTGAAAGTAGATACCACATTATTTAAGAGATTCAAAAGCATGGTGACATCGTCATCACTAAGGTGGCATCTTCCAACAACGTTGTTGATCCTCTTACCAAAACCTTACCCCAGAAGGTTTTCGATCAGCACATAATGAGCATGGATTTAAAGATTGTACTTAAATTGTTATGAGGACTAGTGGGAAATTGTAAGACATGTGAGCCACTGGTGAACCATTTCCATAATAAATGTTATTAATATGTTGATATATCAATAAAGGTTATTGGTTTATTGCACTCTCTATCTAAGATTAAATGAATGAATGCACTTATAAGGTCCCAACGTACAATTAGGATTACATACTATGGCCATATTAATAACCATACAGTTGTTGAATCAAATGTTGAATCATAAACGCTGGTGCTCGGATGATATCTAAGGAGTTAGATTGAGGACTCATGAAGTCCGTCAAGTGATTATTAAGTAAGTATCTCCAACCTGAAATGGAGATGGTAATTTTTCTCTAAAGGCCAATATCTAGTCGATCTCTTGATGAAGGTCCTCTGTATAGGAATAGAGATTTGGAGGTGTCAGATAAGTTAGGTCAAAGAGTTGACTTAACGAGATTGAGATAACTAAGACCTATGTTGTATACTATCAAGATATAAGCATGCAACATTTGATCGAATATAGATGTATTCCTATATGTCTGAGTGTTTATATTAGGCATACCATTAGGTTGATGACCTAATCAACATCTATACCTCGATGAGCTAGTGTGCACACGAGGGCATATGAGTAATACGATCTCTCAAAAGGAATCATACAAGTTTACTACTGAACCGACACGAGCTCACTCGTGAGATATTGGGATTAAATTCCATGCACGTTCATCTTGCTTTGGAGGCATGAAGGAATTTATATGTATGAAATATGCTTCTGGAAAGTATATGATAGATACCAACTTCCAGTGATAAACTGAGAAACTTAATGATAAAACTCTAAAGGAGACAGTTTAAATTTGAACTAAAACGTTGGTTTTATTCTAGGTCTTCCAGTATGCAAGATGTATGGGTATTAGGAATACTCGAAGGTAATGTGATCGCAAACGATTGTATAACAATGATACTTCCATTCTGAATGAGTAATGAAACATGTTTGGATTTTAGTGACTCCTCTCAATAGATTGGTAATCTGATATTAGTCCAAATGTTGGTAATGACGTCCCGAGCGACTAAGGTAAATGGTATAAATGGTCGTTGCGACCTCAACCACCTGGATCGAGCTCAATCAAGAAAATTAAGACCACCAAAATAGAAATCAAGCAATCAATCAAACAGAGCGATATCTCTAATTTATTTTACCTGGTATAGCTACCAGGGTCGAACACAAGGAGCACATGATGCTGACGCTACGAAGTAGTCAGAAATCCCAAGAAAACAAAGAAGTGGTGGTTTTTATATTTTTCAATTTTTTTATAATTTTTAAAATAAGAAAAAGGATAAAAGAAACCAAAATTCAGCACTAAAACAATTATTTAAAGACTCAAAAATACTCAAAAAATTCAAACAAAAATATTTTTTTGTTTTTTAAAATATTCAAATGTTTTTTGTTGGTTTTAAGGAGTTTTTCTTATTTTTGATTAATTTTCTAAAAATGAAACAAAATCAAAAACAACAAACAGTGTCCAGCTGGGCTATAATGGCATGTTAAAATTCCTTAAAATGCCTAAAAAATCCCAATAATATTTTTATGAGAAAATATAAAATAAAACCTAATACAGCAACTGAAAACACATTTTTTAGATTTTTTATGAATTTTTACTTATTTTTCTAAGATTTTTACTCTCCATTAATTTTTATGGTTTTTATAAATGGGAATAAGGTGAAAATTGGAAGGAAGTTAAAACACAACAAAACACATAACAAGAAATTATTTTTAGAATTTTTCAAGGCTTTCTAATATTTTTAGTTGATTTTCTAAAACAGACAGGAACATTTTTTAAGGTTTTTCAATTTTTAAAAATAGTAAATGAGAACAACACAAGACAAAAAATTCATCAAAATTCTTACACCAAGGCAGGAGTCATATATCAAAATTTCGTGAAATTTGGACAATGTTTGCTATTTATTAAATAAAAAATAAAACACATCACGTAGGGAAAAAAATGCAAAGAAAATTGTTTCTGGACCAATTAATAACACATAAAGAAACTATAGGGTCCAATCTATAATTTTCACATCAAATTCTGCACATGCTGGAAAACATCCTTCATAGGGGCATATTTGCAAATAACAAAACTAAACATTCAATTCATAACAGATAATAAGTCTAGGATACTCAATGCAATTAATCCAGAATCCCACGTGATGGTGCACGTGGGTCCACACAAACAGGACTGAAAAGCAAATATGGAAAATTGCAAGGGCAAGAGTGCAAAATGCCTGACTGTATACTTTTATTTTACAGACTAAACGACAAACTAAAATAAAAGAAAGGTGGGCTGAGCAAATTACCCATGTAACACGTGAGTTGCGCGTGGGGTGGACAGGTGGTGGTTGTTGAATGAGTGCGAACGTGCGGCTCTGGCGTGGTCAGCTATCAGATCTAACGGTCGCAAATGTCGAGGACGTGGGCGGTACGGGGCCATTAGATCTAACATCTAACGGTCTGATGACTGTTGGAGATGAATGACGAAGATGGCATCTAGTAGAGGGGCGTAATCCGACGGCAGAGGAAGGCTTTGGAAGAACTCCGCCTTGGCGAGTTGCACCAGAGCACCGGCGAGAATGGCATCTGGCAGAGGGGCGTAATCCGACAACAGAGGAAGTCTCTGGAAGACCTCCACCTGGGCAAGTTTCACAAGAGCACCGGCGAGGATCCGGAGCTCCGATGAATAATCGGACAGCGGAAAATGAATTTTAGGGCCCCTCTGTGTCGGTTGAATGGGTCGGATGGGCTCGCAGACAGTCAGATCTCCGTGGCGATGGCTGGGATCTGGGCTAGCTTCGGCGAGGATGGTCTAAGGCGATCTGGGTTGTTCCACGCGTGCAAAGTCATGCAGGATAAAGCTCGGACTCAGATCAAGGCTCCGGTCAGGGTTATTGGACTAAAAACAAAGGGAAGCGGCGGTGAATGAGAATGGGGTCTCCGGCGAAAGCGATGGACGAGACCTATGGCCTAATTTTGGCAATCCGAGCCAAGATTAGGATGATTAGATGGCATAAGAAGATGAAGGGTGAGCTAGGTTGTGGATCTAAGCGGGTGGATGGATGTGATGAGGCTCCGACCGGCTGGTCAGAGCTGGCGGCGGAGCGTAGATTGGGGATTGAATCATATAAGGGAGCTACGGACTACATAATGAATACATGTGGGTCATAGTGGAATCCTGAGCTCCAGCGGGTGCGGTCGGTGTGGTCTTTGCCTTAACTTCGCTGCGGCTGGCGGAGGAGGCTCATCGCGACGGCGTTCCGACCAGGAGAGGTGAGCGTCGGTTGCACAACACCTTTCCGACGACCGAAGGTGGCCTCCGGTTGCTATCACCTAGGTGGAGTGTTCTAGTGTATCAAAAGGGGTGTACGGTGCGAGATGAGTTGTTGGGGAGTCGAATGAAGACTATATAGCCCATCCCAGGCAACTTGGAAGAATCGGAGAATGCGCGCAAACCGAGGTCGACCCGCGCCTCCCTAGGGATCCGCGAGGATCACCGATCCACTAGGTAGATGCGGGCAGAAAATTGGAGCTAAAGGGTGCAAGATCCGCTCAGAAAAAATGGGAGAAAATGGGTGCGTGAGCCAAATCCATGTGCGATATGGTCTGGGAGGGGTAGTTGACTGAGGTCAACGTTCCTCCTAGACCAATCAGAAAATAGGAAGTCAGAAATAATTGTAAAATCAATTAAAAATAGAAAATGATTTTAAATTAAAAAAGTGTTCAAAATGAAAAATATTTATTATTTTTCAAGCTATTTTTCTATGATTTTTATTTATTTTTATGAAAAAAAAATTATGGAATATACGGTATATTATATTATATACAAGTATAAAATACCTACGTATTTTGTACAATTATTTTTATTTTCTTATTTTTTCACAAATACCCTAATTTTATATTTTATTTATTTATAACATAATTTTTGGAGTGTGAAATTATTTTATTTTTATTAGTTATTTACAAGTATAAAATAAATAGCTAGTGATACGTATATACATGTATTATATACAAGGTGAGAGAGAGAGTTTTATTTTATTTTTATTTTATTTTTCTAATTTTTGTTTTTATTTTAGAAATATATAAGGGGATAAAAACACCTTTTTATTTTTATTTTTAAACATAAATTATATATATAGGCGATAAATATGTACAAGGTAGAGTGCCCCTATCTCTCTCTACTTCTTTTATTTGGCGATCAGGCCCATTCTAGACCCTCTCTTGGGTTCAGGTCACTCAATATTTATTTTAAATATTTCCTTCTTTTTCTTTTATTCTTTATTCTTTTATTTTTGCACAAATACATGATAATTATTAAATATTAACAAATGCATGCTTATTGCTAATTTATTGTATTTACAACTATATGCACGATGCTTTGCCAAGAAAATTAGCTAAAAATAAAAGAATAAAGAGTGATGAATGAGGATTCATCACCCCCTATACTTTACTTTTGCCAGTCCCTTAACAAACACTTATTTAAAAAGAGAAAGAAAAGGAAAAAGGTGAATCAAGGTTGAGTGTTAAACTTGTCTTCATTAAATTGAAGAACGGAGCTCAATCAGACCTTTGGATTATTAGTTTGTCGGAACCTTATTAGGACTTTGGTTTAAAACTTAACAGCCTCTAAGTTCCGCCAATCTATGGTAAAGACTCCTCAACAATCCATATCAGAACAAGTCTACATACACAAACTCTAATGACCATGAATCTTTTCTTGTATTGTGTAAGTGATATGTAGCTCCCCACCTCACAAATGGCAAAGTGATGACCCCCCTCAACAAGGTAACTCTAATGCCCTAGTCTGGTAACTCTTTCCTCGAGGAGTGGGGTATTCCCTTCTAAGTTCAAGTGCAACGGCTCAAGAAGAGGAGGAAGAAGAGAATGGACCATGACCAGCGTAACTTATATCATAGGGAGCCCAACCAGTGTAGCTAAGTCTCCCTGCTACAAGCTTCATGCGATGGGCATGGGTAACATAAGATTTGCTTTATTTGGCTATATACACTCGGGTGGGTATTTCATTTTTTATCAGACCCACCACTTTTTTGGTGTTTTTCTTTTCTTTTTCACATTTTTTTTCGGTGTGCATATGTACAACATATCTACATGGTGCAGCATATATACATAAGGAGTTTTTCCTCTTGATCTAGTAGACTATCCCTCTTTTGAAGCATTATTGCAACCCACAACTCTTGTCTTTAGACCTTAATGCCACCAGACCAAGTTGAGACGCACTTCCTTCACTAAAAGAAGACAAGAGGTTCCACCTAAAAGTACTACCCTTGTATGCTACCCCAAGCCAAAGAAGACTGCCTCCTTACCACCTCATCCGTAGAGAGCTATGTGTAATGTGCTGGTGCAAGTATAGCCATTGTCTGTGAGAGACATGTGTGCATTGTTAAGTGTTCTACTTAGGCTCATCAAAATGACATATGATCATAGCCTAGTGGAACTCAAAGAATTAAGTCACCATGGACCTCAAAAGTCTTAACCCTAAGCCATATAAGGTTCCTCTTAGAATTAGGTGGATTAAGGTCTTAACCAAGCTCCATTTTTCAATTTAATTCTAGGCTAGTTTAAATGTCAACTATGATTTAGAAAGACTGTACAAGTATATACAAAAATGTTTTTATGCAAGTTTTGAAACTGTGCAAAATTTTTAAAAATTGGTTGAATGCATGAATGCATGGATGCAGAAGTTTCGCAAAATATTTACACACATTTAAACTAGGGTTTTTTCAAACTTTTTTATTTTTCAAATATTTTATGAAAATTTTGTACTATATACATAATTGATATCAAAATATTTACAAACTCTTTACACAAAACATTTTTACAAACACTTGTACAAAAATAATTTTGTAAATAGATATGTATGTGCAAAATAGAATTTTTATGTACAAGAAAATTTTTAATTTTTTATGAATTTGTAATAAAGGTATTTAGCCATTTTTTTTATTAACACACTCACACAAAGTACGAGTTATGTCTAAAGTATATATGAAATATATACGATACCCCCCTATACTTAGCGCGAACGATGTCCTCAGAGTGGATCAAGAACAATGAAGATGACATAACTCGTGCTTAGTATAGGGAAGTGAAAAGGAAAACTATACTACAACGACGAATAAAAGAATGGAATGGAAAAGGATCACGGTGTTTCCCCCTATACATAGGATCAAGTGATCCTAAGTATAGCAGACTGTACACAAAGGCAAATCCGAGTGGAAGAATGTACAGGGCCTACCTCCCCTATACTTAGGGTAAAATATCCCTAAGTATAGGCAGCATAACAGAGTTGAAAAGAATCAAAAGAAATAAAAAGTATGGCACCCCCCTATACTTAGGGTAAAGTACACCCTAAGTATAGCATAATCAATGATGCAAATGGGGTGTGGGACTGAAGAATGGTGTGATATGGACATATGGTTCTATACAAGGCGTAAGACAGTGATAATCAGGCACGAGATGCAATAGATGTGAGTCAAGAGACCACATCACATGCAAAATGAAACGGGTGATGTCAATGACCAGTGGCTCATGATCTAGATATGGTTTAAGCCGCTGATCGTTAACACGAAAGGTAGACTCATATGACATCTCATGTACCTTTCATTGTCATGTACCTTTCAGACCAGGTATGGTCCCTTCCACTTGCTCTACAACTTCTCTGGAAATAATCTACGCCTGGCATCGAACAACCGTACTCTCTGTCTTGGCTCAAACTACTTGTGGCTGGTATGAGAATCATGCCACTCTTTTACTCTCTCCTTGTATTGTAGGCTGCTCGAAAAGGTTGGATCTCTAAGCTCCTCCAGGGCTGCCAATTCTACCCTTCTCTGGTCTCCTACACTCACTAGATCCAAAAGTATGTCCGTGACAGCCCAAAGTGACTTTTTCCTAAGATCAAAAGGTAAATGGCAAGGCTTGCCATAAACTAGATGAAAGGGAGATGTACCCAAAGGAGTCTTGAAGGAAGTCCGATATGCCCACAAGACCGAGTCCAAAAGCTGTGACCAATCCTTTCAGTCAGGGCGGACGACCTTCTGCAATATAGTCTTGATCTCCCTATTAGACACTTCAGTAAGACCATTGGTCTGAGGATGATATGGAGTGGCTACTAGATTGTCAATGTTGAACTCGCTAGCAAGGGCCTTTACCTTGTCGTTGACAAAATGAGACCCCTTGTCAGATATCAACACTCTAGGCACCCCGAACCGTGAAATGATATTCTTCCTCAAAAATCTGCATACAGTCCTAGCATCTGCAGTTCGGGGGGGGGGGATGGCCTCAACACAATGACTCATGTAATCAACGGCCAACAGAATGTACTCAAATCCTTGACTCTTAGAGAATGGACCCATGAAATCGATGCCCCGTGCTTTAAAAACCTCACATAAATGAATGGGCTGCATCAACATCATATCACGCTGTCCACAAGTGCTCATCCTCTGACAGTCAATACATCTCTTCACAAATTCATCAGAACCCTTGAAGAGGGTAGGCCACCATATGCCGGATTGGAGCACTTTCTTTGCCATTCTCCTCCCAGAGTGATGTCCTCCTGCCTCAAGCTTGTGGCAGTAAGTGAGGATGCTATGGTGTTCCTCCTGAGGAATACACCGACGCCAAACACTATCCCCTCCCTCATGATAAAGGACGGGATCCTCCCAATGGTAGAACTTGACCTTCGCGAGGATGGTCTCAAGTCGCTGCCTGAGCCAACCTTGTGGAACTCTCTTGGCAACAAGATAGTTCACAATGTCGGCGTACCACAGGAGCGAGGCGATAACAAGGATCGCCTCAGCTGGGAAGGTCTAAGATATAGGATCAATCTGCTCAAAATCCTCAAGATGCTCTGATCGGGAGATATGATCCGCCACCACATTCTTGACTCCAGGCTTATCCTTAATCTCAATATCAGACTCTTGGAGTAGAAGGATCCATCTAGTCAGTCTCGCTTTGGCATACTTCTTTGCCATGAGGTACCTGATGGTGGTATGGTTTGTGAAAATAGTCACCTTAGATCCAATGATGTATGATCTGAACTTTTCTAGGGTAAAGACTACGACTAGCATTTCCTTCTCAGTGATAGTGTAGTTCTGGTGGACGGCATCCAATGTACGGCTAGCGTAGTGAATGGCAAATGGTACTCATCCCTCCTCTATCCTAGCATGGCCCTACGGCAAAATCGGAGGCATCTGTCATGATCTCGAATGGGAGATACCAATTAGGCGGCTGTAGGGCAGGAGCCTCAATAACTAGACTCTTGACAGTCTCAAATGACGTAAGACACTTATCATCCACAATGAACTCGGTGTCGTTGGTCAGCAAAAACAGTCAATGGTCGGGTAATCCTGCTGAAATCAAGAAATATAGCGTCGGTAAAAACCGACGTGCCCAAAAAAAGACCATAACTTTCGCAAGTTTGATGGTGGAATGAGTTTCCTAATGATATCCACCTTGGCCGGATCAACCTCCATGCCCCTGTTGGAGATGATATGACCAAGCACCGTCCCTTGAGTCACCATGAAGTGACTCTTCTCCCAAGATAGCACAAGATGGACCTCGATGCATCGCTGAAGGACGTGGTCTAGGCAGTCAAGACAAGCATCAAACCCATCGCCATAGACCGAAAAGTCGTCCATAAAGAACTCCAAGCACTCACCCACCATGTTCGAAAAGATGGACAACATGCACCTTTGGAATGTTGCTCGGGCATTACATAGACCAAAGGGCATCTGTCTGAAAGCATATGTCCCAATGGGACAGGTCAATGTGGTCTTGTCCTGGTCTTCAGGCGCAATGGCCACCTAGTTATATCCAGAGTACCTATCAAGAAAGCAGTAGTGACTCTTCCCAGCTAGCCTCTCCATAATCTGATCAATAAAAGTCAGCGGGAGTTGATCCTTTTTGGTGGCCTAATTCAATCGTCTGTAGTCCACACAGACCCTCCAAGAAGTGGGTACCCAAGTAGTTATCTCCTCTCCAGACTCACTCACAACTGTAGTGATGCCTGTCTTCTTGGGCACCAGATGTAATGGACTAACCCACTTGGAGTCGGAGATGGGTAGATAAAATCGACGCTCCACCATTTCGAGATCTCCTTCATAACAACCTTGATGAATCTCGGATTCATCACTCTAAGTTTCATTAATTAGGCTCAAGTCCCTCAAGATCAACTGCATTTCTGCATTTATTTCGCATAATTAGCATCCGGGCATGATTGCATAAGAAGTGCATTTTAGCATTAATTTCTGCATAAAATAAGAAGCCAAAAATCCAAGCCAAAAATTGACCTGTAAATAGCCTAACTTCCCCTATTTTTAACTCCTTCATGCTGACACCGCATACCACAAACTCACTTCCACTGTGTACACATCACTAACAAGAATAAATGAAAAATACAAAAAAATAATTAACCCAGGTAAGTGGACCAAAAACCCAAACCCTAGTTTCAGGATTTTCGGACTAAAAGCCACATATCTTCCCCATCCAATGTCCGATTTGATCCTACTCACTTTTGAACTAATACACATTCAATTACCTTCAAAACAAGACCAAGTTCAAGTGAATCGGAGCTCGTATGTGAAAGTTGGGTTTTGGGCCTCTTTTGTGCATTGTATTTTCGCGGCTTTTTGACCTGTATTTTATGTATATATTTTCTTATCTTATAAAAATCCAAAAAAATTAGATTAAGGTATCTTTTATTTATCTTTGAGTTTTCCTATTTTTCCCGATCGAACGGCCGAGGACTTTCGTCTACCTCCCGCGCCCACTCCGTGAATTCCGCCGCACCTCTCGCCGAGACGCCCAACGCCCCCCCCCCCCCCCCCGGAGTTTCCTCCTGTAAACTCGCAACCACCGCGCCGCCCCTCTGATCTCGCAACACCCTCTCCTATTTAAAGAGCTCCACCGCCACGGGTCTCTTCATCCGCCGATACCGCACGTCAACTAGCTCCGGGGTGACAGACCGGAGCTCCATCTTCCCCGGCGAGATCCGACGTCCTACCCGACGTCGCTGCAGCCCACGGCACCTCTTCTCCGCCGCACCTGCCTTCGCTCCGCTACTCGCGTCGAGCCAACGACGTCATCTTCACCTCCAACGCGCTTCTTCACCGACCACCGCATCGCCTTCACCGACTTCATCGGCCACCGTCGACTACAACTCCGCCAACGCTACGCCTCCGCGACTCCATCGACAACAACGTATCGTCATCACCTCCGCTTCGCCTACGACAACAACTTGCTCCTCCAGCTCGGCGATCTTCTCCGTCCTCGACAACCTCCACCGCGCCACCGGAGGTCTACCAGCCATCGCCGTCGCAACTTCTTCGACACGCCAGCTCCGCCGCAGATCACTCGCCGGCCTCCCTCAGCCTTGGCCGGTCCTCATCGGACTTGGCCCCCGCCCCGCCTCGCCTCGGCTGACCTCGCCTTCGCCATCCTCCGGCTTCATCGACAACCACCGCGAGCACCTGCACCTGGAGCGACCCTCAACCACCGGCGACGTCCCAGAGGAGCATCCTCGCCAAAGTCGAGCTTCGCCTCTGCTCCGCTCGGAGCTTCCCCTCCTCGCCGACTCGATACACCGCTACCGCCTACCTCACCATCGTCACCATCGCCAGGAGCCGGGCCTCCACCGACGTTCGTCGACTTCGCCTCCTGGGCTCCGCCTCGACCGGCCCTCTAGAAGCTGGGCCTCCGCCCCTTCCACCTCGCTTCCCGACGCTTGCGACTTCATCGCCTCCGACGTCATCGACGACTCCGCCGCCACCTCCATCGGCCTCCTCCGACTCCACCGAGCGCCGCCGCTCCACCCCCTCCTGGCCGTGTGTCGGCCAGAGGAACGCCACCGACCATCGTCTTCGACTCCGCACCGCACGCGACAGGGCATCTTCACTGACAGCTGCGGGAGGCGGTGCATTCACCAGCACCGCCCCTCCACCTCTCTCACGCCGGAGGCCGGGAGTCAAGCCCGAGGCCCCCACGCACGTGCTAAGCACGTGCGTTTGGGGGAACTTTCACCGATACCCCCGGTCGCACTCCAATTCGCAAGAAGACCCAGGTGTCACGTGCTTTGCACGTGACTTTCTGGGTAAATTACAGAGATCCGCGGCCAGGTCCTGACATTCGCATCCAAGTCCAGCCATTCCAAGGTCACGTGCAGCGCACGTGACCCTTGGAAAATTTGCTAATTGCACCCCTTCACTTCTGGTAATTAATTTTAGGTCCCCCTTGCATTATTTTTATTTATTCATTTTGCATATGTACCCCTGTCTTTGTCATCCATTATAGACCTCTACATTGCATCATTTTATTTATTTAAAAATAGCATTTTGTTCATCTTATAATTCTCTACAATTTGACATGTTGTGGATATTTTTGTGAATTACGGTTAATTAATAAATACTTGTTTTGCGAAAATTGGAATATTTTGCCCAATCTGTGCTTGGAAATTCGTAGTTAATTAACCGTTGATTTAAAAATTCCCCAAAAATCACATATCGTAGAGATTAATTTGATTAACATTGTGCCCAAAAATCATTGCATTTGCATGCATTATTTGCCCTGTAAAAATCATTTTGTGCATTTCAATGTTTGATTTTTAATAGGTATTGAACCCCACATTTTTGAGGTCTAGGATTTTTCTAAGATCTATTACCTAGTGATAGATCTTAAATAATTTTAGTTCTCGAAAATACGTAGGTTTAATATTTATTAAAATTAAATATTGAAAATTAATCTGTTTGCAATTAAAAATTCGTAAAAAATTAATATTGCATCTAAAAATTACAAAAACATTACAGTGCACTCATTTCATCGTCATTTACATTGTGGCCAAGTTTCGTATTTTTCGGACACCATTTGAACGTATTTTACATTTTAGTCCCTAAAATAGGCCGAATTTGCATTTTGCATCTCATCTTGTATTGAAAAATTCCAAAAAAATACCGCCTTGAAAACCAAACTAAAAATTGGATAGATATTAATCTAGGTTGTTCCTTTGCCTCCTTGTGATCGACCTTGGGACTTGCCCAAGTAAAATAAACATACACCACGAGATTAAAATTGAATCATTATTTTGTGGTTATTTCTTGACTGTTTCCGATCGCCGCCTACAACGAACGACTTTCTTTAATTTCACGCACGAACGATAAAAAACGATTTCTTATCGCGGCTTTTGCGGCCTCTCAGATGGCGCCGTTGCCGGGGAGGCAAACGGCTTAGTTTTTGTTTTGAAAATTTTTGTTCGGTTTTCCGAATTCGGGTAGTCTGACCCCCGAATTTTTCATTGTAAATCCCATTTTATTTCTTGTATTTATTTTTCAGCATTTCTTTCATTTATTTTATTTTTGATTATTTTTTTTTGAGTCACTCTCTTACAATCTCTCTCTTATTTTTCTTGCGAGGTACCCAACGCACGTGGAGCGGTTTTTGCAAGGAACCGACGCATCTTCACCGACAACCGAAGAAACCGCAATTAAATTAAGATCGAGTCGAGTCGTGAGAGAGAGTAGAGTCTAGGTTTTTAATTTCTGCATTTTTATTTTCTGCTCATTTATAGCGGTGTCCGTTTGGACTCTCGCGTGTGTACAAGGACATTGAACTTTATTTGTGGTGTGTCGTGGCCTGTTTCACTCTCCGGAGAGGGTGGGGCCCGACTTGAGTGGCGATTAGGATAGACCTGCACATATGGCTCTTAGAGCATTTTTTATTTCTGATTGTGCTCGTAGGATCTTAAGCCACACTGCACTTTAACTGAGACGCACATTAGATCGTTCAACTTAGCCAAATTCAACTCAATTCTTCCCGCTAATAGAACTTTCTGCTTAGGTGCGGTTTTCATCGGCTTGCACGCATTTAGTATAAATTTTCAATTCTGTATTGCATCCCACATGGAGATTGCGAGGAGGCACTGTAAGTCTTCTAACTGAGCATTCATCATAGTTTCTCGCGTGCATCGGCTTTTCCCGAATTCCTCTCTCTTGTTTTATCACATAAATCTAAAGGAAATTGGGACTGGACGGTAGACGTGTATTTGTGTTCACCTAAATTCTACAGTGATCGCCTTAATAAAACTGGGACTGCTAAATATAGCCGATCTAAAAAAAATCCATAAAATCAAGAATTTCTGCAGGAGATCAACCCCGACATTGTCTGATTTATCTTGCAGCGAGGAGAGAGACGCACACTAGGATAGAGCCCAGCTCCAAACCTAACAGCTCGCGTAAACGGCTTGCAAGATTGAATTCTCACCAATTAAAACTAACAAGATAACTGACCGGACCTTTACGGTCTTCACTTTGAGTTGAGTTGGTGAAACAACCCTTGTATTGTATTTGATTGTGCGTAGAAAATAGTGCATCAACGAATACCACACAATTGTGTCTACATCATAAAACATCTTGTTGACTCCGAGAATGGAGAATTGTGGTAAATTTTGTTCAGGCTCATCTCTCTCTACCACAAACTCCCCAACCTCAAAAACCCAGAGAAACTCTTACTCTGGACCTGCTTGGCCTCCGGGAAACTCTTCCCAAGAACCCTATTCCTTCTTCCTCCTAGACGGAGGACAGACCCACCCTGTCCATTTCTCACCCCAAAAGATCGAGAATAACTGTTACATCAATTCTTTCCATTCTATTAACTCAAATCCTTTATATTCTCCAGATAAAGAAATGCCGCCCAAGATACCTTCCAAAAAAGACCCTGAAGATGAAAATAATGAAGATCCCATGAAGATGATTCTCGCAAGACTGGCTGCATCTGAGCAGCAACAGCAGCTGCTGAGGGAGCAGCTCGAACAAATGAATGCTGGGGGAGAAGTTCCAATGGAAGCCGCATATAACCCTGGACAGTACAGAGTGTGGAACTATTTGCGGCCACCACAGCCGGAGATCCACTATGAATTAAAGCCACATTTTGTCAGTCAATTACCTCAATTCCATGGTAATACGACTGAGGAGCCATACGAATTCTTGAGGGACCTAGAGCTGATATGTTCTAATCTGAGGCACCCACAAGTCAGCCAAGACTGCATTCGTCTCACTGCACTACCTTTCGCCTTGAAAGGGAAAGCAGACTACTGGGTGAAGAACTTGGGGGTGACTGTGACGACTTATGAGAGGTTCAAAAACCTCTTTCTGAAGAAATTCTACCCCTTGAGCCGGACCAATCAAATGAGGACCCGCATCACCAGTTTCGCTCAGATGCCCAATGAACCACTTTGTGAGGCATGGGATAGGTTTAAGGACCTGCTACAAAAATGTACCTGCCATGACCTGGACAACAACATCCTAGTCCAATCACTCTACTCTGGCCTCAACCACGAGACTCAAGGGTTAGTTAGTGCTGCCTGCGGAGGGAATTACACATCACGTGGAGCTGAGACCGTCTGGAAAATACTGGAGCAGATGGCAGAAACAAGCCGGTCTCAAATTGCCAGTCGAGCATACACTGATTCCCTGAACACCCTTCAAGCCAAAGGCGGGAAGCAGACGGTGGCAGAAATAGCTGAGGACTTGATTCCAAGCATGCATTTTATTTCTGATAAATTGACAATTGTGGACAAGAGAATGAACGATATCGACAGTAGGATTTCGCAATTCCCGAAGCAGATGGAGGAACTCACCGAGAAGGTGTCCAAGATGGGGATGCCTAGTGCACCTACTGTCCCGATATATCATGTGCATCATGTCCAGGAGCAACCAGGAGCAGAGCAACAACAACCATGGGCTCACGATCAATCCCACGCCCAATATTCCCAACAGTCGCCCCCACCGACTGAGACAGTAATGGAAGCCCCGCCTCTGACATTTGAAGTGAATGGCATCTGGTACACCCAAGACACTACCCGACAGGGTAATATGGGAGACCGTCAGACTTATCAGCGCCCACCTACTTTCTATAATGCCGCATTCCAGCAACCGAAGCAACAGCATCCCTATAATCGCCAGAGCCAACCTCAGCAATACCATCAGCAATCTCAAGCCCCCAGACAATCAGCTCAGTCATCCAAACCCCCAGAAGAACCGATCGACATCCAGAGACAAATACTTGAGGAGTTTCATCACTTCCGACATGAACTGGAAGATCTACGGGTTGATGTCAACCGCTTGTCCCGTTGGAAGGATGAGCAGACAGCTCCAGCCACAACCATTCCCGCCCAGGTTCAAGCTAACCCCAATAGCTTGAACAAATTCAACGCATCTCAACACAATAACCAGGTATACTATCCAGACTTTTCCACATCTGAACATGAGATCCTTTCATTTGACAAAATCAATGCCATGTCACTCAGGAGCGGAAGGACCGTGGTCGTACCTGACCGGGCAAGGGAATCGGACCATGAAGACTCGGAAGATCGACTGGAGGATGTTTCCGAGGAGGAAGATGAAGGACGCCTGAAGATCCCAGCAGTAGATAAAGGGAAAGCATCTATGGAGTCTGCAGAGGACCTTGAGCCTCTAGTTGCTGCAAAAATACCTTTGTCACCTTTTCAGCAACCTGATTTTGATTATTATGATTGTAATAAAAACTCCAAGTCGAATAAAGATGCTCGTATTTTTGATTCTGATCCTCTATCTCCTGTCTCAAATGCATCCATTCCTTTCCCGCATGCCTTAAAGAAAGAAAAACAAAAGAAAAACATCAAAGATGACCCAGTCATGGAAAAATTCTGCCAACAAAACATCACAGTCAAAGTACCCTTTGATCAATACGTGGCAGGTAATCCAGCCTTTCAGAAATACTTGAAGGTAAAATGCACCCCCACCCGGACTCGTACAAAGAGAACAAGTCAATTTGTGGAGACTCATATCTTGACAGTTGCCACCACTAAATGCGTCAGAAACCAGCATCTGCCAAGAAAGAAGAGGGATCTGGGCGCCCATTATGTGGAGAGTCACATTGGCGGCATAGCATTCACACGCACACTTCTCGACAATGGATCTTCCATAAACCTTCTACCCTTAGCCTTATATTATCGATTGGAGTTGGGCCCTCTCAAGAAATCATCATCTTTACTCCAATTTGCTGATAAATCCACTAAAAGACCTAAGGGAGAAGTGAAGAATGTCATCATCATCATCGAGGGTACAGAATACAAAGTAGACTTCACTGTCCTGGACATGGAGACCCCGAACCATTGGAAGGAATCGCAAATCATTCTCATAAGACCTTTCTTAAGAACTGCTAAGGCCGTATTCGACTACGGAACTGGCATGATGAAATTCCGTTCTCCAGGCGGAGAAGTGGACTTGGAGATGAAACAAACAAAGTGGCAAAGACCAGACTCCAAATCCACAACTGAAGATGCCGAAACATCAGAATGCAATCTCCTCAGAACCACTGGGCCCATCCTCGGAAGAAGAAATAATCCACCATGCAGTCTCTGAGATTTCTACACCCCCAGACAATACTGAAATCCTCTTGGATTTATCAATCACCTCACCTTTGGGGCAGTCAATCGATGATGAGTCGGACACGGCTCTGGCCGAATTACCATTCTCCTCTATCGATCCGACCCACTTTTCTTTGTAATTGGTAGCCAACATCTCACACAGTGACTCACCGCCAACCGATACTGAGCCAGAAGCAAAAGTCATTCAGCCAGACTTGATCGACGATTCAGAATTGCCAGAGCTGAAACCACTACCTCCCACGCTGAAATATGCATTCCTCAACGGACCCAAAGAAAAATTCCCTGTGATCATTAGCTCATCATTAACCGTGGACCAAGAATCCAGACTGATCGAAGTCCTTGAGCGAAATCGAAAAGCCATAGGTTGGACTGTGTCGGATCTCGTAGGAATAAACCCCGCTCTCTGCTCGCACCAAATTTATGTTGAGGATAATGCAAGGCCTTCCCGTGAATTCCAGAGAATATTAAACCCTAATCTTCGGGAAGTAGTGAAGAAAGAAATAGAGAAATGGTGCAAAGCAGGATTTATTTACCCCATTTCTGACTCCAAGTGGGTAGCCCCCCTTCATGTCGTCCCGAAGAAGTCGGGAATCCAGATGGTTACCAACGAGGAGGGGGTAGAGATCACGACCCGAGTACCCACGTCGTGGCGCGTTTGTGTCGATTACCGGCGCCTGAATGCTGCGACCAAGAAAGACTACTTTCCACTGCCATTCATTGATCAAATATTGGAGAGACTTGCAGGGAAAGCATTCTTCTGTTTTCTTGATGGGTACTCCGGCTACAATCAAGTAGCTATCGCTCCCGAGGACAAGGAAAAGACCACGTTCACATGTCCCTTCGGTACTTACGCATTCAAGCGCATGCCATTCGGGCTTTGCAATGCCCCAGGCACATTTTAGCGGTGCATGATTGCCGTATTTGCCGAAATGGTTGGTGATTTCTTGGAAGTCTTCATGGACGACTTCTCGGTTCATGGTGATTCATTTGATACATGCTTAGCACACTTGGACCGAGTCCTTCAGAGATGCAGGGAGGTAAATTTGGTACTCTCCTGGGAGAAGAGTCAATTCATGGTGACTGAGGGTATCGTGTTAGGGCACGTCATCTCCAAAAAGGGAATGGAGGTGGACCCTGCCAAGGTGGATGTGATCAAGAAACTTGAGCCACCAACCAACGTCAAGTCAGTGAGGTCGTTCTTAGGGCATGTTGGATTTTATCGACGGTTTATTCCTGATTTTTCAAAGATCGCCCGCCCACTGACTGAGCTCTTAGGAAAAGACACCGAGTTTATTGTAAATCACAGATGTCTAGAGGCCTTCGAGCTCGTGAAAAAGAAAATATGTGAATCGCCGATATTACAAGCTCCCGACTGGTCTCTTCCCTTCGAGATCATGACTGATGCATCGGATTTTGCTGTCGGAGCGGTACTCGGACAAAGAAGAGAGGGAATTCCTTATGCGATTCACTACGCGAGCAAAGTATTGGACCCTGCACAGAGAAAACTATACAGTGACTGAAAAGGAAATGCTCGCGGTTGTTTGGGCCCTGGAAAAATTCAGATCATACATATTGGGCTCCAAGGTGACAATCTTCACAGATCACACAGCAATCAGATATCTCATGGATAAGAAGGATGCTAAGGCACGACTTTTGAGATGGATCTTGTTAATCCAGGAGTTTAATTTGGAGATCAAGGATAAACCTGGAATAAAGAATGTTGTTGCTGATCACCTTTCCCGAATCGAGCAAAACGATCATCCTGATATCGGACCAATCAAGGAGACTTTTCCAGACGAATCGATTTGCGTCATTGAGTCTACCCCATGGTATTCCGACATAGTGAACTATCTTGTCTCCAAGAAGGTTCCCTATGGTTGGACCAAAAAAATGATTGATCGATTAAAGTCGGAATCGAGGAAATACCATTGGGACGATCCTTTCCTTTTCTATGAAGGACCGGATTGTGTCTGGAGAAGATGTATCCCTCAGAAGGAATATCAGAGTGTCCTCACACACTGTCATTCTCTCGAGGCTGGAGGACACCATTCGGGAAAGAGAACCGCGCACAAGGTACTCCAATGTGGATTTTACTGGCGGACCTTATTTCAGGATGCTTAATTTGTACGGTCATGCCCGATTTGTCAAAGAATGGGAGGGACTATGGGATATAGAGATGAAATGCCCATGCAACCAATAATTTTCTGTGATGTTTTTGATGCATGGGGGATTGATTTTATGGGTCCCTTTCCCAACAGCAATGGATTTGAGTACATCTTGTTAGCAGTGGATTATTTATCAAGATGGGTGGAGGCTATTCCAACCCGAACCGCAGATAGCAAAGTCGTCTGTAAGTTTATCAAAGATAACATCATTGCGAGGTTCGGGATACCAAAAGTATTGATTTCTGATGGAGGTAGCCACTTCGTGAACAGGGAGATGAGATCTTTGGCTAAGGAGTACAAATTTGAGCATAGAATAGCCAACCTGTATCATCCACAATCTAACGGCATGGCAGAGGTTTCTAACAGAGAGGTGAAGAGCATTCTCCAGAAGTTGGTTCGTCCCGATAGGAAGAATTGGTCAACACTGTTGGACCAAGTTCTATGGGCCTATAGGACAGCCTATAAGACTCCACTCGGTACTTCACCTTTTAGGATGATCTATGGCAAGCCATGTCATCTTCCTACAGAATTGATCCACAAATCTGAATGGGCGATCAAAAAGTTGAATTGGAGTTGTCACCTTGGGAAACTATGTCGAGACTTAAATCTGAATGAGCTAATTGAAATCCGAAATCGGGCATATGACAACAGTGTGATTTATAAGGACAAGGTCAAGAGATGGCATGATAGACACATTCGAGAGAAGACCTTCGTCCCTGGACAAAAAGTGTGGTTGTTTAATGCTCGGTTGAAGATTTTTCATGGGAAACTCAAATCAAAATGGACGGGTCCCTACATTGTCGTCGATGTGCATACCAATGGAAGTGTAGACATAGCCGAACTCAAAGAGAATGCACAACCGTTCTCAGTAAATGGACAAATGCTGAAGCCATACATTGAATCACCCAAAGAACAAACAGTTCAAGTCGAGGCCATCTATTTCACGCAGAGCGAGGATATTGAAAATCTATCTGACCACTCCCACCCTCCCTCCTGACCACATTGGTCTCCTTGTACAGCTTCTTCCTTTACTTAGGCCAAGGCCTAAGTATAGGGGGGGGACCAATGTCATCTGTATATATCATTCTTCTCCTAACTCCCATTCGCTCCATATCCACCCTTCTTCCATACTTAGGCTGTTCAGAGCCTAAGTATAGGGGGAACCGACATCCACCCGTATATACTCTCCTCATTTCCTGACCGCTTTTCTTTTCATTTTTTTTTCTTATTTTCTTTTTTCTTTCTTTTTTCTCGCTCTCTTACGCTTAGCCCGAGCTATGTCTTCTTTACGCTTCTTGTGCTCTGAGGACACAGCACTCGCTAAGTATAGGGGGGTCTGTATATATACTTTGTATATATTTTACCCATATCTCGTACTTTCGCATAAGTCTATATGTATTTACGGGGTGGGTACTAACTTGAAAAAAAAAAAGAAGAAGAAGAAAAAAATGAATGAAAAAGAGGCTTCTTATTCCATTTTCTGCTTTTAAAAAAAAAAAGAAAAGAAAAAAAAAGAAAAGTGTCTACATTTTACGCACCTGCACTTCATCCATCACCGCATGCATTTGCATCTGTGAAAAGTCATTGGGTTCTGAACCGAGTTATGAGCCGAAACCGAGAGTGGTCTGGGCTTGACTTTAATCCACCTAATTTTCAGAGGAACTTCACCGAGAAATAGAATTTTAAGAGCTTCAGGTCTTTTTGACTTAATTCCTTAAGTTCCACATGACAATGTGCAGCGTTTGACTCTTAGTGTCTAACCTGGTCTCTTCATTCTGGGTACCACTCTGGAATAGGGAATTAATTCGCACTCTCGCACTATGCACTTAGCTCAACCCAAACGGGATGTTGGAAGACTGTGTGAGTCTCTTTTCTGGTAGCGTGGAAATCTAAAGACCGGAGTACGGGTTGAAATAAAGCTTCGGAAAAGGGATGGACGGCTGGGCACAATTTTTCTAAGACCCCAAAAAATGTACGGAACAAAAGATTCTATATCCGTAGGGGCACAACAAGATCCAAGCAGAACCACCAAAAATGACAAACACATAGAAGCATTCTACCAAATAAAAATCCGACCAAAAAGGTCCAAGCTTCAAAAACCTGCAGATCTTGGTGGAGACTCGGCTACACTGGCCATCTTCACAAGGAGAGGTGACTACACCGGCCACCCTCCAATTCTTTTCTCTTTCTTCTATTTTCTCCCTCATCCGATTGTGAACACAGCACGACAGACCTTAGAAGGAAATACCTGACTCCCCGAGGACGAGTTACTGGAGAGGAGAGGAGCATGGTAGTCCGGCATTCTGAATGGGAAGAGCTAAAATCCTTCACACACATGAGTCGGTTATTCAATGTTCATAGGGTATACTTTGGGAAGAAGATTGATCTAAGATGACTTCTGAGTTGAAACTGTGTCAATGATGTGTAGAACTTGAGGGCTGTTGATTTTAAAATTCTAAGTCTCACAGAAGTTCCGCCACATTATTAATCCAAAGGTCGAGTTTAGTTTCACTTTCACCTTCAGTTCATGGTCTTGGTATGGAACCCAGTCTCATTTCACTTCATGGCATTTATTTGTGATGCTCAGGGACGAGCATGGTTTAAGTATAGGGGGATGATGAATCTCGGATTCATCACTCTAAGTTTCATTAATTAGGCTCAAGTCCCTCAAGATCAACTGCATTTCTGCATTTATTTAGCATAATTAGCATCCGGGCATGATTGCATAAGAAGTGCATTTTAGCATTAATTTCTGCATAAAATAAGAAGCCAAAAATCCAAGCCAAAAATTGACCTGTAAATAGCCTAACTTCCCCTATTTTTAACTCCTTCATGCTGACACCGCATACCACAAACTCACTTCCACTGTGTACACATCACTAACAAGAATAAATGAAAAATACAAAAAAATAATTAACCCAGGTAAGTGGACCAAAAACCCAAACCCTAGTTTCAGGATTTTCGGACTAAAAGCCACATATCTTCCCCATCCAATGTACGATTTGATCCTACTCACTTTTGAACTAATACACATTCAATTACCTTCAAAACAAGACCAAGTTCAAGTGAATCGGAGCTCGTATGTGAAAGTTGGGTTTTGGGCCTCTTTTGTACATTGTATTTTCGCGGCTTTTTGACTTGTATTTTATGTATATATTTTCTTAACTTATAAAAATCCAAAAAAAATAGATTAAGGTCTCTTTTATTTATCTTTGAGTTTTCCCTATTTTTCCAGATTTTTATCGTGTTTAAAAATGATAAAAAAAAATTAGAAAACCAAAAATCAAGGTATTCTATGTACATGGGATACCCCAAAAATTCACTTTTTACATTTGACCGAATTTGGCTTTGATGTCTTCATGAAAGTTGTAGATCTCGTCGAGACGAGCATTTTTCGTGAAGGAACTTTTTTCGATCCGAGGTCATTTGATATTTCTTTTTGATTTTACAAAGGGTTTTATGTTCGAATTTTCTGGTGCTGACACGTGGCAGCCCCAGAGGCCGCCACGTGTCAGCATTTTTTGGGGTTTTTATTACTCGTTTTAAAAAAAAATTAACTCGAAGCACGTGCGTCGCACGTGCCCCCAGGCACGTGCTCCGCACGTGCCTCCCCCCATCTCTTCCCCTCACCACGTGTCACGTCCTCGGCCATTCGATCTCGGCCGATCGAACGGCCGAGGACTTTCATCTACCTCCCGCGCCCACTCCGTGAATTCCGCCGCACCTCTCGCCGAGACGCCCAACGCCCCCCCTGGAGTTTCCTCCTTTAAACTCGCAACCACCGCGCCGCCCCTCTGATCTCGCAACACCCTCTCCTATTTAAAGAGCTCCACCGCCACGGGTCTCTTCATCCGCCGATACCGCACGTCAACTAGCTCCGGGGTGACAGACCGGAGCTCCATCTTCCCCGGCGAGATCCAACGTCCTACCCGACGTCGCTGCAGCCCACGGCACCTCTTCTCCGCCGCACCTGCCTTCGCTCCGCTACTCGCGTCGAGCCAACGACGTCATCTTCACCTCCAACGCGCTTCTTCATCGACCACCGCATCGCCTTCACCGACTTCATCGGCCACCGTCGACTACAACTCCGCCAACGCTACGCCTCCGCGACTCCATCGACAACAACGTATCGTCATCACCTCCACTTCGCCTACGACAACACCTTGCTCCTCCAGCTCGGCGATCTTCTCCGTCCTCGACAACCTCCACCGCGCCACCGGAGGTCTACCAGCCATCGCCGTCGCAACTTCTTCGACACGCCAGCTCCGCCGCAGATCACTCGCCGGCCTCCCTCAGCCTTGGCCGGTCCTCATCGGACTTGGCCCCCGCCCCGCCTCGCCTCGGCTGACCTCGCCTTCGCCGTCCTCCGGCTTCATCGACAACCACCGCGAGCACCTGCACCTGGAGCGACCCTCAACCACCGGCGACATCCCAGAGGAGCATCCTCGCCAAAGCCGAGCTTCGCCTCCGCTCCGCTCGGAGCTTCCCCTCCTCGCCGACTCGATACACCGCTACCGCCTACCTCGCCATCGTCACCATCGCCAGGAGCCGGGCCTCCACCGACGTTCGTCGACTTCGCCTCCTGGGCTCCGCCTCGACCGGCCCTCCAGAAGCTGGGCCTCCGCCCCCTTCCACCTCGCTTCCCGACGCTTGCGACTTCATCGCCTCCGACGTCATCGACGACTCCGCCGCCACCTCCATCGGCCTCCTCCGACTCCACCGAGCGCCGCCGCTCCACCCCCTCCTGGCCGTGTGTCGGCCAGAGGCACACCACCGACCATCGTTTTCGACTCCGCACCGCACGCGACAGGGCATCTTCACCGACAGCTGCGGGAGGCGGTGCGTTCACCAGCACCGCCCCTCCACCTCTCTCACGCCGGAGGCCGGGAGTCAAGCCCGAGGCCCCCACGCACGTGCTAAGCACGTGCGTTTGGGGGAACTTTCTCCGATACCCCCGGTCGCACTCCAATTCGCAAGAAGACCCAGGTGTCACGTGCTTTGCACGTGACTTTCTGGGTAAATTACAGAGATCCGCGGCCAGGTCCTGACATTCGCATCCAAGTCCAGCCATTCCAAGGTCACGTGCAGCGCACGTGACCCTTGGAAAATTTGCTAATTGCACCCCTTCACTTCTGGTAATTAATTTTAGGTCCCCCCTTGCATTATTTTTATTTATTCATTTTGCATATGTACCCCTGTCTTTGTCATCCATTATAGACCTCTACATTGCATCATTTTATTTATTTAAAAATAGCATTTTGTTCATCTTATAATTCTCTACATTTTGACATGCTGCGGATATTTTTGTGAATTACGGTTAATTAATAAATAATTGTTTTGCGAAAATTGGAATATTTTGCCCAATCAGTGCTTGGAAATTCGTAGTTAATTAACCGTTGATTTAAAAATTCCCCAAAAATCACATATCGTAGAGATTAATTTGATTAACATTGTGCCCAAAAATCATTGCATTTTCATGCATTATTTGCCCTGTAAAAATCATTTTGTGCATTTCAATGTTTGATTTTTAATAGGTATTGAACCCCACATTTTTGAGGTCTAGGATTTTTCTAAGATCTATTACCTAGTGATAGATCTTAAATAATTTTAGTTCTCGAAAATACGTAGGTTTAATATTTATTAAAATTAAATATTGAAAATTAATCTGTTTGCAATTAAAAATTCGTAAAAAATTAATATTGCATCTAAAAATTACAAAAAAATTACAGTGCACTCATTTCATCATCATTTACATTGTGGCCAAGTTTCGTATTTTCCGGACACCATTTGAACGTATTTTACATTTTAGTCCCTAAAATAGGCCGAATTTGCATTTTGCATCTCATCTTGCATTGAAAAATTCCAAAAAAATACCGCCTTGAAAACCAAACTAAAAATTGGATAGACATTAATCTAGGTTGTTCCTTTGCCTCCTTGTGATCGACCTTGGGACTTGCCCAAGTAAAATAAACATACACCACGAGATTAAAATTGAATCATTATTTTGTGGTTATTTCTTGACTGTTTCCGATCGCCGCCTACAACGAACGACTTTCATTAATTTCACGCACGAACGATAAAAAACGATTTCTTATCGCGGCTTTTGCGGGCTCGTCAAACCTCTCGAAGATTCGGGTTCAGATGCTGCTGGAACTCACACGACAGCTTTGCATCCTCTTCGAGATAGATATGGTGGGAGCACAGGGCCAGACTTATACCCTGGAGATCGTCTACACTCCATCATATCGCCTTGCAGTTCTTTTCAAGAACCTCCATCAAACGGGATTCTTTCTCTCCGGTCAAATCCGCTGAGATAATGACTGGGTGCATCTCATGCTCGCCTTCAAGGAACCTATATTTCAGCGACTACGGCAAGGTCTTCAACTCTGGACAACTGGGAGCTGGCGGATCTGGTCTCTGAAAGGTCTGAGTGAACGCAACCGAATCTGCATGGGAGAACTCTCGCTGAACCTGAAAATCTGGTGAAGACTGCTCTGCTGGTGTGTCTGTGCTCTGAATGGGATCAGTCTCCACCCTAGCTGCTGGCTCCGAATGAGATTCAAATGCAATGAGAAGATTAGATTTATAGTTTAATTTGATCAAACATCTTTGAGAGATTCCCCAGATATGGATTTGAGATATGATCTCAATATCCAAGTGACTATACATGGAATGTACAATCATCATGTCCTTATCTCCAAATATCCACGGAGAAAGAACATTGTTTTTGAAAGAGTTCAAGAGTAATTCTATTATTGAATAAAGTATCTGAGAATTGCAAATATCTATAATTAAATATTATCTAATTATCATAAATAATGTGAATATGATTCATGTTATCTGGACACATGAGAATAGTAATCTTAAATGATTAAATGTTATTTAATTTTAAAAGATATGATTAATATGCATATCACTATCCGTAATAATCATGGATATTATAAATAGGATTTCTAATATATTAAAGAGATATTTATTTGTAAATAGAATTTTGACAAATTGAATGTTGATGTGAATGGGATTCACATTAAATAATTAATTGCAAATTAAATTTACATTTGCTATTGGATGGTTGAATATGATTTATAATTGCCAATGGCATGGTTGAAATTTTCACAAGATTTTGGAATTATCTTGCAGAATATTTACAAAATAAATGTTGTTGTATAATAATACGGATTATTGGAAGGAAGTATTCACCTTCCATATTGGGAGTAGATATCCACCTTGAATTAGTCAAGGTGGGCGTCCACTCTTGGAAGGACATAATCACCCTCCATATTGGGATCAAACGCCAGTCTTGAATTAGTCAAGGTAGACGTCCATTCTATATATGGAGGAGAATTATATGTATTTAATTCATTTTAAATTAATTAGTTGTTGCAAGTTGAAGCAATATTTATCATGACCATTGATTTGAAATTAGGAGTGCATCTACACTGTCTAATATACTATAAAAGAAATGGTGGGGCTTGTCCTTTCCTCTACACAACTTCAACCCTTGAGTTCATATTGTCATAGAGAGCCTCGTCGTCGCTGCCACACCATTGTGCTAATGGATTGATTGTTCATGAGGAAGACCATGAATTTCGTGAGATGAAATAAGGAGGTTCCTCGCTCGGATCTTCAACACAGATTGCAGGAAGCACATGTATCATACACATGCCCACAAGTGTATCCTACTTCAGATCAGACTTGAGACAGGAGGTCTCTTACTTTATAGGCAAACGGTCACAAACACACTCCAAGAGATATTTCTATTGTCCGTTTGTGATCTTGAGGAAAGGATTTGAGAAGTATTTTTTAATCATGTGATCTCATCATTTAATTTTTAAAACTATGCCACCCATTGCAACTAGTATGACTAATTGCCCTAGGTCGTATAATCCACGACCTTCATGCTTCCACGATGTGCTAAGGCCTGATACCCTATCTCCCAATGCAACCGGGTTTGATCGGCACATGATGCTTATAATCGGATGCCCAACAATTTACCAAGGAAAGAAATGCTATGGAACAGAAAATCTGATTTCCAAACATCACAACCAAACCACAAGGACACATGAAAGAAAACATATCGTGAGATATGTACAACAGAAATTATAATCATCTATTTTCATAAACTTTTCCAACTAGTTTGTTCTTTCAAGATTGTACAAAAAAATATTTCCAAGTTAACCATCGTATTCACCTCCAAACTAATGAGGTTAGGAATAAAAAACTATTAATAATAAGAAGTAACAAAAAGTTACATATAAATTAGTGTACTTCCAAAAACGAACAAAAATTCTTCATGAACTAAGCATCATTTCATAATTCATCATCAAGAGGTGGCAGGTGTTGGTGATGGCAGCAGATCATGGTTTCCAACCTCGAAGTGAGATTGGCCATCATAGTTATTGTTTCTCAAAGCATGACAAGCATCCTATCTCCATCCCCCTGAATGTGATATGGGGAGGTGATGCTCTACTCACTACCTCTCTAGGGGGCATGAACATGATGGTTAATGGGAGAGTTGGGTACGCCGATGCTGAATGTGGAGGGAGTTAGTGTCGAGTCGATGGGGTGGACTTCTGCTCAATGATGCGAGTCTTGGCCATCACCTGTGTTGGGTTGTCAACTAAAGATGTGAACAAAATCTCAACGAGACATATATTAGACATAAGTAGGATGAAAAGTGGCTATTTTATATTTACGAGTGGTGAATAAATTTTATTTTCATTTTCCTCTTTTTCTTTCTTCAATATCTAATCATTCACCATCCACTTTTCTTTCATGACCAATATTCATAATATTGGTTGTGATAATTGTTATTGTATATATTGTATGACTCAACTCAGGAATTCCCTAGTGGTTAAGATTACATGTAGTTAGTAGGTACCTTAATCTACCAGCGCTCCCTTCATTTGTAAACCCTCAAGTGTATAGCACATCTCTATTACTTGGATCGAGTGAGAAGTCGTTACTTCTCAAGTGACTATTTCCAAGGTCACTCCTTCTTGTTTACTCTCTGTGCTTTAAATTTCTTGTGACTTATCACGGATTTATATATATGGTCGGTCACTTCATATTATGTTATACGACAAGTTTCGATCCGAAGGATCTACCTTGGTCAGTAGGGAGTGAAATTCCAAATTTCTCGTTTTTTACTCTTCTTTTCCTTCACCATGTGTTTTTAATATTTTGGCATCCCAAAGTTCTATCCTAAAATCAAATACATTTCCCAATGTATATGATTCTTGTGAATTTTTCTCCCATGTCCTAATATTAACTTAACGTATGCATATCCACATGATCTGAAAATGAAGGGCATGAAGATTATATGAAAACGATGTCGTTGGGTTCCCATTATCCACCACTAGATATGCTCTCACTGACCTTGTGTCTTAGATATATTCAACATTTCAGTTATTTTGTTTCGACGCTTTTTCCATAATATCAAGAATAGCACTCTTTCTTTCGTTGATGCGACGGTACTCATTCATTGTTGTGCCTGCTCTTCTTTAGTCTCGTGTCTCTTTTTTCTGGATGCTTGCCTCCTCCCTTTCTTCTCTTTACCATGTGGTCTTGTACTGGATGTTCTATGTTGTCCTGTCAAACGACAATAACTTCTACCTCTTGACTGAGCTAACCTATATGATTGAGCTTGGCTCCTACACCTATCTAATAACCTAGTCCCACTCGGACCTTCTAAACTTGACTTATATCTTATATCGTATTCTAAAGAAAGTGGTCTGATGAGAGATGAGATGGGTATGTCATGCCTACTTTCTCTTTTTTCCCTAATATATAGTAGTAGGTAAACTAGATCCCCCTGCTTCTACCTCTACTCTGACTCTGTTTTATTTGCTACGGACTCTGAGACTATATATCTGGGCATCGAATTACTTGCTTTAAAGGATGATTTGAACAGGGTTTTGGCTTTCATGCCTTCTTCTCTCAAATATCTTAATCAAAAAGGCTGATGTTGACCTTTGATTCCCGCCCTACTAGAATAGGTGGGCATTCATGAACACTAAACTCGACTCCCTTGAACTTCTCATGCACTCTTCTTGCGCTTCAACCTTCCGATCGCTTTCCAATATCTGCCTTATCGTGGTTTAGGTCAGTCTTAGGTAGAAGTCCTAGGGAAAGGTAGAAGACAGAGTGAGCAGGCAAGGACTAATGCTTCCTCGAGCTTACAGGCTAATCATGAGAACCATGTACCTTTCCCTATCTCCCTGCACACAGCTACTATGTCGGTTCTGAAATGCAGGGAAGAGGCCAATCCGATATTACACACCTATACCGAGAAAGGGTCGAGCTTAAGCTGATTCCATCCCTACCTGATAACCAGATCACCTTTTCCTTCGCCTGACGGGCTCCTAGGTCCTATCCTCAGACTAGGAAAGAGGGTCGAGAAGTGGCTAAGCGTATTAGACAAATCCTAAGGGATGGCAAGAATGCCCTTTGGTACGTCCCTGGGATTGAGAGAAGATAGAACCACCTTGCTCCACTAGGGAGCTCGCAAACCCACTTGATTGTGCTCTTGGGGGGTTGACCACAAGGAGAGTACGGGGAGACCTTCTATCCTTAGGCTTTGTTCTTGGTTGAGAAGGTTTGATATTGATTTACCTCTCTAAGCCAAAGAGTTTTACTATCAGGAGAGTCTAGTTCGTGCTTGCTTTCTCAGTATTGAAGTCTCAGCTCGCAGCGACAACTACTCTAATATAATCAGGCTGATTACTTAATAAGCAACCAACTCAGCAAAAGGAATGTAAAAATAATATTACATCAAAAGAATCCTCACCTAAGGTATGAGCAGTGTTCTTCAACCTCTCAAATAATCCGTTCGAGTTTGACTTCGTTGTAAGTATTAATTATTGATAAGAACAGATTTCTTTAATTGGATGGAGAATAATAATTCAGTAGGTGAATAGTTCTATATGGAACTATATCCTTTACCTTTCCCCTTTAAACCCGTATATCTTTTATTCTTCCTTTTTCAAACACAAACGTACACAGTCATTATCATAATCATTTACATCCAGACACCTATATCTCCCATAATCATCCTCACTTTGATTATTTTCTTCCATCAAAATTTTCAATAACTACTAATAACATCATTCATCCCAATTAACATGTTCCCCGTTCATTTTCATAAGTATACTCCAATGAAATTTCTACAATACACAATACATTACTTATCTCATTATTTATTTTTCATCTCAATTCATTAAACTTCTAACTATCAAAACTATCACACACATTCACACACACGTACATTTACCCCATCCACATGGTAGATTTCACCATAGTATTTCTTCCTTACATTTCCAATTCTCTCATTTAAATGGCCATTATTGACTGTTTAGGCGATTCTACTTACTAAAATTAACAATTCTAATGATAATCCCATAACCAACAAGGAATGATATTATTCCACCATCAGTCATCCACAAAAGTTAAGAAAAACATATATGCAAACACAAAATCAGCATGCAACCACAAAATTTTGACATAATAAATCATCCTCATAATTTTCACATGAAAAACGAAGTCCCATTATCATCAACATTTTTGTTCTAACAACAAATTTCCCCACTTATTTTTATTCCAAGTTCCATTTCCTCTTCACACATTTTCACATGTAAGCAAGATCACATACTCCTCCCATAAACACTAAGAAAAAATCTAAAATTTTTCACCTCATTTTATCACAATCCTAAAACTATATCAAAATCTAACCCCCAATAACATAAGCCAACAAGAAAATCAAATTGAAGATAGGAGGTGAGATGACCAAACTCTTCTTCTCCTCTCCTCTCCTCTTCTCCTCTTCTCTTCTCCTCTTTTCCTCTTCTCTTCTCACAGCTGGGAGGAAGAGCCAAAGACACTCGAATTAGGGTTCTCAAGTCTCCTTTCCACTTTTCTAATTGTGTAAGGAAGTTGCAAGGGTATCGTTGTAACTTTCCCCAAATAATGTTATTTTTTAATCTTCAGTTGTAACAACAACTATTGTGCCCCTAATTATGGAACATTTTTGAAGATCCACCATTGGATCCATTGAACAAGCCTTCGAGACCATTGGATCACGAGGAGAGTCACATTTCGGTGAAATTGTAAAAGTGTGCCTCTATTCACAATAATTCACACATTGACATGTGTCTACACTTTATTTGCATTTCATACCCTTAACACGTTGGACCATATATGCATTTTTTAGATTCCCAGATAAGTCCCTCTGGGGAGATCGTAGCATAAACTTTTACTTTTTTTGCATTTTAGACCATGAAAATATTGAACCGTATTTTACAAACCTTAGTTCCAAATTTGGTATATATCTGAAGATCTTTTCGTGTTCCTTCCATTTAATATTGTAGACAATTGTTTGATATAATTTAAATGATCATAAGAATCAGGACCACATGTGCCTACTTACTAGACTAACCACTCTATCATTTGGAGCCTCAGACCAGCCTCACTTGTTGATGCTTACCCTGAGTTGTTTAGAGGAGTGGGGAATGCATTGACTGATAGCTTGAGGATGTAGGCATCATTCATTCTCCAAGCAAGTGTGATTTGCACATACTATACTATTTGGACCAGGCACAGTTCACATATATTTCCTCACCATCGTATTCACTCTACCTTAGTAGGTCATTGAGCGTTGGGGTCCCTTAGATGTGGTGATCACTTCAACATTAGCCCTTGCTTTGAAAACTTGAAGCACTCTAACTATCGGATGGTTGGTCGAATACTGATTTGGTGCCTTTTCCCTTTCTTCTATTCCGGGTCCATGTGTCAATCTATTGTTGCTGACTGGACTTTCCCGTTATAATGGCACACCTTGTAGATCGCCTTGAAAGAAGATCTTAGCTCTAGTCACACGGCGACTATCTTATGACTGGTTGGCTCTCACGGATTTGACTTTCCCCTTATTTCTCATTAAAAAAAGAAGGGAGACTGACTTGTAGTAGTCCTATTAAACCCTAGAATCAAGACTGGAAAGAAAGAGGAAGGAAAGAGAATCATAGTACATGTATCGAATTGAAGCAGGCTAGGAGAAAGCTCACCAAATAGGACGATATGGTTTTGAACCCCCAACATTGATATATAAAGTCGGCAGCAAGCTTTCCAAGGTCTCGGGTATCAAGTATACCAGGTTACAAACCCTGGTTCGAGTCGTATAGTGTCCAATGAGGATGCTCTTCAACTACCTTTTGACACATCTGACGAGGTGGCTCTTGATGTATGTTTGTGATACTCATTGGTATGCATTGGAGAACTCTTTGGTCATTTGACGAAAAGGAAGCTAAGACTCGATGGAGCTCAACTGCTACAGTCTGACACGTGTAATCATTCCAAAGCTGTTAAGAGCTGCGGTGTAATGGGTAGCTTAGAAGTGGTACCTCCCCAAAGGGGTTCAATATGACAGTCACAGTTGTTCGTCGATCTTGGAAGAATAGACCAACCATTCACTCGCTAGTAGTAGCCCACGACAGATGCAGTAGAGGGGCAAAGACCTGAGAAGGTAGTCTAGAAGTGAATGTAGTCCTTCAGGACTAGTCCCGAGAAGTCGATAAGTGAGCCTATGGAGAAGAGAACTACCTTGGGTGTTGACTTAAATCCTTTCCCATTTTATGCTTTATGGAGAAGTCATCTAGTATATCTACTTCAGTCTCTAGTATGACGCTTCATGGAAAGCTCTAGGAAAATGACTATCCCTCAATCTATGTCAAAAGGGAGAAGTGATGCGCCTCCTATTTGTCTGTGGGGTTTTATAGATGAAACATGTGTTCTCTTCTTAGATTTCAATATTAATTCAATTGTAGCTTGAATTTTTTTATAAAAGTAGTTTATTTGCAGATGCTCTTAAAAGGAAACTTTTGAGAGTTTATTTATTAAAATCCACTGAATTTTGTGCTCTCTAAAAGTTATTTGGTGTATTCCCTGTTTGAACTTTCTAATGTTCATTTTGTATGTTTTAGAAAATTAATAATACTCCATATTTCTCATAATTAAATATAACATTAGTTATTTTCTAAGATTTTATGTAACTAGTATGTTTGATTTAAAATTTAAATACATAAAATCAGGGACTTGCATTGTAAGTAATTCATTTCATCATTTATAAAACTAAAAGATGTCAAAGTAAATTTATTTCATTATCATGCATCTCAAGCACTATTACTTTCAATAAATATTGCATTGTGTTCTAATAAATTGAAAAAGGCCGAAAAAATTTTGCATTGCACATTAATTCTTTGTTAATCATAAAACTCATTAAAAATATATCTTAAATTCCTCATGAAATGATTTTCTATAAAGAAGTCACATAATAATTGGAATTAATTTCATTTAAATTGAATTAATTAAGTTGACTAACTTTTCTTAAAACCTCCTATTGTGCATTGCATTTTGTATCTTATATTTGCTTGCATTTCTATCATTGAAAAATTCTTATAAAATTGGATAAAATCCACAAAAATATTTACCTTGCATTTGGGCACACTCGGATTAATTTCACATTAAATTGAGATATATCTAACTTGACCTAAAACACACAATTAAAATAGATCCACTTCTCTAAGTTCAACTTTGTGGCATTTTCCAAGTAAATTTAAAAGAATTTGTCTACACATTCATTTAAATTTTATATGGGTTTTTTATCACAAATTAATATATGAGTACAACATAAGTTGACATTAAATGATTTAGAAAAGTCATTTATCAATGAGCTTATTTATTGCAAGATTTTGTGGCATGTCAGCAAGAATATTGAGAGTGTTAATGAATGATAGTAGCAAGATAGGGCCCCTAAGATGTTGAGAATCCATTTAGTAAAGAGGTTCACCGTAACAGACATTTCAAGGCCTTTATGGATCATATTCCAGCTAAGGTTATCTAAAATCTTCTGATAATCAATTTTTAAATCCAAGGACTTAGAATTGAAACGCCATCCGACGGATCCGAAATTGCCCCGTTAAAAAGTGCGGAATGGATTATCGTTCGCTTAAAATAATTTATTGTTTCGTTGTAGGCATGCAATTGGAATCGGTCAAGAAATAACCACACAAAATATTTGTCGATTTTAATCAATGCGGTTTTTTATTTATTTTACTTGGGCAAGTCCCAAGGTCGAACACAAGGGGGCAAAGGAACAACCTAGAATTTTATCTATCAAAGTTCGTGTACGGTTTTCGAGGCAGTCGTTTTTTGTATTTTTTAATACCATTAAGGATGCAAAATACACTTTTGACCTATTTTAGAGACTAAACTATAAAGATCTATCAAACGATGTCCGAAAAATGTGAAACTTGGCCAAGATGATTATTACGATGAAATGAATGCACTGCAATTTTTTTAGAATTTTTGGATGCAAGATGATTTTTTTATGAATTTTTAAATGCAAACAAAGTAAATCTCAATATTTAATTATAATAAATATTAACCCTAATTATTTTCAAGGAATAAATTTATCTAAGATAGATCTCTAGGTGATGGATCTCAGAAAAATCTTAAATCTTGAAAATATGATATTTAATATTTATTAAAAAGCAAATAATGAAATATGTAAAATTATTTTTCAAGGCAAACTATGCATGCAAATACAATTCTTTTTGGGCACAATGTTAAACACAATTAATTCTACAATCCTTAATTTTTCGGCAATTTTTAGGACAATGATTAATCAATTATAAATTACAAAGCTCAAAATGGGAAAAGTATGCAATTTTCCACAAAATAATTAATTATTAATTAGCCATTGATCACAAAAATGTCATACATAATCCATAATGTAGAGAATTAATCGTAGAACAAAGTGCATATTTTTGAATAATAGAAATATGTAATATAATGGTCTAAAACTGAAGGGGAATACATGGGTATTTGTTGCAATATAAAAACAAAATGCAAAAGGATAAATGAGTAATTACCTCAAGTCAGGGGGAGGTTTTCGCAAAATAGCCAGAGGGGCACATGCGTAGCACATGCCCTCTGGTCGGCGGGACTGAACAGCAAGTAGGATAATCCGGTGGTGGCTTCTGAAATTAACCTAGTAGGTCAAGTGCTTCTGAAACTAACCTAGTAGCTTATAAATCTTGGAAGTCCTGGAGGCAGTTTCTGTAATTTGCCCACCCCAAGCACGTGGGCTCACGTGCGAGGGGTATTCCTCGGTCATTCCCCCAACCCACGTGCGTGGCACGTAGCGGGGGCCTTGGGTCTCGCCGCCCGGCGGTGGAGTTTTGGCGAAGGGTCGGGTCGGTATTGGTATCCCCTTCTGGATGTGCCCAGTCGTTGAGGCAGGGCTATTGGATGCAGGAGGCTCCTGGAGGTCGAAGATGTTGGCGGGGGGCGCGATGCTCCTGGAAATTATGTCGAAGCCGGTGGAGGAGCGGCGAAGTGAAGCTGTCAGAGAAGATCCTGGTCGTCGAAGGTGGTTGTCGGAGGATATTGTTGATCGTCGTTGGCTCTACAGCTGACGGCCGGAGTAGGGGCAGTATGCCTGGAGCGCTCTACGACAAGGCAGAAGTGAGTAGGATCAAAACGAACACTGGATGGGGAAGATATGGAGATTTTAGTCCGAGAATCCTAGAAATAGGGTTTGGGTTTTTGGTCCACTTATTTGGGTTAGTGATTTTTTTTGTATTTTTCATTTATTCTTGTTAGTGATATGTACACAGTGGAGTAGTTTTGAGTCATTCGGAGTTAGCATGAATTAGTTAAAAACTAGGGAAGTTAGGCTATTTACATGTCAATTTTGGTTGGGATTTTTGGCTTCTTATATTAAACAAAAATAAGGGATAAAATGCAATTCTTATTAAAACATGCATGAATGCAAATTATGCAGAATAAATAAAGAAATGCCAATGATTTTGAGGGATTTGAGCTTAATTAATGACATTTAGAGTGATGAATATAGGATTCATCAGTTCCATATTGTCAAAATTTTTGAAAGCACTCACAAGGACCTCTCTCTTAAAAAGGTGCATTGGGATGGAGGAATAATGACATATTTTGTCAGTCCACCTATTTGCCAAATTTTTTTGAAATGAACCACATGGGAACATTAATCGGATTAATGTGTCTATATTTTTTATGATCAATAAGATCACCTTTCTTGAAGATAAAGGAGACGAGTGAGTTATTCAAGAATTTAATTTCTCTTGTTTCAAAGTTTGGATAAAAGAGTCAGTTGATGGGATTCTTGAAGTCTAATCTGTCGATACTCTGAAAGGATTTAATAAATTTGAGACGCGACCGTAGATGACTTGCTCAACTTCGTTGATAGATATTGGGAAGGAGAGATCAACTGTGGATTCTATTTACTTAAACTTAAAGGGGTAGACATCAAAGTTCAATGGAGAGTTTTGTTGAGGGTCGAGGTACAGTTTCTTTTAGTAGGTTAATCCTATTAAGGATATCGAGGAGAAGTTAAAGTGGATTACTCCATGATAGTCTCAGTCGACCTTACGGATCTGACGGATTTTGGCCATTTGATTCCATTTGGAAAGCATATGTTATAGCGGAGCCACAAGGATGTAGTGACGCTAGATGTTCAAAATCAATGTGGCTGGCTTGCGAAGGATCCCCGGGACAATGGGCACTTTGATCTTTGAAATTTTCTTGTAAGATTATATTTCGGTAGATGGTCGCTTTCTTCTAACTTTGAATGTCACATTTTAAACTCGTCACCCTTAAGTGCTAAGCATGAAACAGGTTGAGAGTCGACTAGGGCAGTCCACGAATTTTAGATGAAACCTCTACATGAAAGTTTATTTAGCCAAAAACCTTCTATTTAGGAGGAGGAGGGAACAGTTTTGAAGGTTCCCAAAATAACCGATAAGGGTTCATGGTCCCGATAAAATTTCAGAAAGGGTTAGACAATTTCATGTTTGCCATTAAGATTAAGAGGGAGTAACTAAATAAGGCTCTGTCCATTTTCGCTCACCGATTATCACATTACAATTGGATCATATGAAGGTTGTATTGGACACATTAAGGTTGAATGTGTCAGATTCCAGGCACCAACAGTATTTTTTGGGCAGACGCTTGGTAATGGACACGATTAGGATGATTCCTCCTTGAAGCGTTAAAGGTTAAAGTCACTAACCAAGATGATATGCTCGTACAAAAAGGAGATTGTCCGAAGTAGATCCAAAATTTTATGTTCTTGGTTGAGGTCTTGAGGGCCTAGATATTTATTAACGGAAAGTATGACGACGTGTTGAAGTCTGTGAGGTGAAAATGGCAAAAAAGCCTAAACCTTCAATTTTGTGGTTAAGTGCCACTTGAAGTGATATAAAGATTTGAGTCTAATTCTCATTTATCCGTATGATGAAGGTCCCTAATAAGCTTTTTGTGTTAAAGGACCTCCAATCCTCACATGTTCCAAGTGAGGATGCATATGTTCATTTTAAACAGTGAGCAAAAATTTAAGGGTGGAAGCTTTACTGTGAGGATGGCGGGTAGGGACGCAAACAGATGCGGTTATATTCGTATTCGTTCATTTCCGTATTCGTTTTTAAGAGGATATGGATCTTGTTTTTCTAAAACAGGCGAATACGAATACGAATACGAATACGAATATTCGAAATGATTTTCTTGTGAATACGAATACGAATACGAATACTAATCCTTAGTTAGTGAATACGAATACGAATACGAATACGAAAAAGATAACGAATACAGTTACGAATACGAAAATTTGTTAATTATTTTAGGGTTAATGGGATTTACCTAGGGTTTCTTTCCCAAAAAAATTTCCCAGCAACCCCATCCCAGGCCCGACCTCTCTCCCAGTTCGAGACTCCCCCCTCCCCTTGCGGCACCGCCCTTGTCGCCCCTGCCCCCCTTCCGCCCCCCTCCCCTTGAGGCACCGCCCCTGCCGCCCTTCCACCCCCTTCTGCCCCCCTCCCCTTGCGGCACCGCCCTCGCCGCCCTTCAGCCCCGCTTCCGCCCCCCTCCGCCCCCCTTGCGGCACCGCCCCTGCCGCCCTTCCGCCCCCTTCCGCTCCCCTCCGCCCCCTTGCGGCAACGCCCCTGCCGCCCTTCTGCCCCCCTCCGCCCCCCTTGCGGCACCGCCCCTGCCGCCCTTCCGCCCCCCTTCCACCCCCTTCCGCCCAGCCCTACCGCCCCTCTCGCCTAGCGCGGCAGCGCAACATCCCACGGCACTGCCTCTGTCGCCCTGCCCCTACGGCCCGCCCCCTTCTGTCCCCTTCCTATCCTGCCCTTGCCAGCTACCAGTCATTTCGCCCTGGCGGTTCCGCCCCCATGCGTTGCGCCACTGCAATCCTCTGCCTCCATTTGCAACCGATCTGCTAACAAACCTTAAATTCGTATTTTTGTAATGTTTTTTTGTGTATGGAATGTTTTGTTAGAAAGAATTAGAATATGGTTGAACTTAGTAGAAGATTTTTTAGACAGAAAATTGTAATGCGATTAAATGAATTGAAATGTTATTTGTGTTTGCTTGATTGTTAACTTCAAATTTCATATTCAAGTCATAATATGGAAGTAATGCGGAAGTGATTGCCAAATAATCAAGTACGCTTATATATATATATATATATATATATATATATATATATATTTGTTTATTGCAATATTCATTTGTCGCATTCGTTCGTAAAAGATTCGTATCAATATTCGTATTCGTATTTTGAGGAAATGGATCTTGATTTTTTACATTCGCATAACATTCGTATTCATATTCGTATTCGTAATATAAAATGAATATGGTTATGATATGACCTGAATTCGCATCCATGTTCGTTTCTTTGCATCCCTAATGGTGGGAGATGTGAACGGTCATGCTATCTTGTTACCCCTTATTTCCTACAATTTAGGAAGACTTGGCCTGCAAGTGAAATATCATTTATCTTTCCATGCTCCCCTTTTTATTATAAATAGAAATGTAATTGATTTATTTAATATCACAATGGGACTACCTTCACCGTATTAGTACGTGTGTCCCTATTAGCCAGCCTCTCTCTCTCAAACACACCCCAACCCCCTTAATATCCCCTAACATGTATTCTCCATTTCTCTTACTTAAATTAAATATCCCTTTTCTTATTTTCTCATTTTTTCTCTATATTGTCATTCCCAATAGAAATTTATTTTCTTAAGTTTGTTTCCTAGTAATTTGATCCATCCTATGAATGATTTTAAAAAAACTATGAATAGTTGATATTTTCTTTAATTTTTCAATTATATAGGTCTTGAAGCATTTTAAACTTTCCTAGAAAAAATGTAGTGTATTATCAATTGAAACAAGCACAAGATGATATTCTATTATTAAGTTGTCATTATCTAGTTTTAATTACTCATAATATAAAATATATGACAAAATGATATGAACTATGATCAAATATGAAGAACAATAGTGGGAAGATAAATGAACATGAAAACTATGTCGAGGTTGAGAAATTGAGAACAAGAATAAAATAATACATGGAATTTTATCTAAGAGTTCCTAATGGTTATAAGAAAATCCATCAATCATAACCATGTCCTTAACAAATATGCACAATCTATAAAAATCATAATTATCTACAGTGGCAAAAAGATACAAATAATACCGCAATATAGGTACTTCCAATCCCTCTCATTTTCAATACTTTAGATTTTAATTTATTCTTATTAAACTATTACAATGCGATAAACCATGCAAAATCATGAAGGACGAGTTCCTGAAATTTAGATTTATGTACAAAAATATTGGTAAGAAAATTTTATTTTTAAAACAATATAATTAATACTTTCGTATAGTTAAGTATTTATGTTGATATTTTAGAAATGGCTAGAATTTATTGTTCAACTGTATAACATAAGAGTCTATTTACTTGCCCCGTTGGCCTCCTCATATTGAAAATCTCGACTTTGTCCCTATTCATGATGAAAGATTAATGGTATCACACGAGTTTTCAAATTAACCTTTATATTCTGTGAGATATTACATGAGAATTGTAGGATTTCGTTTGGACTCTAGTAGCAAATACTTACATTTCAAAGATCCACGCTATAACATGTATCCAAAGTTGTTAATGATTTGTGGTGGTCGTAGAATTCTTTTGAATTATGCATGGTAGTTATTGTTATAGCTTATACTTTCTTTAGAATACACATGTCTGTTGCCTCATTTGCAAAGGGTTTGCTTTCAAATTTTTCTACATGTTTTAAGTTCTTATTATGTTATATTGGAGGAGTGATCCTATGAGAGCAAAAAACAGTGAGAGCATGAGAGCAGTTGTTATATTGATTCACATATGAAATCAAGTGGTACCTACTATCCTATGCGAACCATTAGATGACTAGACTATAGGGTTTACAGATACAGTGTCCTGAGTCGATATTAACGTATATTTCGGTTTAAGAGTGGTGATGGTATATTAATTTGGGAGATAGGGGATAAAAGTTATCACAAAATAAATCCTGTGATGATATATCTTTCATGATTAAAAATTTAATAACAAATATTATATATAACAAATTAATCGGTCGTGGTTGAAGTTAGTGAGAAAAAATATATCCACTGTTATGTTGCTAATGACATTTATAATGATAATTAGCTATCTTCGTCATCAAAATTTTTAAATGTAACCGTTGTGTTATATGAATAACCTTTATATAATAATAGCTGCTATGTCATGTGTTGCATGCTTTAAGTTTAAAAAAATATTCACAACTATTAACATTCATTATCAGATACTTAATAAGGAACAATATAGTGATGATTTCCAAAGTATGTGTCACTATCTATATATTTTGTTGTTGTGATTGGAGGAGTGGTTTTCGAGAATTGTCATTTTGTGACTCACAATTCTAGCTTATATATATAGGGGAAAATGGGGTTGCTCCCTAGGAGGAGCCAACGAGCTTCTCCCGCCTATTTATTCGAGAGGTATGTGGATCCTAACGCCTGGTTTTGAAGGATTTTCAGTGCCTGACAAGTCGGGTCCAGCAATCGATGTGTCAACTAATCTCGAAGTACTCGGATCTCAAGCCACTCAAATGCAACAACAATCAACTCATAATAATTATAAATCAAGGAAATTGTGCAGGGTGAAATTTATTATATCTTGCAAATAAATGTTTATAGTGGATAAGTGTAAGGGTCGAACCACTGAGAGCTACAAGGATAAGCTATTTATTGTCTACAAAGAAACAACAAATGTTTTTGTATGCTTTTTATTTTTGAATTTTTGTGGGATGTAATTATATTTAATTTTTTTGGAATTTTATTTGTATATTTTATATTTAATTTTTTATTTTATAAATTTATTATTTCCTTTTTTTCCTTTTTCTTATTTTAATTATCTTTTATAGATGTATTAAGTATGCATATAAGACTATATATAATATGTATAATATAAATATTATATATGATATAAATATATATTATATACAATTCAAAAAATATATGCAGTTATAGTCCTTTTTTAAAAGATAAAAGTTTTATAGGTATTTTTAATAAATAATAGTAATTATAATAAGTATTTAAGAATATATAGATAAATAGTTTATAAAAGCTTTTATATTTATAAATATAGCTAAAAAATTTAAAAATTATAAAATAAATGTTTTTTTAATATTTTTATTTATTTTTAAATTTTTTGATCATTCTTACTAATTTTAGGTATTTTTAAAGTCCAAAACACTCCAAAATAGGGAGTTAATAAATATAACAAATTGCTTTGAGAATTAAAAATATAAAATAAGTCCAAAATTTCTCGAAACTATTTTTAGTATATAGTATATAATACAAATAAAAATATACATAAAATAACTAATTTATTTGGTTTTATAAAATATTTTCTATTTTTTTAGGGTTAGAAGGTTTTTTTACTGTAAGATTTTGTTTTGTTATTTTCTTATTTTTAGTCTGTAGCTATATTATATAGTAGTATATGACATATAATTTTTTTGAGTTTGTAGATACGTTTTTTTTTATCTTTATATTAAGAGATGGAATAAAAAGGCTCCTTTGATTTTTAATAAATGGAAAAGACAAGTAAATGCTAAAATAAAAATAAAGCGTGAACTTGCGCCCAGATCAAGCATGTATTGCAATTTTCCATAATTTTTCGAATGCAGGAGCTATTTAATCTAAAATAAAAGGCACAAATTAATCTACAAGGTATGGAAGTGACATTTTTGCAATAGAATATAGAGCAGAGAGTATCCATGCAAAATATCCATAAGTTTAGAACTTATTTACAAAATATTAATACTAATCAGAAATACCCAAACCCCAAAGGGTTCGAGTGCAAATTAACTACCTCACGTGGGCCGTCATGTGAGGTGAGCTGGCAAAGGACCGATATGTAACTTACAAGACAAGTAGGGTATAGATGTAATTTTTACACAAAATTTATAACGTATTTAAATATTTACAAGACTATACTTAAATTACAAAAATATAGAGGGCTACTAAGTAAATTACCCCTTAATATGAATGCGATCGGAGGGTCCTTGTGATTCCACATCTCTAATAGGATGAAGGAGGGTGTGTATCGCTTCGCTGAGAATGAACGTCTCATATTAGATTTGGGCTGAGGGCTTGATCGAAATGACGATGAAAATGCTTGAATGAATACCTGAGGAACTCACCAACGGCGAGCTTCTATCGCTTATTTCTCCTCAACCCGGCCTTCTCCACCGTAGCTGTGGGGCTCTCAGCTTCCTAGAAGCTTCGCACGTTAGCAGGTTTCCTTAATGGCATCCCGAGCTCCTTGGAGGAGCCCTGGAGCTTAGGCCACCTAGAGCTATATTTCAGACCTTGGTATGGTGCTCTAGGAGGCTTTCTCATTTGCGTACTTGCACAAATATACTAAGGGGCTTGAGCTGAACGTGCTAGAATTGAGAGTGAAGCTAAATGCAAAATGGGGAAGTGAGTCGAGGGAGCAATGAAGAAGGCGGCAGAGGGAGCTCTGGCTCTCGTTTGATCCATGTGGGAACAAGGGGAGACGAGGGGGTTGATGGAGAAATGAATGGAGAATGAATTGAAGGTGGAAGAGGGTCGAAACAGAGGTGGAGCAAGATGGATTTGGTGCTGGAGCTTATGGCTTCAACGATTTTAAATCCTAAAATTAAATTACTCTAGCAACTAATTCATGAAACTAACAATTACATTACACTACTGGAATAAAATGCGAGCTAAAGGAAGTTACCTAACATCTCAACACGACCGGAGCCAAGGAACGGGAAGGTGTCATTGGAGGAGGTCCGGCCAACACCTGGATCGCACAAATCAACCCCTTCTCCACGTTGATTAGGCTCGGACGCTTGTGTTGTGACCACAAGCTTCAACGAGGTGGACTCTGAATGGGGTTATAGTGAAGAACCGGGATGAAAATCAAAAAGGAAGTTGGAGGGGCGTTTTTATATAGATGGATTCCGGCCAAAAGGTGGAGAGATGGTGGAAGAGAGGGCAGTGATATGTGGGGATTCTAGTATGGGCATGGAAGAAGGACGAGAGGGATACAGTAAGGTGGGTTGCTCGATGAAGATGGAGAAAAGGTGGAGGCGTGGAAAAATGGAGAAGTCAGGGGGGTAGGTGCTTAACACGAGCGGGCTGCTGGGGAAGGACAGTTGACCTACCTAGTCAATAATCCTTGGCCTATGGTTGGTCCATGTGGACCAACGAAAAAAAGAATGAAATAAATGATTTATTAATTCGTTTAAAAATAAAAGGATTTTATTAATTTAAAGTTAAAACATGAAATATGTTTGTCATTTTATGTAGTATTTTTAGGATATTTTTATTTACTTTTACAAACTAATTTATTACATATCACTATTTACATGTATATATAGGTAAATATACATGTATTTTGCATCTTTTATTTTTATTTTGTATTTTATAAATTTATATATATAATTTATATATATTGTTTAAATACATATTTAGATGTTTTAATTATATTTTTCCAGATTTTGTTTATGTAAGTAAATAATTATGTATATATATAATATGGGTATATTATATGTAAAACAACTTTATTTATTTTAATATATTTTAATGGTTTTATTTAACTTTATTATAAATATATTATAAATAATATTTACAAATTTACGAAAAATATAAGAAACTTGAAAATTAAAAGAATGGGTATTTTTAATATTATATACATATATATTGCACAATGAGGGCCCAAAAATTAACTTTAGAATCTTAACTCTGAATTGAATTAAACCAACTTCAATAAATAGATAATTTATTTTAGGTACAATAAAGGTGAGTTCGATGAATTTTGAGCTTGTTTGGAGAAGATACAAGTTTGCAAAGCCTTCATTGTGACTTTTTATTTTGTATGTCCTCGGCACATTTTGCATTATTTTTTAATGAAATAAAATTTGTATTTTTCTTTGTATTTTTATGTAACATTTTCATGTTCAAAGTTTATTGATTTGAGGTGTAAAAATAATAAAATAAATGGGTCACAAAATATAATTATTGGGCTATAAAATTAGGTTTTCTATGATATTTTCTGCACAATTGGTTGCCCTATCTCCTCCTACTTTATTCCTTGTTAACCAAGTTATCACGATGACTGGGTCTCGGGAGTTAGGATCACTCAATATCTTTGATAATTAATTCCTTTTATTTTCTTCCTTTATTCTTTTATTTTAAGATTAAATATCATATTATATACAGTATTTTAAATAATATTTAATGTGAATTGTTTAGTGATATTTTTCACAAATTAAAGATATATACATGCGTTCAACTAGGGTCATAAGGCCAAAATGAAAGAATAAAGGTGATGAACTGGAGATTCATCGCCCCCTATACTTGCTTTGTTATTACCTAGCAAATATTTATGCAATAAGTGCAGAAAAATAAAAATAAAGAAAAGAAAAGGAAGAACTTGGAACCATTTTTTACTCTTAAAATTATCTTAATTAAAATCAAAGTTTCGAGTTAAGTTAAGACCTTTGGATTCTTATTTTTTTTGAAACCACTTTAGGGTTAGGAAGTGTAACACAACAACCCTTAGGTTCCATAATCCTATCATCCAGTTCAATTCTTAGTCAGGTCAGAACCATCCTCTCAGTCGCATAATCTCGCATCCTTGAAATGAAAGAACCATGTGTGTGAATTTTTCAGCTCTTCCTAGACAAACTACTGAACTATCAAAGAGTTTGCTCCTCTGGTAACTCATCCTCATGGAAACAGATATTTACTTCTAAGGTCAGGTACTGCTAGTTTCACAACCGAAAGGGGGAGAAGCTAAAAGAATGGGAAAGAAGTGAGAATGGACAAGTGTAGTCTTCATTTCCTTACGAAGCTTGGTCAGTGTAACAAAGTCCTCACCAAGAAGTAGGCTTTTTCTGGAAGCTCAACTTTTTATGGAATTTTTGATGTAGCCTTCTTTTTAGAATTTTCTTTGACTTTGCATTGCTCTGCATTCTTGTTTGTGCTTTGATGGATATAGAGTCTATTGGTCTGCTCATGTTTTGGGGTCTTGGAAAAAGTTGCACCAAAGGACCATTCCTCATTCGAAGCATTGTCTCAATCTGGTCTCCAGTCTTTAGATATCATGGTTACCATAAGAGGTGATTTAGAGTACCGGTTTCGGTTTGTGAGCCTCCCTTGACGAAGCGACCTAGCAACGTCCTGATTTAGACTCCAAGATTTTTTAACAATCCATCTGGGTTGAGCTAAGTGTTAATTGTGATGTTCCTAGTCAAGCCACTTTCTTTAGAGTCGTACGGATATATGAAGGGTTCTAATTCGACATAACGAATCTACTCATGAACATAGTCTCATGGAACTAAAGAATTAAGTCAAGGTGACCTGAAGCGTCTCAATTCCCATTCCTTAATGAGTTCTCCTGAAATTAAGTGTATCAAGGGCTATACCAAGCTTTCATTTTCATACTTTGTTTCAGATTATTCAATTATCTTTATCATTTCATACGAATTAAAGATGCTATGTACAATTCAAGAAAATCATTTTGTGAAGCATTTTTTTGTTTTAAAATTTTTATGGAATTTTGAAAAGTTTTGCAAATTTTTATGCAATTTTTGAAAATATTTTGCAAACATTTATGTATTGTTAAATTTGCAAAATTTAAGTGATTTTTTTTAGAATAAAGGTTAGTGAAAGAATTATGTGTAGATATTTACAATGGAGTGCTTCTATATTTACAAGAAGTGATTTAAGAATTTACACTAAGTATTTACAGGTTAAGTCAGTAGTTATTTGCACATTTTTATACGATGATTATATATATGGAGTTGTGTTCACGTTATTATTCCTCATAATTATGTACAAGTTCCTAAAAAATAATTCGAAAATATTTTAAGAAGCATTTTTGAAAACTTTATTTTTCAAATAATTTTTAAAAATAATTTTTGCAAATATTTACAATATTTGAACATCATTTTGCAAAGATTTTTTAAATAGTATATATAGATGTTGCAGACTATTTTTACAACAATTTTCCAAATCATTTGCAAACTAGATTTTAAAAAATGTATTCAAATAAATGAAACAAGCTTTTGCAAACATTTGAAAAAGATTTTTACAAAAGGTATGAAAACTTTTCACAAATTTTTTCCAAACGGTTTTCAAAAGATTTTTCAAGACATTTTACAATCATTTTTCAAATCAATGTTGCAAAACAATTTTAAACCGGTTTGTTACCCTCATTTACAAAGTGTTCTTGAAAATTTTATATATATTTTTTGTGCATTATGTACAGTTGATTTTTTATATATTTCTATCAATATAATATATTAGCCATATTATTAAAAATACGCAAGTGCGATTTATGGCTGAAGTATATACAATGTATATATGACCTTCTATACTTAGCTTGAGCTATGTCCTCATAGATTAGAGAGAAAAAGGAAGACATAACTCATGCTAAGTACAGGCAATGAAAATATAATGACTAAATAAAGAATGAGAAATCAGTCATCCCCCCGTACTTATGATCAATTCATCCTAGGTATAGCAGACTGTATACAAAATAAGAATGATCGAGGATCCAGAATATACGAAATCGATGTACTCAACTTGTCCCTCATTTACTTAGGATAAAATATCCCTAGGTATAGACAGAGTATCAAAATTGAGAGACCAGTGAGAGATAGAATAATTAATAACCCAAATGCACTCACTCCCCCACCCATACTTAGAATGAAGCATATCCTAAGTATAATATAGATGAATGGGGTGAATATAACACGGAAAAAGAACTAGAAGAATGAAAATGAAAAGAAGAAAAAAAGAAAACCTAATCAAAGCTATTTTTGAGAGTATTGTCCAGATCCACTGAAGCTATTGAAACAATGCATTATTCATCAAAATTACTTGTACAGAGTCAACAACTGTCAGGAATGTATCATGCTTTAAGTAGAGTTTCAACAACTGACTGTTGACAATGATGGGTTGTGCATTAGTTGACAATTCTGATATCAGAACAATTTTGTGATAGTACTAACTATGTACGACCATGTCTATTTTCTCTTTAATTTTCCTAGGAAAATATTCAATTTCGCATCGAACTAGGGATAAGCATCGGGTCGGGTCAGGCCAGGACCAGCCTAGCCCAGCACAAGCCCAGTTTAATTATGGGGGTCTGTGGGTCGGGACCAAGCCTGATATTTTGCTGAAAACCCTACTCGAGCCCAAGCCCAGCCCACAAGTACATGGGTCGGGCTTGGGCCAGGCTGGCCCACCATATAAAAAATATTTGGTGCAGGAGATCTAAAAGTGAAGGTTGTCCTATAAATCTTCACTTCTTGATCTTTAAAATATTCCCAAAAATTCACATCAGATTTTTTTAGTTTAACTATACAACCTGATCTTGATTCAGGACACAATTTGGAAGTATACGACCTTAAAAAACACCTTGAAATCAGTTGTAGTTGCTGATGAATCTCGTATTCATCATGCTAAAAGTCATTAATTAAACCCCTGGCTTAATCAATCCAATAAAAAACACCATTAATTCCTTATTTTTATCTTGCATTATATTGTGTATAATTAACCTTGAATTAATTGTACTTAATTTCCTTTATTTTCTTTGTATCTATTTTCTCATCAAACCCCTAAAAATTAGGTAGAGTAATTGTCCATAACTACACTAGCCCTTAAAAAGATTAAAAGAACAAAAACAACTCAAAACCAAAAAAATCGGTGTTTTTATCCCCCTTAAAAATACCCCAAAAATACTTTTTATACAAATTACCTCTTTTGGCTTATCGTCCAACAAGAAACTTGTAGATCTCATCGAGACGAACAACTTTCATGTTTTGACTTTTTCTTAATTTTGCCTCTTACTATTTTTTTATTTTTCTTAAACTTAACGGTCGCCCTCTGTAGCCCTAACGCCAGCCACCCACATGTAACTCCCATACCTCTTCTCCATTACTCACCTTCGCCTTCACTCCTCTTGCAAAATGCCTCGTCGCTTCATAACTCCCGGCCGCCCCCCTCCTATAAAACCATCTCTCTCTTATCCGAGCAAACGGTCCACCATTCCAAGGGCGAAGGCCCAGCTTCCCTCACCCCTTCGGTGACAATGGAGGGGTGATTAGTCGAGGCGACGACGACCTTAGACCAGGTTTCAACCCACGGCAGCCATGGCCGTGCTGCGGGCGCCACCACGCTCTGCCGAGCTCCGAGGCCTAGCTGACCTCACCGGATGATGATCAGAGCGCCTCCAAGGCACTCAGCCCAAGCCACCTTCTCCGTCGGTTCCTCTCCGACCTCTAGGACATCACCTCTATGTTTCATTACTTTTTCTCCTAATTATCGCACCACCTCTATTCACTCCTACCCTCCATTGATCACCTGACCATCTCCGCAAGTTCACCCTCATCCTCGTCGACCACCCCTCTATTCCTCAGAACCTCCCCCTCTATGACTCATCTCATCCTACACTTTGCTGAAGAAGGAGCAGTGGCCTCCACTTCCCGTCACCCCAAGGCCTTCTCTCACCTCACAAATCACTCACGCACATTGAGCTGCGGCTATGCTATTAGTTGCATATGCTACCATCTTCGTTGGCCGGAGATCATATCGAAGCTCCGTCGAGCTGATTACCTCCAGCGAGGCTTCGTCGACTTCAAGCTCTGACCATTCCCGGAGCTCCGTCGGATCCCCACCATCTCCGTCAGTTGTCTAGCTACCTTCAGTGACCTTCAGGCGTGTGAATGGCGCATGGAGGAGCAAAGGGCAGTCGTCAGAGCCCTGCCTTCTCCGGCGGCCTGCGGAGGATATGACGCCACAGGTGTCTTTCGATCATCTGGATCGGACGGCTGCGATGACGACACGTGGATACCCCAGGCCTCAATCCGAGCCAGTAGCCTCGGGTCCACCGAGCCAGGACCCGAGCCATCATCTCACGCCACGCATCTCGAGCCTCAGCCCCTCACGTGCACCGCGCGTGAGGGCTTGGGTATTTTGCACGATTGGACCCCAGGTACGGGTCTCATGTACGTGCCTGGGTAATTTACAAGGATACCCTCACTAGTTTGAAAATTGCAAAAAGGTACCTACGCATATGGAAAATTGCAGCGGGCCCAGGCGGTTTTGGTATTTGCATTTAGGTCCTCTAGGGACCTAAATGTAATATTTATCATTTTATTTCTTGCATTTTATTTAAATTATGCCCCTGCATTGTTTTCTTCATAACTTGAGCATCGTAGGTCCAAATTGTATGATTTTAGTGTCGTTTTGATCCTTGTTTCTTCATCTACATCATGCATGTTTAATTTTCTGCCATCTGCCATTGCCACCATTTAAATGAAGTGAATTTTTGTGTTAGATGATGACCTTGCTCTACTTGTTCTTGCTTTGATTGATGATTGACCTTATTGTTGTGATCAAAATGACCCTGACTTCAATTCTTATTATGTTGCTCGTTTTCAGTGATCTTTTTAGGGTAAATTTGTAACCTTTTGTTCTAAATATAAATTCCCTTGCTTTACTCTCTTGCATCATCTTATTATCGCATAAAATCAACTAAAAATTACATGTGTCATTTTATTGCATTGTAATCTGCATAGTGTATCATGCATTTTCATAGAAACCTGTAATTGAGAAATAATTTACACATGTTCTTCATTAATCAAAATTCGATAAATAGATTGAATAGTTGTGTCCTTGTGTTCGACCTTGGTAGACTTGCCAAGTATAAATACTCCACAACATTCAAAGGATTGTGGTTTTTGATTGATCGATTTCTGCCTCATATACTACGATAATTCATGATTATTAAAGAGGCAAATTTCATGTTAATCAAATGGCGTCGTTGCCGGGACACGGCTTAACTTAATTTATTTGTTGAATCTTGATTTATCTTTGTTGAATATTTTTCAAGATTTACATGTCCTCATTTCATGCATCATTTCTTGCATCATGTCTGCTAATTAATTTCCTCTATTTTTTTCTAACTTTTATCTTTTGTGAAAGGGCCCATGAAAATTGAGGACGCTTGATCTTCATGGAGGTGTGAAATCGGGAGCTTCCGCTGAAGAGGCCGCAAAAGAATTGGCAAGAAATTTTAGCATCTTTTATCAGTCAACCTGCATTTGCATATTGTAAAAAAAACTTGCATGTGCATATTTATTTTTCCTCAGGGCTTGCATGTTATAAAATAAAAAAAAAGAAAAAAAGGAAGTAGATCACTTGATGATCTACCCCCCCCCCCACATACACACACTTGCACATATACACTCACCCCCCGGTATATTTCACAATCGCTTACTCTCTCTCTCTTCCTGATCACCATCTTTTGTAAAAATGCCCCTCCGCCCTTGTATCGTAGCGTAATTATTCCTCTAAACACAATGACCCCCCCCAAACTCAGATCCGTTATTTAGGCTATTTGTAGCCTAAGTATGGGGGGGCGCCTAGTCATCCATCCCTCGTGTTGTCTTCTTATACTTAGGTCAAATTTTAACCTAAGTATAGGGGGACCCTCCTCCTCCTCAGTTCCGGTATATCACTGTTGAACACGAAAATCGCAGAGGTCGTGTTGACTCACAAGGCGAATCAACAGTCGCTGATTTGACCTCCAACGAAATCCGATATTCAAACAACAATTAACCCACAACAAGTAAATCAAGCAATGAAAGTAAATGTGCGGAGTTAAAATTTATTATAACTCTACAACAAGATGTGTATAGGTGCAAGTATTGTAGAGGTCGAACACAGGGAGCAGACAGGTAGAACGGGGCACAAGTGCTCAAAAATGTGTGAGTTGTGATCAAATGCCTATTATGCTATTTTTTGTGGGTTTTTAATTTTATAATTTTTTTAATTTTTAATTTTATATTTTTGTATTTTGATTTTTAATTTACTGATTTTTATATTTTCTTTTTATATTTTATATTTTTTTTATTTCTTTTTCAATATTGGAAAATAGAGACAATGTAATAAAAGGGAAGAAGAGGTATTTATAAAAATAGATAAAAATATTCAAAAATAAGCAAATAAAGACTTTTTGGTCTTTTTATACTTTTTTTACTGTTTTTGTGATTTTTGGGAATTTTTAAGAATGTTTTTGGTATTTTTAATTATCAAAATGAAGAAAACAGTGAAGAAAATACAAGGCTGAAACTAAAATGGAGAAATAAAATAGCAAACAGTAACAAAAATTCTCCAAATTAATTTTCACTTAAAGATAATAGAACAAAGAAAATTCAGGAAAAGAAAACACTATTTTTGGATTTTTTATGAATTTTATAAATTTTTATGAAGGTTTTTAGAGTTTTGCAATTTTTAGGAGTTTGGTTTTATATTTTTTAATGCTTTTTGGTCTGGAGTTAAAACAAACTAAAAGGAGCAAAATATATTTTTTTGGGATTTTTCTGGGGTGTTTTTATATTTGTTTGGTATTTTTTAATGCAAACAGTGCTGAAAAAGGCTATTTTTGATTTTTAATAAATAATAAAATGCAATAATTACGAAAAATAAAAATATGACATAAATCTACAATGCAACAGGAGCTTAAACTGATTTTTGCGAATTTATTAGGTTTTTATAAACGCATGCAAAAATTACTAGAAACAAAAAGAGAAATCATGCGTGCAGGGGCATTTGTGTAATTATCAGAAAGTCCGAGGGCCTTGGCGCAAATTCACAGCAAACTTTATACTTAAACACACAAGTTACTGGACTACATACGATATCATAAAGGCACGAGGATGTTCTTGCAAAAAGACTACCCACGCACGTGCTAAGCACGCGCCTGGGGAGGGCTTGTTTGCAATAAGCACGAACTAGGGGGGCCTCAATGCAAAACTCCAAAAGTAATTAAACGGCAGAATAAAGTCTTGCTCTGAATATTCAATTACAAAAATGCTCGGGTGAAAAGGGGCAAAATACCCAAGCAGGCGCTGGCGGACGGTGGATGCGCGCCCACTTACGCCACGTGGCGCGCGCACAGGAGGCGATACCCCTTCGCAAGGACGGTCTTGATTAGATCTTGAAGCTGCGATCTACGGCTGGAGGGGGCGTGCTATCAACGGCAGATGATAGGCGTGGAAGAACTGGCCGAATCCGACGGCCCGAGGATGATTACGAAGAACAGGAGGAGGGCCGGCGGCGCTGGGGTTCCCCGAACCCTCTTCCTCGTCTCCGTCGACGGTGGAGGTTGCAAAAGGGGCCGCGAGGCTCCTGGGCGTCTCCCCGAGGGAACGGCGGGGTCAAAATGGCCCCAGGAGGGCTGGAGGTTCACCATTTCGTGAAGCGGAGGGGCGGCGCCAGGCTGTTTGTTCTTCAGCAAACTTCGACAAAAATCGAGCCCCAGCGCGGCTCTCTAGCACCTGGACCTGCAGAGAAAACACACGGCCAACAGAAAATGGTTCCAGGGCTAGCAAAACATGAGCGGGTTGTGTGCGTGGCGAGCTTGGTGGTCGCCGGAGCTTGTGAGCTCCGGCGACGTGTTCGAGATGAAGATCGGCACTAACAGCGGTTTAAATCACGACCTAAATAGACAAAACGTAAACCTAAACTAACAGCTATCTAACTATAAGAAAAACAAGGAGAAAACGCCCTCGAGTGGCGTGGAACCACGAGGAATAAACCTCACGGCCGCAAGGCCGGAGATGGGTTGATGGAGCGCTCTCCGGCCCTCGCCTGGGCTCCTCTGACGAGCTGGAGGAGGCCTGTCACGCCTCCCGTCCTGAGCTGCGCGAAGAGAGTCCAAAAACAAGGTACAAAGAGGTTCAAAGGTTGGAGGAAGAGAGGGGGTCGGTTTTGAAAGTTGGGCGAGGAGGCACTTTGATCGAGGCGTATCTTGCGAATACGGAAGATTTAGGAAGATCTACAAGGTTGGCGCGAATCACGGATGAATAGTGAACAATTTTCGTGAAGGGACCATCTTCCCTCGAGCAACGCAGCGACGGCGAAAAATTCGAGAAAAGGGAGTCACGGGCTTCTGACAAGGGGGTAGGCTAGGGCCAGGGAGTTGACCGACTGGTCAACATCCCAGGCCACCTGGTTGGTCCACGTGGACCAACCAGGAAAAAGCCCCCAAAAAATGTTTTATTATTTACTTTTAAAATAGTAAATAGCATTATTAATTTATGGTTATAAAATAAAAAATGTTTATTATTTTATAAATAATTTTATTGTGATTTTTAATTATTTTTATGAAATGTATTTTTACAAGTTTACATTTATACCCCTATAGGTATTTATATATATATATATATTGTAGTCTTTTATTTTTAATTTGTGTGTTTAATTTTATTATTTTTATTAAGTATTTTATGAAGTTGTAAAATACTTTTATGTACATGAATATATTTTTAGTTTATTTTTCTGATTTATTTTGTATATTTAATAAAATACAAGTATGTTTTGTATAGGTATATATATAGGTAATGTATCTATGTATTTTATTTTAAGTATTTTATTTTTGTTTTTATTTAGGTTTTTATTCTTATTTTAATGTACATAATTATTATAAGTATTATTTACAACATTATAAAAATATAAAAATAATAAATAAATAATAAATTGAATATTTTAATATGTACAAGTATACAATGTGGGTCCAAAAGTCAACTTTTAAACCGTAGCTCCGCCAAATGCGAAACCACCGCCATTAAATAGCTTATTTTCTTCTATATACGATTGAAGGTGAGTACGATGCATTTGGAGTTTTTATTTGTGAGATACGGGTCTGGGAAGTTGGCATTCTGGAATTTTATTCAGACCATAACTTTTTATCTGTACATTATTTTTGAATGAAATCAATTTTGTATTTTTCTTTATAAAATTATCTGCAACTTTCATGTACAAAGTTTCTTTATTTGATGTACAAAAAGTGGAACCAAAAATAGGTCCCAAAATGAATAAAGAATGAATATAATGTATAGGTATTTTATCTGTATTTTGGCCCTTATCTCCCCCTACTTTATTCCTTGTCGACCTATTCATCAAGATGCCTAGGTCTCGGGGTTTCGGGTCATAAAATATTTACAATATTTTATTCTTTTTCTTTTCTTTTCTTTATTCTATAATTTTGGCTTTGAAAACCGCATTTTATACAATATTTACATACATATACATGAATGCTAAAATGCATGAATAAGGCCTATTTACACGCATTTACTAGGGTTTTTAAGGCCAAATTGATAGAATAAAGATGATGAAACGTGGATTCATCAATCACCCTATATTTGACCAAGCCATGGCTTCATATCACTTGTGCTATGAGGACATAGTAAAATGTAAGTATAGAGTGATATATCGTACATTAATGTATATTTACTTTAGCCATAGCTCATTTAAAAAAAAACTTTTTGAAAATTCTTTCTCTGGCTTGGTTTTAGTATTCCTGTGAATGTAAAAATCTTGTAAAATTGTTTTCTTAAAAATTGAGGGATTAATATGTGTAAATACTCCTTTTCAAAAAGAAAAAAAATTGAAAAATAAATAAACTTTCTTTGATTTAGACTCTGACTACTAGGCTTAGTAGACACTTTGAGTGAGGGAACTTTGTTCTCCCTTAGCAGAGTGAGTGGTTTATAGGACATTGTATATGGCTCCATCTTCAAGTAACACGAGTCCATCTAACGGCTCATACTTACATCCATTCTGGCTGAGAGTAGATACTTTTATTCATTTGAGCCTGGGCCAGTCATTGTCACTCCAAAGAATTAATTAAAAAAATTGAAAATTAAAATCCATAAAAATCTGCAAAAGGAAAAAAAATCACACTAAAAAGTCACTAACTAAGAAGTTGGTGTATTCTGACATAATCACATTCACTCAAGGCTTGAGGATTTTGAAGACACTGGATTTCTGTGATATGAAGAGTCTAAGTTAACATGCATTAGTCATTAGGATTTTTAAACTTAATAATCCACACTTTCCTGGTTTGAAAGATTTGAGCACTATATTGCACTCTTCATCTCCACCTTCAAAAAGAATATGATCAGCGTAATCACTTTCACAACTGCATGATTGATGAGATGAGTTGAGATATCACTTGAGGAACTAAGGATTAGAGATTTGAGTTTAGACCCGATCTAATGATATTCGAGGATGGGATAAAGTTAAAGAAGGATTTAGAAAACCTGAGTGTCAGCAAAATCCTAGCCAGTATGTGAACAAGTTCATATGATATCTTTTTTATATTTACCTATGTACCAGGGTGTGCCAAAGTCAAATTATAAATGAGCTTCCACCAATGGAGAGCGCTCCCAAACTTTTCAAAGTGTCCACATGGACCAAGCTAATTAGGACCAAGGAGTCGGGCTGACACCATAAAAGGGCTCTGCATCATAAGAGATACAAGTCTGGGTGTCGAAGGTATCTTAGATACTCAGAAAAGACACAACCCGGTGTACTCCCAGAAAAACAAGTGCATACGACTCCAACTCTCCTGACGGACACATTGATCAACAATTTAAAAATTTACATGTGTTGAGTAAAAAGGCACTAGAGAGGCCCCTTGTTCCAATGTAAGGGAGAGAAAAATAAACACAATCCCATGCCCTCCATCATCTAGTTGTCCATCCATATTTCAAGTCCGACGAACTAAAGAGACGTTTACTGAAGCAATAATAGACTTATTCCCTAGTATTGAGGATGAGGTCTAGAGGAGAGTCTTTGGGATTGGAACTTTGGGTGATGCCTCAACTCGACTCTCAAGAAATGCAGTACACTTAATTTCATATCCTTATACTATATGTACAAAATGAGAGTCTGCTAATTAGAGAAGTTGGATTCCTTCTGACTGAGGCTTGGATATACCCAGAATTTAGGATATCTTAAATTAACGGTCTTCGAAAGATTGAGCCTTGAATCTTCACTTGCACTGTCAGGAATTAATCTGACTCCTTCATTCTTTAGATGCTCGAGGACAAGCATGGTTTAAGTATAGAGGTGTGATGAATCTCGTATTCATCATGCTAAAAGTCATTAATTAAACCCCTGGCTTACACAATCCAATAAAAATCACCATTAATTCCTCATTTTATCTTGTATTATATAGTGCACAATTAACCTTGAATTAATTGTACTTAATTTACTTCATTTTCTTTGTATTTATTTTCTCATCAAAAACCCCTAAAATTATGTAGAGTAATTGTACATAACTTCACTAACCCTTAAAAAGACTAAAAATACAAAAACAACTCAAAACTAAAAATACTGATGTTTTTATCCCCCTTAAAAATAACCCCAAATATATTTTTTGTACAAATGACATCTCTTGCTTTTCATCCAACATGAAACTTGTAGATCTCATCGAGATGAACAATTTTCATGTTTTAACTTTTTCCTAATTTTGCCTCTAACTCTTTCTTTTGTATTTTCCTTTGTATTTATATTTCTGAATTTTCTGGAGCAGCCATGTGGCACTCTCTGGAGCCACCATGTGGCTGCTCCTCCTTCCTCCACCCGTCACTACTCGTAACCATCAGATCCTCTTCTATTCGCCTCCATCTCATCCCTCCGTTGCTGCTTCACTCCCAACAATTGGATCTAACTCCCAGATCAGATCGGAACCGTCCACTCGTGCCTAAATCCCAACCATCCGATCAACATTCCAGCCAATGCTTCCCCTCATGCCACTAGACCCTACACCTCAGCCACTCGATCAACCGCTCATCATATGCCTCTATGTTCTCCACGTCACCCTTTCAACCCTCACCGCCGGATTAAAGCCTAAATCTCATCTAACCACTCATCCCTTCCCATATCCGAACCATTCGATCAGATCTTTGATCTGATCTCATTCATCCGCCTGTGCTCAGATCCAACGGCTTGCCGGTCGTCTTCCTCCTATGTGACCCCCTCCTCAGTCGTTTCACCTCACGAGCCAGCCATCCACTTCTATTTTTAGCCCTTGCCTTTGGCCACTTCTCCACCACCTAATGGTCACCCTGAGTAGCCCTAATGCCAACCACCCTGGCGTAACTCCCATACCCCTCCTCCATTACTCTCCTTTGCCTTCACGCCTCTTGCAAAATGCCTCGTCACCTCATAACTCCCGACCGCCCCCTCTTATAAAACCACCTCTCTCCTTTCCAAACAAACGGTTCATCATTCCAAGGGTGAAGGCCCAGCTTCCTCACCCCTCCAGTCACAGCGGAGGGGTGATTAGTTGAGCGGACGACGACCTTAGCCCAGGTGTCAACCTGCGGCCACCATGGCCATGCTACGGGCGCCACCACACTCCACCGAGCTTCGAGGCTCGGCTGACCTCGCTAGGCGACGATCGGAGCGCCTCCAAGGCGCTCAGCCCAAGCCACCTCCTCCGCTGGTTCCTCTCCGACCTCCATGTCATCTCCTCTATCTTTCATTACTTTTTCTCCTAATTATCGCGCCACCTCTATTCACTCCTACCCTCCATTGATCACCTGACCATCTCCGCAAGTTCACCCTCATCCTTGCTGACCACCCCTCTCTTCCTCAGAACCTCCCACGCTCCGACCCATCTCCTCCTCAACTTCGCCGGAGAAGGAGCAGTGGCCTCCACTTCTGTTGGACATGCGAGCCCACGGCGAGCCATTATGCAATAAATGTTTTTGCAAATATCATTCCCTGATTTGAAATGAAGAATAGATAATTTGCATAATAGGTCCCTTAGTACAATTAGGCTTATGTACCATAGCCATCTTGATGATCATACAGCTGTTGATTTAGTTATTGAATCATAGAGCCTGGTGCTTGGATGAATATCTAAAGAGTTAGATAGAGGACTCATCAAGCACCATCAAATGATTGTTAAGTGATGCTCTCCAGCCTGAGTAGGAGATGAAATCCTTTATCATTTGGTTGATATATGACCGACCTCTTGATGCAGGGTCCTCTGCATGGGAATAGTGATTCGGAGGTGTCAGATTAGTTGAGTCAATGGGTTGACATAACGAGATCGAGATAACCAAAGACCTATGTTGAATACTGTCACAGCATAGGCATGCATCCTCTGACCAGAGACAGATGTGTTACTATATGTCTGAGTATGTACATTTGACAGACTAATAGGTTGATGACCTAACCAAGGTCTATACATCGGCGAGCTGGTGTACATGTAAGGGCATATGAGTAATTTGATCTCTCACAGGGATCATACAGGTTTACATGTGAACTGAAAGACATGAGCTCACTCATGAGGTATTGGGACTGATCAAATTCCATGCATGGTCTTCATGCTTTGGAAGCATGACAAGAATTTGAAGGTATGCTATATGCTTTAAGAAAGCATATGATCTATACCAATTCCCAATGACCAAGATTGAGAAACTTGGTATCAAACCCTGAAGATGACAGTGTAAAATTAATCTATATCTTCTAGATGATCATAGGTCTTCCAGTATGCAGGATGTACAGGTGTTTCGAATACCTGAGTGTGATGTGATCATAAACGATTGCATAACCATGACGCTTGCATTCCGAGGGAGTGATGAAACAGGTTTGGATTTTAGTGACTCCTCTCAGTAGAGAAGTGACCTAATCATAGTCCATGTATTGGACATTGATGTGAATGAGATTCAGATGCAATGAGAAGATTATGTCTACGGTCTTGATTTAATCAAGCATCTGTGGGAGGTCCATAAGATTCTGGATTTGAGATGTGATCTCAATATCCAAGTTAATATATGTGGAACAATACAATCGCCCTGTCCTTATCTCAAGTATCTGCGGAGAAAGCCCATTATTCTTGAAAGGGTTCAAGAATAATTCCATAGTCGAATTATATCTAAGCTTTGAGAAATGGATAACTATATGTGATTTAATTATCTTGAATAATGTGAATATGGTTCACATTAATGGATGTATGTGAATGACGGTCCAATATAATTAAATGAGATTTAATTATTATGGATAAGAATAATATGGATAGCAATATCCAATTATTAAAATGTTATAAATATGATTTATAATGTATTATAGAGAGCTTATTGTTATTTATATTTGTTGATTAATTATTGGTGTGAATTTGATTCGCATTGTATAATTAATTTAAAATATAAATTACCTTTTGTTTTGGGTTGTGAATTTGATTCACAAACTTCCAATGTCAAGATTGTAATATTCTCAAAATAATTGTGAATTATTTTTGTATAATATTTTAGAACAATTGTTGTTGTAATTGGAGATATGAGTAATACATGAAATCTTGGATTTCATTGGAAAATCTCACATTCCAATTAGGAATGTGTGGACGGCTAGCCATTTCAACATGGAATTGGTAGCCGTCCATGATTCCATATGGAATGTGGAGATTTCATCTCCATTATCTTCAATATTGGTGATTTGATTTATGATTGAATAATATTTGATTTATCAAATATATTTAATCTAAATTAAATTAGTTGTTGTGTTTTCTACCAACAACAATCTTGACCATTGAAAGAAACACAAATCAGTCTCATCCATTGATTTTGTGTGTCCCATGGATTGAGATCCATTGGACTTCCAAACCCTATATAAAGAGAGGCACTCCATGCTCTCTAGGCTTACAACAAGAACAAGAATTATAAGATCTCTCTCTTCTCTCATTCCACATGTCCTCTCTTCCTCTCCCTCATATTGGTGGACGTCCACCTTAAGAGAAGAAGAAGACATCTTTTTCGTCGACTCGTTGTTGTGACGCCGCCTCGATGACTCTCGGTTCTCCCTCTTCTTTGGTGTGCTTCGCTCACGAAGAATGCGTTTGATCTCGTGCGACGAGATCAGGAGTTCCACGCTTGGATTCAACATCCTTGGATCGTGAGGATCATAAGGTTCATCCCCGCGCTCGCAAGCGTCGTCTTCAAAGATTGGACTTGAGATAGGAGGTCTCTTTTCGTAGAGACTCGATCAACCACGCTTTAAGAGGTATTCCTACATACTTGATGTGGTTTAGATGAAACGATACGATAATCGTTCTTGAATCATGTGGTTTCATCACATGATTTTTTTTTTAAATTCCGCCTGCATAGAACAACTAGTTCGACTAGTCGTTCTTCGTCGTATTCGATGCGATGCTCACGCTTCCATGATGCGCTTGAGGATTATCCCATATCCTTCAACTTCCCGTCACCCCAGGGCCTTCACTCACATCACAACTCACTCTCACACATTGAGCTTCGGCTATGCTAACAGTTGCAGGTTTTACCATCTTCATTGGCCGGAGATCGTATTGGAGCTCCGTCGAGCTGATTTCCTTTGACGAGCCTTCGTCGACTTCGAGCTCTGACCATTCCCAGAGCCTCATCAGATCCCCACCATCTCGGCCAGTGGTCCAGCTACCTTCAGGCGTGCGAATGGCATACAGAGGAACAAAGGGCAGGTCGTCGGAGCCCCACCTTCTCTGGCAGCCTGTAGAGGAGATGACGCTACAGGTGCCTATTGAAGCTAAAAATCGATGGTCTTAAGTTCCACACAGGGCGGGAACTCAGTCGCTGAATCGACCGCACGAAATCCGGACTTCAAACAACAATTAACCCACGACAATCAAATCAAGCAACGAAAGTAAACGTGGAGTTAAATTTTATTATAACTCTACAAAGGATGTGTATAGTGTGCAAGCAGTATAGAGGTCGAACAAAGGGAGCAGACAGTTAGAACGGAGCAATATTGCACAAAATGTGTGGCTGCGATGATTTGTCTATTTATGCTATTTTTTGTGTGTTTTTAATTTTATATTTTTTATTTAATTTTTGAATTTATATTTTTATAAATTGATTTTTAATTTTCTAATTTTATTTTTTCTTTTTGTATTTTATATTTTTTTCATTTTCTTTTTCTTTAAATAGAATATAGACACAATATAAGAAAAGAGAAAGATAAGGTATTTATAAAATAAGTAAAATAAGCAAAAATCAGGAAATAAAATACTTTTGGGCTTTTTATAATTTTCTAATGATTTTGTGATTTTTCTAGATTTTTCCTAATTTTTTGGTATTTTTAAAGTCAAAAATACTTAAAACGGTGAATAAAATAGAAGGCTGAAACTAAAATGGAGAAATAAAATAGAAAACATAACATAAATTCTCCAAATAATTTTAAATGAAAGGTAACAAAACAAAGAATATTCAGAGATAAAAATTAGATTTTAGGATTTTTCTGGAATTTTTAAGATTTTATGAAGATTTTTAGAGTTTTATAATTTTTTGGAGTTTTCTTTTATATTTTTTTGTGTTTTTGGATTGAAGTTAAAAGACACTAAAATACACAAAATATAATTTCTTGGGAATTTTTAGAGAAGCTTTTATATTTTTTAGGTATTTTCTAATGCAGACAGTAATAAAAATGGTTGTTTTGAATTTTTATAAGTATTAAAATGCAATAAAAATGCAAAATAAAAATATGGCGTGTAACTAGAATGCAACAGGAACCTATGGTAATTTTTTGGTGATTTTTGGAATTTTATTGATGCGTGCAATAAAAAGATACAACAAATGGAAAAATCAACCCTATAGGGTATTTTTGGAAATATATAAAGTTTGGGGACCTCAGCGCAATTTTTCCAGAACGTATATAACCGATTAATAAAAGTTTTGGGCCAATCACAAATCATAAAAAAAATCCGGGGATGTTCCTGCAAAAACGCCAAGCACACGTGCGTTGGCATGTGCGCCTGGCAGGGGCCTATACGCAATTATCCAACACGCCGAGGACTTAAATGCAACAATGCCAAAAATATATTACTGCAATTAGAAGTTTTTGAACTAAATATTAAATATGAAAATACCCGGGTATCCCTGCAAAATTGGCAAGTCACATGCGCAAAGCACGTGACCTTACAGGGACTAAAATGAAAGATGGCAAAAGTCGGGGGGGGGGGACAAAGTGCAAATTTCGCAAAAGTTTTGTAATGGCTGAGGAAAGTTTAAATACTACTAAAATATTACAAAAATGTGCGAGGCTTTTAGCGCAAAATACCCTCGCAAAGGCGCGATCGAACGGTGGGATCATTCCCGCTTAAGACACGTGGCGACGCCTGACGCACTGATACCGCTTCGGCCTTGAATGGCCACGATCAGATCCCCGCTAGTGAATCAATGGCTGAGGAGCGGGGGTAATCCGACGACAACTGGAGGACCTGGGCGGCTACAGAGAATCGAACGGCGCGTGAGTAGGCTGGAAGATCGTCGGAAGAACTCGCCCTTAGCGAGTTTCGATGAGGTGCAGCACGCTCCTCCGGCCTTCTCACGTCCTTCCGATCATACGTACAGGCTCCTGCATCCCCGACAAACGGTCCAGGGGCCCCAGATAAGCCCGGGGAGCTACTGAACAAACTCCCCACGCTTCATGCTTCTCCGGCCACCTGGGTGTGGTTGTAGTGGTGGTATTGACCCCAGGCGGGTCCTTCAGACCCTGCAAATACACAGAGAAACTCGACAGCACAAGAGGGATGAGGTCAGGCTATTATTGGCGACAAAACGATGGGTATCGGCGTGGTTGTGATGACCGGAGCGGAGCTCCAGCGAAGGTTGTTGAAACAAATTAATTCTATTAATCGATGACGCGAAAACCTAGACTAGACTTAGAACGTAAAATGATAAAAGAATGCAATAAAAAAGTAAACAAATAGGACCTCGAGCAATGAAAAAGGGTGAGATGGAACCTCACGGCGGAGCACCGGAGATGGAGGTGGAACGGCCAAATGACCACGCCAAACGCTGCCCTAGATGGCTGGAGGTGGTGTTGTTACCACCACCAGTCCTGAGCACAAGTAAGGGAATAAGAGACAGGTCAAATGGGGTTCAAACTCAGAAGGAGGACATGGGAGGTTTTTGAAAGAGGTGTGTGACAGGGCTCGAATATCGAAGCGGGCAGTTCGATGCAGCGTTCCACAACCCAAGAAGAACCTTGGGCGTGAATTACCACAAGTCGAGGAAGAAAAGTCATGAGGACCCCAAGACGAGATGGTGAAAGGAGTGGCCTCGATAAATTCACAAAGGCGGACAAAAACCAAGGTCTCTGACAAGTCACAGGAGTGGGTCCGAGGGTTGACCCGCTAGTCAACTCTCCAGACCCATGGTTGGTCCACGTGGACCAACTAGGAAAAATCCTGGAAAAAAGCTTTGTTAAATCATTTTAAAATAATAAACGATTTTATTATTTTTTGGTTATTTAATAAATTTTTTAATTATTTTATGAATTATTTTATGATGACTATTATTTATTTTTTTGAGGCATAGAATTACACGCTACCGTTTTAGGCCTATATAGGTATCTTTATTTATATATTTTAATATTTTATTTTTACTTTATATATTTAATTTTATTATTTTTTTATTATTTTATAAAGTTATAAAATATTTTTATACACTTAAATATAATTTTATTTTATTTTTTTGAGGTATTTTGTGCACTTAATAAAATAGAAATGTTAACTATACATGTATACTTTATAGGTTTTATACCTATGTATAATATACAAACATTTTATTTTTATGTTTTCTATGTGTTTTTATTCTGATTTTAATATATAAATATATTACAAATAATATTTACAAAATTATAAAAAATATAAAATTATCAAAATAATGAATAATTAATAAAATGAATATTTTAATCTGTACAAGTATACAATAGGGGTCCAAAACTCAACTTTCAAACCGTAGCTCCGCCAAATGTGAAACCACCTTCATTAAATAGCTTATGAAATATTATATACAATTAAAGGTGAGTTTGATGCCTTCTGAGCTTTTATTAGGGAGATTCAGGTCTGGGAAGTTGGGATTTTGGAATTTTATTCAGATCATAACTTTTTATCTGTACATTATTTTTAGGTGAAACAAATTTTGTATTTTTCATTATTTAATTATCTACAACTTTCATGTACAATGTTTCTTTTATTTGAGGTATAAAATGGAACCAAAAATAGGTCCCAAAATGAATAAAGAATGAATTAAAATAAAAGGGATTTTTTTTTGGTATCTGGCCCTTATCTCCCCCTACTTTATTCCTTGTCGACCCAGTCATCGAGATGCCTAGGTCTTGGGGTTTTGGGTCATTAAATATTTACAATATTTTATTCTTTTTCTTTTCTTTATTCTATAATTTTGGCATTAAAAATTGTATTTTGTACAATATTTACACAATAATGCATGCATGCTAAAATGCCTAAATTAACGCTATTTACACGCATTTACTAGGGTTTTTAAGGCCAAAATGTTAGAATAAAGATGATGAAACGTAGATTCATCACCCCCTATACTTGCCTTTTTTTTGTCCCTAGCAAACACTTATGCATCAAGTGCAAAAAAGGAAAACAGAGAAAAGAAAAAAAAGAAATGTGGAGTACGTTTAATTATCAAACTTGTCTTCACAAAATCAAAGTTTGGAGCTTAAGTCGGACCTTTGGAATTTTAGTGCGGGCGGAACCTTAATGAGAACCGGATTTGAAATCCAACAGCCTTCGAGAATCCCAAAACATTGTTCAAGTCTCCTTAATAGCCAGGTCAGAAATATCTCAATTCGTACGCAAACCCTTACAACTATGAATCTGACTCGTACAGTGTAAGTGATAGTGGCTCTCCCCAACTAGAATGACAAAGAAACTGACTTCTCCAGTATGACAACCCAATGATTTCCCAATCCAATAACTCCTTCCTTGAGGAGCGGGGTATTCCCTTCTAAGTTCATGTGGCAACCATCTCAAGAGGAGGAGGTAAAGAGAAGAATGGACGGTAGCCAGTGTAGCTACCTATCCTAGGATACAAGACTAGTGTAGTGAAGTCATCCAGCTGCAGGCTCACATGATATGACTTTGGAACTCAAGCTTGCTTATTGGATTTACAACATATGTACATACTTCGGCAGACATTTTATTTTGTACAGGCCTGTCTCTCCTTTTTTTGAAATACTATTTACAGCAGCATTTACATAAGGAGTTTTTCCTCTCGAGCCAGTAGACTATACCTCTTTTGAAGCTTTATTGCAACCCACACTCTCCAGTCTTTACAATTCCTCATCACTGGACGGGTTGGGGTGCACTTCACTCCCTAGATGAGGACAAGTGTTTCCACTTGTGTGCATCTCATGCCGGCAAATCCAATCCCCTCACCACTCCAACTGAGTTGAGCATGTGAAAGGTGCAGATGTCCAAGTTAGGTCATTATTAACAAGAGTCATGCGTGTGCTCCGAAATACTCTACTTAGGCAGTCAAGAAGTTAGGTCATTATCAACAAGAGTCGTGTGTGTGCTCCGAAATACTCTACTTAGGCAGTCAAGAATCAATTGAACTAAGTCTCGTGATCCTCAAAGAATTAAGTCAACTAGATCTGAAGTACCTCAATTCCAGCTCCTATAAGGTTCTTGTTATTAGGTAGATTTTAAGGTCCAATCAAGCTCCAATCTCTAGATTTTATTTAGACTTGTTCAACTATCAAACTCAATCCGAAAAATGTTCATGCTATGCAATTGCTATGCAAAATGCAGAAAATATTTTTGTGATTCAATTTTCACAGATTTTGAACTTTTTATGGATTTTTGAAAAGATGATGCATATGCAATTTTTTTATTTTTCAAAAAGATTTTTCAAATGTTTTTGGATTTTAGTTTTGCAAATGTTTTTGGGATTTTCAAAAACAAAGATATTTTGGCTAAAAACTAGGTACAAATATTTACACGGGGATGCTTCTTATATTTAGAAGAAGTGGATTTTAAGAATTTACAAGGGTAAGTGGTCAATTTTATAGATATATACAAAGGATTTTGATATGATGTATATATTCCTCAAATTTATTTGAAAATCATTTTACAAACAATTTTGAAAAACTATAGTCCAAAATAATTTTTACAAACATTTTACAAACATGTACACACATTTGAGGATCATTTTGCAAATGTTTCTCAAACAGTATAAATAGATTTTTCAAATATTTTTGCAACCATTTTTCAAACTATTTGCAAATCGTTTTTCAAACATTTTATTTCACACAAAGAAAATAAATTTTTACAAACAAAACAATTTTTACATAGGTTGAAAACATGTAACAAAATATTTTCAAAATAGTTTTCAAAAAATTTTCACAAAGATTTTCAAACTATTTTTCAAAATTTTGAAAAAAATATTTTCCCCTGATTTATTAATCATTAGATACAAAAAGAAATTGAGGAATGATAAACATCTTTTTATTACGATTTTTAATGAATTTTAAAGAATTATTAGCCATAATTATTAAGAAAAAATACGAAAGTATGAGTTATGGATAAAGTATATGCGTAGTATATACGACCCCCCTATACTTAGCTCGAGCTATGGCCTCATAGATCAGAGATAAAAGCGAAGACATAACTCGTAATAAGTATAGGCAAGTGTAAATAATAAATAAATAAAGGAATGAATGAACAAGTGAATGAGAAGTTGACCGTCCCCCCTATACTTAGGATCAAATAATCCTAATTATAGCAAAATGTACACAAAGCAGGGAGGGTCAAGGGTGGGCATGAACAGATCGTACTCAGATTGTCTCCCCCTATACTTAGGGTAAGATATCCCTAAGTATAGACAAGAAGAGGAGACAATGGAGAGGATCGAAAAGAATGGAAGAAAGTCAGGGTGCACACCCCCCTATACTTAGGACAAAATACGTCCTAAGTATAGAAGAATGTCTACAAGGGGCGACACCTTTTTGATAGATACAGAAGATAGAAAAGGAAAAGAAGAAAAGAAGAAAAGAGATGAAAATGGAAACAAGATCAGAGGATGTACACATCACTCCCCTATACTTAGGGTAAAAGAAGCCATAAGTATAGGCAACAACAGGAGTAATGAAACGGAACTATGAACACTGGGCGCATCCACCCCCCTATACTTAGGACAAAGTACGTCCTAAGAAAGGCAGACACGAGAATGGGTGGAAGAGCAATACGGGAGAAAGAAGGTAAACGAGTGAGAACATACAACAGAGGTGGATGTACATATGATCAAGAAGGTAGAAAGCGAACCTTCTTGCGAGACCGCTAAGGGATAGATCTTGTGTGTTGCAGGTCGACATCGGCATCTACAGTGGATAGAAGTCGATCAGGGTTGACAGAGTGAATATCCTCAGGGGCCCTAGGGTGTGAAGGCACAAACGGGTGAGTGGAAGAAGTACAGATGGGTCTGGCCTTAGGAGTCTCGCTGACGTCGAAGTGAAAAGGGACGAACTCATCATCATCGGAAGTAGTGTACTCAGTGTCGTCCTACGAGGTCTCATCCATGTCAAAACCAAAAGGAACGAACTCATCAGTGGATGTAGTCGAACTCTGTTCGTCCTCTATAATCTCAACCGGATCATCTTTCTCATCAAAAGGCCCGAATTCCTGAATAAAAGCAATCAAATCAAATTCGACCTTGGTCTCTTCTGAATCTTAATGAACAGGAGCGAATGCATCGGTGAAAGTAATCGAAACGTGTCCGTCCTGTCTAGTCTCTACATATGCCCTCTACTATAGGGTGTCAATCGTGTAAATCCCGCGGATGTCTTCAACACATCGCCAATCACAGGAAGCAGAAAAACCAAGGTCTATGCTTTCCGAGCCTTCCTCCTTGGAGAGCAATCCTCGGGTCTCATCATCAATCATAAAAAAAAGTCTCTCTGATATCCTCATAAAGGTCATAGGCCTCAGGGTTAGCCAAAACAGGTGTGGTCGCATCAGGTGCAGGTCTCTAGTCAACGGTGGGTGCGGTGATCAATGCTTCGCTCTCGTCAGCAGGATGGAAGCGAATCTCTCATGATCCATAATTAATAACGACCCTCTTAGAGGCGAGGAATGGTCGTCCCAGGATGATTGGAGATGACAAAATCGACATTGTATCCCGTGCCCTGAATCGAAATGATGGTGTTTTCAAGGATACCCTTTGGCCTCTTGATAGATCCATCAACAAACTAAACGATCATCCTGGTTTTCTTGAGAGGCCCTAAGTGAAGAGATTGTATCAGTGAGAACGATAATATGCTAATTGAAGCACCGCTGACCAGGAGAGTGTGATCACAAGTATGGTCAGATATGGTACAAGTGATGAATAGTGTAGCTGTGTTCCTCTTCCTAGGAATGGGACGGTGTGTGATGGCATGGGCAGTGGCCATGGTCAAGATATGACGCTCAGATCTGCTTCTTCGACTTCTCTTCTTGGGAAGAGGAGCAGACAAATCGATCATGGCTTGCTGAAGTGGGGCACGGATGATCTCATGAATGGTGGCCATCACTTCGGGTTCAGTCAATAATTTTTTAAATTTTTGGACCTCCTCCATATAAGGTAGGAAGTCAGAATCAGCATATACACGAGGCATGCCAAGAGCAGTTTATACAACGGCATCCTCGGGGTCAAAAGTGGGACAGGATGTGAAAGACTATGTGGTCAAATGATCTGGCAAAGGTTCCCTCTCCTCACAATCTGAATCGATCATGTGTCTCCCGAACACTTTTTGTATTTTTAAAGTTTTCTCATTTTTTTGTGTTTTGGGTGATTGCAAGCTCTCATGGAAATCCTCGAATGAGCCGATATCATCAAATGGTGGAATAACATGGTCGCTCTTATTTGTACTATTGAGGTGGTCAATCCTTTGTCTCATGTGATCCATCATCTGGGTTAAGTGCTCAAGGGTGGACTCCATGAAGGGTGACTCCAACAGCTCAGGATCAGGTGTGTTGAATGTGGGTGGTGGGTGTGGACAAAAATCACATGCCGAATCTGAATATTCCATGAAGAGCGGGTTGTCGAACTGTGAAGGAGATGGTGGTGGAAATGATTGGTGAAGGTCAAAGTCTGAATCCTAAAATAGTGGGTTGGTCGGATATGTACAAAAATCAGGAGCTAAGTCCTCCTGGAAAAAATGAGGTGGACCGGCTGGAGTGAACGAGGGATCCGCAAAATCTGGACAAAATACGCTCCAGTCAGCCATCTCGAAACAAAAGAAAAATGATTCGGGAGAGCATGAAGGTCAAGTCAAGAGAGTGAAAAAAGGCGCAAATGCGCAGAGGCGATCTAGAATGCACACAAACAATCACAATCAAACTCACGCAAATCAAACCCTCAATTCACCTACTCAACTCGGTAGAGACCGTAAAATGTGGTCTTTTTATCTTGCTTGTTTTAGAGTTAGGTGAGAAGTCAAAATGTTGCGCAAACACTTAGGGGCTGAATAGGATTTGGGCACTAGTCCTTAGGGTATGCGCGGGCAAGTAAAAGCGAAGACAATGAAGGGATTACTCGCCCCAAGATAATTTTTTTCATTTTTGATCTTTTCAGGGTCAAGTAATGTTAGCAGTCCCAATTTTATTGATTGTTACTTTTTTTGGATTTTTAATAAGAAATGCATGAGCCTAACGAGGAATCAATTTTACTTAGCACCTAGATGATCAAAATCAGAGGGAGAGGCCGAAAAGCAATGCAAGCGGCAAATGATGATGAATGCTAAAGCGTAAATGCTCACCTTGCCTCTAGCACTCTACATGTAAGGATGCTTAGCAGAATTGAAACCTATCTATATGCAAATGCAAAGCCGATGAAATCGCCCTAAGGTGAGATGCCGTTATTAGCATGAAGCATGTTTTCAGAAGTTGACTAGATCCAAACGTAGACTATAGGCACAAGCAACTATATTAAGTGTTTGGAACTAATACTACGTCAAGCAACTCCTACAGCTAAGGGCTCAATCACACAAATAAATACAACAAAATCGGAAAATAATAAAAAATGCGATGAAATCCGATAAAAACTGCGGTGAGCCCCCAAGTGTACAAACACTTGGAAATTAGGCTCGAATGTCCAGAGTCTGAGTACCTGTATTATTACAATAAATAGAGTCTCTCTCTCTCACTTAAATTACAAAAATAAATGCAAGAGGTAAATGCTACAACTAAAGGTAGAGCTCGGTCTTCAAAATTTCCTCTATGTCTCTTTCGTTGCCAGGCAAGCTAGAGCTGGCTTCACGTGGGTGCCTAGGCGCCTAGGGTAGAGCGCCTCCCTCGATCCGTGGTTCCTCGCACGAAATCAACAAAAGAGGAGGTTAGACAGCTCAACAGATATATCAAAAATAAAGAAAATAAAATAAGAAAAAATAAAAGCTGTGAAAATAGACAAATAATCACAAGCAAGCAAAAATCCCAACTAAGCGTTGTTGCTCCCCGGCAACAGCGCCATTTGTTGAAGTCAAAAATCGATGGTCTTAAGTTCCACACAAGGCGGGAACTCGGTCGTTGAATCGACCACATGAAATCCGGACTTCAAACAACAATTAACCCACAACAATCAAATCAAGCAATGAATGTAAATGTGGAGTTAAAATTTATTATAACTCTACAAAGGATGTGTATAGTGTGCAAGAAGTGTAGAGGTCGAACACAGGGAGCAGACATGTAGAACGGAGCTATAATGCACAAAATGTGTGGATGTGATGATTTGTCAATTTATGTAATTTTTTGTGGGTTTTTAATTTTATATTTTTTATTTAATTTTTGATTTTATATTTTTATATTTTGATTTTTAATTTTCTAATTTTCTATTTTCTTTTTGTATTATATATTTTTTCATTTTCTTTTTCTTTAAATAGAATATAGACACAATATAAGAAAAGAGAAAGAAAAGGTATTTATAAAAATAAGTAAAAATAATCAAAAATCAGGGAATAAAATATTTTTGGGCTTTTTATAATTTTCTTTTGTTTTTATGATTTTTCTAGATTTTTCCTAATTTTTTAGGTATTTTTAAAGTAAAAAATACTGAAAACAGTGAATAAAATAAAAGGCTAAAACTAAAATGGAGAAATAAAATAGAAAACAGTAAAAAAATTCTCTAATTAATTTTAAATGAAAGATAACAAACCAAAGAAAATTCAAAGACAAAAATTAAATTTTTATTATTTTTCTAGAATTTTTAAGATTTTTATGAAGATTTTTTTTTATTTTTATAATTTTTTGGAGTTTTCTTTTATATTTTTTTGTTGTTTTGGACTCAAGTTAAAATACATTAAAGGACACAAAATATAAATTTTTGGGAATTTTTAGAGTAGTTTTTATATTTTTTAGGTATTTTCAAATGCAGACAGTAACAAAAATGTTTTTTTGAATTTTTTTAAATATTAAAATGCAATAAAAATGTAAAATAAAAATATGGCGTGGAACTAGAATGCAACAAGAACCTATGGTAATTTTTTGGAGATTTTTGGAATTTTATAGATGCATGCAATAAATAGATACAACAAATGGAAAAATCTACCCCATAGGGGTATTTTTGGAAATATATCAAAGTTTGGGGACCTCGACATAATTTTTTGAGAATGTATATAATCTATTAACAAAAATTTTGGGCCAATCACAAATCATAAAAAAAATCAGGGGATGTTCCTGCAAAAACGCCAAGCCTACGTGCGTTGGCACACGCGCCTGGCAAGGGCCTATACGCAATTATCCAACACGCTGGGGACTTTAATACCAGAAATATATTAATGTAATTAGAAGTTTTTGAACTAAATATTAAATATGAAAATTACCCGCGTATCCCTGCAAAATTACCAGGTCACGTGCGTAGAGCACGTGACCTAGCAGGGACAAAATGAAAGATGGCAAAAGTCAGGGGAGCAAAGTGCAAGTTTCGCAAAAGTTTTGTAATGGTTGAGGAAAGTTTAAATGCTACTAAAATGTTACAAAAAAGTGCGAGGGTTTTAGCGTAAAATACCCTCGCAAAGGCACGATCGAACGATGGGATCTTTCCCACTTAAGACACGTGGCGACGCCTGACACACTGATACCGCTTCGGCCTTGAATGGCCATGATCAGATCCCCGCAGGTGAATCAATGGCTGAGGAGCAGGGGTAATCCGACAGCAACTGGAGGACATGGGTTGCGTCAGAGAATCGAACGGCGCGCGAGTAGGCTGGAAGATCGTCGGAAGAACTCGCCCTTAGCGAGTTTCGATGAGGCGCAACACGCTCCTCTATCCTTCTCACATCCTTCTGATCATACGTACAAGCTCCTGCAGCCTCGACGAACGGTCCAGGGGCCCCAGATATGCCCGGGGAGCTGCTGAACAAACTCCCCAAGCTTCGTGCTTCTCCAGCCACCTGGATGTGGTTGTAGTGGCGCTATTGACCCCAGGCGGGTCCTTCAGACCCTGCAAATACACAGAGAAACTCGACAGCACAAGAGGGCAGAGGTCTGGCTATTATTGGCAACAAAACGACGGGTATCGGCGTAATTGTGATGACCGGAGCGGATCTCCGGCGAAGGTGGTTGAAAGTAATTAATGATATTAATCGATGACGCAATAACCTAGACTAGACTTAGCATGTAAAATGATAAAAGAATGCAATAAAAGAGGAAACGAATAGGACCTCAAGCCAAGAAAAAGGGTGAGATGGAACCTCACGGCGGAGCGTCGGAGATGGAGGTGGAACGACCAAATGACCACACCAAACACCACCCTAGATGGCTGGAGGTGGTGCTGTCACCACCACCAGTCCTGAGCACAAGTAAGGGAACTAGAGACGGGTCAAATGGGGTTCAAACTCGAAAGGAGGACATGGGAGGTTTTTGAAAGAGGTGTGTGACTGGGCTCGAAGATCGAAGCGGGCAGCTCGATGCAGCGATCCACAGTCCAAGAAGAACCTTAGGCGTGAATCACCACAAGTGGAGGAAGAAAAGTCATGAAGACCCCAAGACGAGATGGTGAAAGGAGTGGCCTCGATAAATCTACAAAGGCGGACAAAAACAAAGGTCTCTGACAAGTCACAGGAGTGGGTCTGAGAGTTGACCCGCTAGTCAACTCTCCAGACCCCCTAGTTGGTCCACGTGGACCAACCAGGAAAAATCCTGGAAAAAAGCTTTGTTAAATCATTTTAAAATAATAAACGATTTTATTTTTATTTAGTTATTACATAAAAAAATATTTATTATTTTATGAATTATTTTATGATGATTTTTATTTATTTTTTTGATGTATAGAATTACAAGTTACCTATATAGGTATCTTTATGTATATATTTTAATATTTTATTTTTAATTTGTATATTTAATTTTATTATTTTTTATAAGTTTACAAAGTTATAAAATATTTTTATACACATAAATATATTTTTATTTTATTTTTCTGAGGTATTTTGTGCACTTAATAAAATAGAAGTGTTAATTATACATGTATACTTTATAGGTATATTATACCTATGTATAATATACAAACATTTTATTTTTTATGTTTTCTTTGTGTTTTTATTCTGATTTTAATATATACATATATAACAAATAATATTTACAAAATTATAAAAATATAAAATTATGAAAATAATGAACAATTAATAAAATGAATATTTTAATCCGTACAAGTATACAATAGGGGTCCAAAACTCAGCTTTCAAACCGTAGCTCTGCCAAATGTGAAACCACCTTCATTAAATAGCTTATGAAATATTATATACAATTAAAGGTGAGTTTGACGCCTTTCAAGCTTTCATTAGGGAGATACAGGTCTGGGAAGTTGGGATTCTGGAATTTTATTCAGATCATAACTTTTTATCTGTATATTATTTTTGGGTGAAATAAATTTTATATTTTTCTTTATTTAATTACATACAACTTTCATGTTCAATGTTTCTTTATTTGAGGTATAAAAAGTGAAACCAAAATTAGGTCCCAAAATGAATAAAGAATGAATTAAAATAAAAGGGATTTTTATTGGTATCTAGCCCTTATCTCCCCCTACTTTATTCCTTGTCGACCCAAACATCGAGATGCCAAGGTCTCGGGGTTTTGGGTCATAAAATATTTACAATATTTTATTCTTTTTCTTTTCTTTTCTTTATTCTATAATTTTGACATTAAAAACTGTATTTTGTACAATATTTATACAATAATGCATGCATGCTAAAATGCCTAAATTAATGTTATTTACACATATTTACTAGGGTTTTTAAGGCCAAAATGATAGAATAAAGATGATGAAATGTAGATTCATTAGTGTCGTCCGATCATCTAGATCGGACGGCTGCGATGACACCACGTGGACACCCCAAGCCTCAATCCGAACCAGCAGCCTCGGGTCCACTGAGCCAGGACCCGAGCCATCATCTCGCATCACGCGTCCTGAGCCAGAGATGCCTCCCGAGCCTCAGCCCCTTACGTGCACCGCGCATGAGGGCTTGGGTAATTTGTACGAAAGACCCCGGATGTTTTGGTATTTGGAAATTGGTTCCCAGGTACGTGCCTTAGATGTGTACCTGGATAAATTACAGGGATACGCTCGCTAGTTTGAAGATTTGCAAAAAGGTCCCTTCGTGCATGGAAAAATTGCATCAGGCCCATGTGGTTTTTGGTATTTGCATTTAGGTCGCTCTAGGGACCTAAATGTAATATTTATCCTTTTATTTCTAGCATTTTATTTACCCAGACGACTATTTGCTTGGTTTCGTCTGCCGCTTTCTTCCCTTCCTTGACTGAAGACCCCCTTTTTCTCTTTATAATATATTTTTGGGGCTCCCGCAAGCAATGTTTTCCTTTGAGGTCCAAAGGAGCCTAATCTAATCCTAACTTCACAAAGGAAGCCTAAAGGTGAATGCAAAGGCAACAAAAGATAGTCAACCTCCCGTAAATGCCCATGCATTGTTTTCTTCATAACTTGAGCATCATAGGTCCAAATTGCATGATTTTAGTGTCGTTTTGATCCTTATTTCTTCATCTACATCATGGCACGTTTAATTTTCTCATCTTCCACCATTTTAAATGAAGTGAAGTTTTGTGTTAGATGATGACCTTGATCTACTTGTTCTTGCTCTGATTTGATGACTGACCTTATTGTTGTGATCAAAATGACCCTGGCTTCAATTCTTATTATGTAGCTCATTTTCAGTAATCTTTTTAGGGTAAATTTGTAACCTTTTGTTCTAAATATAAATTCCCTTGCATTACTATCATGCATCATCTTATAATCGCATAAAATCAACTAAAAATTACATGCATCGTTTTATTGCATTGTAATTTGCATAGTGTATCATGCATTTTCATAGAAACCTGCAATTGGGAAATAATTCACACATGTTCTTCATTAATCAAAATTCGATAAATAGATTGAGTAGTTGTGTCCTTGTGTTCGACCTTGGTAGACTTGCCAAGTATAAATACTCCACAACATTCAAAGGATTGTGGTTTTTGATCGACCGATCTCTGCTTCCTATATTACGACAATTCTTGATTATTAAAGAGGCTGATTTCGCTTTCATCACTTGCACCAGTGAAGATCCACATCCTTCAGCTAACAATAGTTTCCCATCATTAAACTTCAAGTTTCCCAAAGTGCTTCTTATTGATTATAGTTCTACCACATGATATGGTTGCTTGAATACTGCATTAGAATTGTCCTTGAGGAAACTTCAATAAAAAAAGTAAATTCTGCCACGATTCTTCAACATTTGCTTCTAAATTAAACTTCGTTAAAAAGTGTTGAAGAAGATAAAACAAGTATTAATTTGAAAAATCGCATAATTGAATAAGACTCCAATAAGGAAAAAGGGACTAAGATGTTGTGGACTCGAGGAAAGGGAGGGAGGGAGGGAGCGTACCGGAGGTGTGGAGAAAGGAGGTTGATGGGGAGCGTTGGTAGCAGCCACGCAACAAGGGGAGGGAGGGTGCGCGAGCGTGAAAGGAGCAGTGGAGGACAGGAGGATGAGGTCTGTGAGGAGGAGTCGGGGGTCAGGCGATGGTAGGGCTATAGCAGGCTAGCTACTCGAAGGTAGGGATGGGTCTAGGTTTTGGTTACGCAAGGGTTTTGGTTTGGGGGGTCTTACTCGGGCTGACCAACTGGATTCGGGATTGGACCTGCTGCAGCCCGGACCCGACCAAAATGTGAATCAGGCTAAATCTCAAGCCCAAGCCTGCCCGTTTATAGTTCGGGCTTGGGCCTGGACCAGGCTGGGTCGGGCCGACCTGAAAAAATGCCCATCCCAACATAGAACAACCACACTTTTTGTCTAGGTTCAAAGATCTTTCGTCTGATATGTTTGTCGTGCCAGCATTTGACCTTCTCTTTGTACAACAAGTTGTTGTTATATGCATAATCTCTAAATTCCAAGAGTTTGTTCAGATCCAATTTTCACTGTTGACCACCTTTCTATGAGTCAAGGTTGCATATATTAACTTCTCGTAGAGACTTGTGAAATAATTCCATGGGCAGTTGGTGTTCGAGAATTCACTATGGGTTAATTTTATTTTAATAAAGAGAGATATTGTGTCATTGTGACCCAAAATGAATCCCAAAACATACAAACAATTCTACCCAACTAGAGAAAAGAAAATGAATGTCCTTTTTATTAACCCGGTATAGCTCCCAAGGTCGAACTCAAAGAGGCACTAATAAAAGCGAGGTTTATTAATTTCTAAAAAAAATTAATGAAGGCTCTTTTTCTTCTTTTTCTCTTTTTGGTCTTTTTATGGGTTCTTCTTATTTTCTGTATTTTTATGGAATTTTATATATATAATTTTTATGTTATCTTATTTTGATTTTTTAGTAATTTTTATTTTTGCAAATTTTTATATTTTTAATTATTAAAATAAAGCAAATATGAAAGAAATGTAAAATCAACCCATCACTCTTTTTGTATTTTTAAAATATAGTAAAAATGACTAGAAAATTTAAATAATGCTTTTTATATTTTTGTTAATTTTTTACTATTTTGTTATTTTCAGATATTTTTATATTTTTTTGGATTTTCAAATCAATTGAAAAAAGAAAAGTAACAAAACAGAAAATAAGTAGATGTCTTTTGGATTTTTAAAAATAGAAAATAAAGAAAACAAATCTGGAAATTATTTTAATAAAAAAGAGCTTTTATTTATTTTTCAAACAGTACTAAAAATATTGTTTTTATTTTTTACATGCTTTTATATTTTTTTAGCGTTTCATGTGTTTTCTTATTTTTTGGTTTTTAAGAAGAATTTTCAAAAGATTGTTGTACAGTAATTAAAACAGATAAAAATAAACACACACAGTTTTTTGGGAATTTTTCAAGCAATTTTCATTTTTTATGATTTTAAAAAAAGGATTTTTAAAGAGTTTTTGAATAATTAAAAATAAAAAAATTATTTTTGCAAGCAAAAGTCAGAGAAGATAAAACAACTATGTAGGATCTTCTTCTAAATTTTTATAGAATTTTTTGGGCACAAATGATATTTATTTCATGCAAAGCAAAATACAAGAATAAATCTGGAAATGGAGGATTATTCTATAATTATTTAAGAACTTTAGCGTAAACCATAACAAAAAAATAAAACACGAGACAAATGATGGAAAACTCCCAAAAATTCACGTGTCCAACAAATACAGAGGTACATATGCAATGTAACAAAACTTGATCAACTTTTATTAACACATGAAGGATGAAGGATACAAAAGCAAAACAACCATCAAATCACTTGTATCTGTACCTAAATATATATATCCGAAGGATTACAAAGCATATAAACTTAATTCTGAGGGTAATTGAGCAATTATTTCACTGTTGTATATTCAGATAAAGGACTAAAATAATATACAAGAGAAGTGTAGGGTAAAAAGCACAATATACTTAGGAGAACACACGATGAGCACATGAGATCACTAAGTGGAGAATGGTTAGATGTTCTCATCCCAATCTTATCCAACGGTTGAAAAATGGGTGTTGATGAACAGGTAGGATATGATCTGGAGCTCCAGCTCTTGATCTATTTTTCAAATCAATTTAAAAAAGAAAATTAACAAACTAGAAAATAAGTATATGTTTTTGGATTTTTAAAAAAAGAAAACAAATCTGGAAACTATTTTTATAAAAAAGAGTTTTTATTTATCTTTCAAACAATACAAAAAATATTTTTTTTATTTTTTAATGCTTTTATGTTTTTTTAGTGTTTTGTGTGTACTATTTTTTGGTTTTTAAAAAAAATTTTCAAAAAGTTTTTGTACAGTAATTAAAATAGATTAAAAAACATACACAGCTTTTTGGGAATTTTTCAAGCTATTTTCAAATTTTTTTTGATTTTTATAAAGCAAACAAGGAATTTTTAAAGAGTTTTTGAATGATTAAAAATAAGAAAAAAATAATTTTACAAGCAAAAATTAGAGAAGATAAAGTAAATATGTAGGAGCTTATTACAATTTTTTTGGATTTTTTAGGACACAAATGATATTTATTTGATGGAGAACAAAACACAAGAATAAATCTGGAAATGGAGAATTATTCTGCAATTATTTAGGAACTTTAGGTAAACCATAACAAAAAATAAAATACAAGACAAATGATGTAAAACTCCCACAAATTCACGTGAAGTATCACATGTCCAGCAAATACAGAGGTACAGATGCAATTAACAATACTTGTTAAACTTTTATTACACATGAAAGATGAAGGATATAAAAGCAAAACAACCATCAAATCGCGTGTACGCGTACGTGAATATAGATCAGAAGGACTACAAAGCATATAAACTTAATTCTGAGTGTAATTCAACAATTATTTCAATGTTATATGTTCAGATAAAGGACTAAATTAATATACAAAAGAAATGTAGGGTAAAAAGCACAATATACTTAGGAGAACACATGATGAGCACAAAGGATCACTATGTGGTGAATGGCTTAGATGTTCTCATTCCAATCCTATTCTACAGTTGAAAATTGGGTGTTGATGAACAGATAGGATCTGATCTGGAGCTCCGGCTCGATCTATTTTTCAAATCAATTTAAAAAAGAAAATTAACAAAACAGAAAATAAGTAGATATTTTTTTATAAAAATAGAAAATAAAGAAAACAAATCTGGAAACTATTTTTATCAAAAAGAGTTTTTATTTATCTTTCAAACAATACAAAAATATTGTTTTTATTTTTTAATGCTTTTATATATTTTTAACGTTTTGTGTGTTTTACTATTTCTTGGTTTTTAAGAACAATTTTTAAAAGAATTTTGTATGGTAATTAAAATAGGTAAAAACAAACATGTAGTTTTTTGGGAATTTTTTAAGCTATTTTAAAATTTTTATGATTTTTATGAAGCAAACAAGGAATTTTTAAAGAGTTTTTGAATGATTAAAAAATAAGAAAATGATTATTTTTACAATCAAAAATTAGAGAAGATAAAGCAAATATGTAGGTTCTTATTCTAATTTTTATGGAATTTTTAGGGCACAAATGATATTTATTTGATGCAGAACAAAACACAAGAATAAATCTAGAAATGGAGAATTATTCAGCAATTATATAGATACTTTAGGGTAAACCATAATAAAAAATACTAGAAAAATGATGCAAAACTCCCACAAATTCACGTGAAGTATCACATGTCCAGCAAATACAGAGGTATAGATGCAATTTAACAAAATTTGTTCAACTTTTATTAACACATGAAAAATGAAGGATATAAGAGCAAAACAACAATCAAATCACTTGTATGCGTATGTGAATATAGATCAGAAGGACTACAAAGCATAAAAACTTAATTATGAGGGTAATTGAGCTATTATTTCAATGTTATATGCTCAGACAAAGGACTAAAATAATATACAAGAGAAGTGTAGGGTAAAAACCATAATATATCACACGATGAGCACATGAGATCACTAAGTGGTGAACGGCTTAGATGTTCTCATCCCAATCTTATCCTACGGTTGAAAATTGGGCGTTGATGAATGGATAGGATCTGATTTGGAGCTCCGGCTCTTGATCTAAGGTTAGGAGATCCAGTGAAAGAACTCTATAGAAGGCATCTATAGATGAGTTTCGATCACCTTGATCTTATTTATTCCGACTTAGATCTTAACTACAAAGGGTCTTGGGGCTTCCTGGTGCATCTCCACATAGATCTGATGGTGTAAAGAGGTTTGAGGTGTCGATGATTGGAGACCTACGGATGTTGCATCTAAACCTCACTCCTAATGGTTCGATTTTGCTCACATTGCACTCTTGGGTACTGGCATGGTTATGGACAAAGCTCGAAGTCGCTGCGACCTCGGCCAAGTGTTATTAGCAAGGAAATGAATAGGAAATGGGTGTGAATGAGTGGGTCAATCTCCTAGAAGTTGATAGGGGGTGTGGAGATCAAAACTCCTCAGATCTTACCTGATATGAGGATGAACATGCTCTGAATGAAGATGCGAAGAAGCGGATTCGTCAGATGAAATGTTTTGTGGATGGAATCGAAGGAAAGTTTCTCTGACCGCAATGAGCAAAGACTGAGAAGATGAACCTCTACAGATCTAAGAATCGATGACAAATTAAGCAAATCGAACCAGAAACTACCTGATTATACCCATAATTGAAAGTGGGTGAAATATAGATGGATCAAATACGGTGATTTCCTATAAAATTACGGAGGAGGAGAATACTTACTATGAGAAGCAGTTGTATAGTTATGGTACGACTGGTATTGGCAGTACATGGGCTATTGATAGTGACGATTGCCTCTAGGTTTTCTAGTTCTACAGAGGCTAGTGCTATCGAAGCTGGTTCGATTGGACAAACCTCCCATCCTAATGCTAGTGATATAGTCAAATGGCGGATGATTGAACATGTTGTCCTCCTTGACGGGCTAATTGGGCATCGTTGTTCCAGATGTCATTCACCTCTTGGATGAAAGGTGGTCGTTGGAAAAATAGACATTCAAATGAAGGGGGCTAGGGCTATAGATGATAGCGTATAATTTGTTGAGATAGCAGCTATGGTGACTAGTCAGGTTCCTGCACGTACTATACGTGATGGACTTACAGCTGACTTGCCCTCGGCTAAGACTACTATGGAGACGATGGCTCTTTCTGCTCAGCGGGAGTGGTGGTGGCCAGGCTCACAGACTACACGGCATTGATTGTGCTCACAAGCAGCTCCAGCTGCTTTGAAATCTGATCCATCTTGTCTAGGTGTTAGGTCCTTTGTTCAATCACAAATAACTTCTCCAAGTCTTGTGATATCTTCTCAATAATATCAACTTTGTTTAGGTGACTCCTGATAATGTTAAAGTTGTAGATCTCATCCTTGTCCACTTCACTGGATGCCTCCATATCGATGGACTTGTGGTGGATCTGCAGTTGTCGCTGATATACTCGAGATGAGGATTGAGTGGCATCTCCTTCGGTCATCTCCTCAAAAATCTACCAAAAGGCATCCCCATCCTTGTTGAAATGGGAGCCACCACATGTGGCATCCATGAACCTCTGACTTTCAGGTGTGAGGCCCATGAATAAGTGTTGGACCAAGCTGGTCCTCGGTATGTCATGGTGGCGGCACTTCTCATGTAAATCACAGAATCTCTCCCAGGCTTCATGCATTGATTCGTTGGCCCTTGGGAGAAATTACTAATACGTGCTTGTGATTGATTGAGATGGTCAAGTGGATAATATTTCTTGAGGAATGTAGACTTCATTTCCTCCAAGGTCATTACTGTCTTCCCCGTGTGGTTGATCCAATATAAAGCCTTGTACTGAAGGCTAAAGGGGAACGTGTTCATCTTGACTACACCCAACGGGATATTGGAGTACTGAGTGGTACGACAGATGCGAGAAAATTGCTGAAGATGGATATACGGCTCTTCATTGGAGTTCCCATTGAATCAGAGCAGAAGAACAAGAAACTGTGGCTTGGGTTCAAAATATACATAGACTATAGTGATCTATATCCACTCTTGGAGATGGCAATTTAGTCACGGCTCGATGAGTCAGGATCAACCTTAGTTTCATAAGGGCTCGAGAGCTTGGCTCATTTTGCAATTGAGCCGAGTCCGAGCTAGATTTTTGGGCTCGATAGCTTAAGGAGCCGAGCCCAAGTCGAGCCCTGCTCGGATCAATAACTCAATAAGGGGCTTCATAAGGAATATATATATTATTCTATTTGTGAAACTGTAATGATTTTATTTTTATTTGTTTTAGTTTGGCAACAATGTGAATGGTGGACTATGTATCTATGTGGTTTATGTAATGGCAATGTTGGGTGGACTATGTTGTAGACTTGAACTTTGTTAATATAGGTTATAGTTAGATAATTATTATTTTTTTAATAACAAATAGAATGTTACAATATATATTATAATTTAACTTTTGTATACAACTCGGATAGTTGCCTACTAGTAAGGAAGGCAGTCTTCAAAGAAGAGGTTTAATGAATCGTTAAATGCATGTATTAAGAGAAATCCGTTGTAGCACGGGCACTTATCTTTCCATACAGAATCGAGAAGAATCTCAATGACAAGGTTCTTGGCTTTATTTTTTATCCTGGGAAGTCCAGGGACGAACACAAGGACACGATCCTTAATGCGACTATTTAGGCATTGAATATATACGTTAAGTGATTGATAAATTCATCTTGGTCAAAACAGAGACAAAACAATAAAGGCAAGCAACAAAGAAAATGCACATCACAAAAGCATGCATGGATGAGATGAATGCTTGTTAGAATATATCAACAGAGTGAACATAATGATAAAACACTAACATATGCAAATATACTCACAAATATGCCCTAGATCATTATTCGATCTTAAGAAATTATGCAATTTCGATCTAAGTCCAATTAGGCACTTAATCATAAGTCCAGTTTCATTTCATGTGACAAATGGCATCATGAATATCTCTATTTAAATAATCATACACTGAGCATCATATCAGAGATTAAATGAAAGCATCAGAAAGATAATGAAACAGGGATCAAAATGCCACTGAAATCGCTTCATTTAGAGATCACATGCTCAAGTTATATAAGTTTGAATCTAGGGGCATAAATGCGATAAAACATAATTTAATATATAACAAACAGGTCCTTGGAGAGACTGAAATGCAAATATAAAAACCGATCCTGGAATTTATGAATAACCCCAGACGTGAGGGCGTTTCTGCAATATTCAAGAATGGAAAGGGTAGCGCTGTTATTAACGTAGGGTGCATGCGTAAGACACACGCACCCTAGGCTTGGTGACTGGTTCATGGCTTGGTCCACTTGTCGTCATGCGAAGCTTTGGCATACGGTTCGGATAATCCAAGGGTGCAGGTTTGGGTAGGTCAACGTGGCCTCCTGTAGGCCATTAGATCGCGCCCATATTGGCGTGATCCAAAGACAATTGTATGCCATAGGTTCTTCTTCTCTGTCGATGATGCTGCAAAGAGGCGGGACTTCGGTAAGCCATGCCTTCCTCCGCCTGTCTCTTGGAAGCTATTTGATGGTCGGCGATGGTTCTTGCATGGCTTGCGAAGATGTAGCATCGTCAGAGAAGATCCACGAGAGGTTGAAAGTCAGTGAAAAAGAAGACCATTCGAGGGAGAAAGTCCAGATCAGTGAGAGTCTTCAACTTCCGACAATTAAAGGCCTTTGAACCTGTAGGTGTTAGAACAAATATAGATGAAATATAACGACGTGGGTGCATGCGGTTTTGACTAGAATGGAGTGTAGGGCTAATCGGAGGTGAAGAAGGTGAAGCCCTATAAGGGCTCCTCCTTCATGTCTTAAGGAAGAAGTGGATGGAATTGGTAAGCATGTAGGAACTAAGAAGACATAGAACTCTGATCACAGATGCATGGTGAAGATCAAAACCAAGTCAAATGAGGGGTTTGATCTCATGACAAGGCAGGAAAAATTGAAGAATGCAAGAAAAATAAGCTAACTAGATGAAGGAAGTGGCATGGGGGCGGCGCTCTTGACGCCTGGCCGTCACTTCACATCCGGGCAGCAACGTCGGGAAGTTCATACATCCGAACATGGCCGTAGCATAGGTATTCTAGACATGGGTCGAACTGTAAGGAGATCCCCTATTATTGCTCGACATCGACTCCTTCTTCGTATCATGAAGAGGAGGAGTGACTAGGGGTCCATCTGGCAAGGGTTGACGACCGTTGTTCGTGGCAGTGGTGAAGTATTTGAAGGCGGCAGGGGGAAGTTGTCAGGTGGTTCTCAATAGATTTTTAACTGCTTGAAACCGTCGATTAAGTTAGGTGTGAAGACGTTATGGAATTTAACGTGAGTTAGGGTGTTACGAAAATGCGAGAGTGGTGGCAGTTAGTCGGAAGGGAACTGGAGGCAGTTGGAAAAATTCGGAGAAGAAGGACGATTTGGATGAGTAGGTAGGATGCTGGAGGTTAACGATGGACCTTGACAATCCAATCATACGATCGGACGATCCCTTTGAGGCGTTGATCAATGGGAAGGATGGATCTAGGTGAGAAGATCAAACGGTTGGGTACAGATGATCACATGTCATCTGAACAAACAATTAGACGGTCTGCAGAAAACACAGGTGGCAAGCCAAGAGAAGGACACGTGGCCAAAATAGATTGCACCACGTGGCCCAATAGAATAATTATAAATCAGTGAAATTAGTATAAAATAGAAATAAAATAGTTAGAGAATGAATTAGAACATGAAAGTAGTAGATCTTAATGAGATCTACAACTTTCATGTAGAAGTCAGAGATCAGAGGTCATTTGTACATAGTTAGAAATTAAGTACTATAAAACCATTTTCTTTAATTTTTCTTTTGCTTATTTGTTTGGATTTTATTTTATTTTATTTTATTTATTTATTTATGAATAATTTTACTCTAATATTTACTTGATTTTTAATAAAAAAACAAATACATAAAATACTACACCATAATAATTAGTGTTAATTATTTACAACACAGTAGGTAGTAATTAGTGTTAGTTATTATTGAATCTTTGTGAATAACTTAAGCAAGAGAGTTAAATATAATCAATTAAGCTGATAAATCTAGGATTTATCAACCTCTATACATATATTAAGCTCGTCCTCGAGCTAAATAAAGAATTAGTTCGAGTGTTAGTTTAATTAGTGACATCCCTGACATGTGTAAGTGAGAATACAAGGCTTGGTTTGACCTAGAACACTATTTTTTTTGGAATCCTAAAACTCTAAGTTGATCAGTCTTAATCAAAAGGAATTCAACTCTTCTAATCGTCAGGCTCTCAATGTATACATATAGATAAGAAGTATGACTTAGTGTAGATTGCATATATGAGAGAAGAGTCAATAAATCACTAAACAGTCCAATCTCTGAAGTTCTCCTAAGGACCCAACCCTCAATTCTAGGGAACAAATCTAGTCTTGCCTCACTCCACCTTCTCTTTAGTTTGTCAGACTTTAAAATGATAGATGGAAGGCCAGATAATGGAGGGTGTAGGATTGTGTACTTATTTTCTCATCCTCTCATTAGAACATGGTTCTCTCAAGTGCCAATAATCAACAAAGTTTTCATTTTGATTTTTTTCCAGTCAGTGTGTCTGTCAAAAGAAGTTGGAGTCGTCTGCACTTGTTTTCCTGGGAGTACACTGGGGTGTGCCTTTTTTAAGTATCTAATATACCTTCTACACCTAGACTTGTAGCATTTATGATGTAGAGCCCTTTTTGGGTGCTAGACCGACTCCTGGTCATATTAGCGGTGGTCCAAGTGGTGACTTTGAAAAATGGTTGGGAGCGCTTGCCTATGGTAGAAGATCTTTGATATTTGACTTTTTAGAATGAGAGCTTTTCTTTCAGTCATATCTTTATTTCTTTTCCTTGTTTTGACCAGATCCACTGCTTTTACCAAAAGATTGGCGCACACTGATCAACTTATTAATTCATGTCATCACACCATGGCACATTAGGTCAAGATCAAGAGTTAGCATTAGATTGTGTCCCATACTAGCTAATATGCAGACACTCGGGTTATATGATGCCTTCATTAATTTTATCCCATCCTCGAGCATCATATAGATCATGTCCAAACTCAAACTTCCAATCTTAATCTCCTCAGCGATATCTTGACTCATCTCAATCATAAATGCAGTCGTGCATGTGAGTGATAGTCAAATTCTGTTAAGGAGATTAAGCATGAGATATAACATGCATATCTTTAAACTAGGAGAGTATGAATTTTTAAATACAAGACCCTAATGATTAATACATGATAACTCTAAGTCTAGGAACTCCATAAACCATGTGTTAAGGATCATCTCAAGCCTTTAGTTCATAGAGAAAGTGTCAGAGAATAACACCAATCAATAAGTTAATATTTTTGTGATTTTTTTAAAGATTTTTTAAGTTAGAGTTAATTAATTAGACTCATTTTACACCCTTGGTTTTGAAAAAGATTTTTGAAAACTTATTGCAAACATTGTCACATATGTATAGAACTTTTTCAAACATTTTACAAAGAATTTTGACAACAAGTAAAATCCCATTTTCAAACCTTAGTAAAATATTTTTTAGAATAATGTCACATAAATATGTAAGTTTCAAAACATTTTTACAAATGATTTTCCAAACATGTCAAGATGTATTTTTGGAAACCATGTAAAACATTTTTGAAAATCATGTCAAATATGTCTGTAATTTTCAAAAATTATTTTCAAAACATTTTTACACAAATAAGTTCAATGATGTAATACGATACTCATAATCCCAAGAGTTTGAAAATTTTTAGAATATGAGCTATGGCTAAAGTATATATGCAATATATATGGTAGACCCCCCATACATAGATTTTGTTATGACCTCATTGCACAAAGTAAAATGAAGCCATAGCTCATGCTAAGTATAAAAGAATATACACAAACTAAATCCAGAGTCAAATGAGTCAGGAGTAAAAGAATCAGTTAGATGAAAACATGGACTCGGGCCCCCCTATACTTAAGCTGAGAAATAGCTTAAGTAAAAAGATATGAATTAAAGCTAGGTGAGCCGAGCAAAACAATCGGAACAAAGTAGGACCCCCCTATACTTAGGATGAAAATAAGCCTAGGTATAAAGAACAAGAGGCTAAATAATGAAGGAATCGATGTTAGTTGAATCTCTAGATGATGAATATCAGGAGATGATAATGGAGCCTAGGGTTCTGGGAGACTGAAGAATTAAAAAAGATCAAACAAACCTGATTATTTCACCAACACACACTGAAGACCATAAATATGGTCTAGTTATCTTGTCTCTTTTGTTGATGATAATACAAGATTCATGTTCTATACGAGCAGACTGAATTAGGGTTTGGTCTCTATCCTAAGGATTCGTCCTTACCTTTCAACAAATGCATATATTTGCAAGTAAAGCGAGGTTCTTCTCTCCCAAAAACAAGATGAATTTTAGCTCCATTTTAATTTCATCAACATACATTAACAACCCCATTTTTTTAGATTAGATTATCACTTGTAATAAATCTATGGACACATAAGTCATTATCTACTGTCCAGTCCCTTTTCCATATTATCCTAAGTGACAAATCATGAAGAGGGAAGAGTCATGCAGTCATAAAATCATGATGTCACACACAAGAGAATTACTTACATTGTCACCAGCTCTCTTTATGCATATGCTAGGCGGAATATAAAATTTAACAAATGCATGCAAGTCGATGGAAATCCACACCAAATCATGTGTCTATTAGCGGGAAGATATTCAATTCATTTGGGCTAAGTTGAACGTAGATTACATATGTATAATGAATCATGGAGATGATTAAATCTCAAAAAATGCAGATAGTATGCCCTAACTTACGAATCAAGAACACAAGTTGAGCCCCACCCAGCATGGGTGAAACAGACTCAACACACAGATAAGTAATATAGTCTGAGCCCAAAAAAAATACAGCAAATATAAAAAAAATAATCTTCGACTTGTCTTGAAGGCATCATATGTGGTTCTTTTCAGCGGGAACTCCATCTTTAGCTTCCCGCCTCCATTCTCCACGAGTATTCTCGATGAATGGGCCCTGCCACAGAAGAGGATATACTAGATATTTCAATTATTATCAACATATATAATAATACAGAAATCACGGGATTGACCTAGATATAATACAAATCATCTAAACCAAAATATAAGGCCTAAATAATTATATTAATGAAGCAATGTCCCCGGCAACGGCGCCGTATGATGAATCGCTAAATGCATGTATTAAGAGAGATCCATTGTAGCACGACACTTAGTTTTCCATACAGAACTGAGAAGAATCTTAATGACGAGGTTCTCGGCTTTAATTTTTATCATGGGAAGTCCAGGGTCGAACACAAGGACACGAGCCATAATACGATAATTTAGGCATTGAATATATAGGTTAACTGATTGATAAATTCATCTAGGTCAAAACAGAGACAAAATAATGCAGTAAAATAATGCAAGGTAGATGCACATCACAAATGCATGCATGGATGAGATGAAATGTGATTTTAAACAATGAATGCATGTTAGAATATACAAAAAGAATGAACATAATGATAAAATACTAGCATATGCAAATATACTCGTAAATATGCCCTAGATGATTATTCAATCTTAAGCTATTATGCAATTTAGATCTAAATCCAATTAAACACTTAATCAAAAATCCAGTTTCATTTCATATGACAAATGGCATCAATAATATCTCTAATTAATTAATCACACATTGAGCATCATATCAGAGATTAAATTAAACCATTAGAAAGATAATGAAATTAGTATCAAAATGCCACTAAAATCGCTTCATTTGGAGATCACATGATCAAGTTATATAAGTTTGAATCAAGGGGCATAAATACGATAAAACAATTTAAAACATAACGAACAAGTCCCTGGAGGGAATGAAATGCAAATATTGAAAACCAATCCTAGAATTTATGAATAACCCCCGATACGGGGGCATTTCTACAATATTCAAGAAAAACAAGGGTAGCGCTGCCATTAACCTAGGGTGCACAGGTAAGACACACACACCCTAGGCTTGGTGACTAGTTTGTGGCTTGGGCCACTTGTCGTCATGCGAAGCTTCGGCAAGTGGATTGGATAATCCAAGGCTGCATGTTCGTGTAGGTAGACATGGACTCCTGCAGGCTGTTAGATCGCGCCTAAATTGGCACGATCCAAGGACAACTGTATGCCATAGGTTCTTCCTTTCCGCATGATGACACTTCAAAGAGGCGGGACTCCGGCGAGCCCCAGCTTCCTCCGCCTATCTCTTGAAAGCTATCTGTTGGTCGGCGATGGTTCTTGCATGGCTTGCAAAGATGAAGCATCGTCGAAGAAGATCCGCGAGCGATTGAAAGTCGGTGAAGGTGAAGACTAGTCGAAGGAGAAAGTCCATATCAGCAAGGGTCTTTAGCTTCCGATCATTAAAGCACTTTGAACCTGCAAGTGTTAGAACAAATATAGTCGAAGCATAATGACGTGGGTGCGTGCGGCTGTGACTGAAATGGAGTGAAGGGCTAATCAGAGGTGAAGAAGGTAAGGCCCTATTGGGGTACCTCCTTCATGTCTGAAGGAAGAAGTCGATGGAATTTTAAGCATTTAGGAATGAAGAAGACAAAGAACAGAGTCTCCAGCATGGATCAGATATGCACGGTGAAGATCGAAAGAAAGTCAAATGAGAGGTTTGATCTCAAGACAAGGCAAGAAAAATTGAAGAACGCAAGAAAAATAAGCTAACTAGACATGTGTTGCACGTATTTTCTCTGGGTCATAGGGATGAAGGAAGTGGCTTGGGGGAAGTGCTCCCGACACCTCGTCGTCGCTTCACACCCAGGCAGTAACGCCGGGAAGCTCAGACGACCGAACATGGCCATAGCATGGCTATTCTAGCCATGGGTCGAACCTGAAGGAGATTCCCCATTATTTCTCGACGTCGACTCCGTCTTCCTGTCACGAAGAGGAGGAGTGGCTAGGGGTCCTTCTCGCAAGGGTTTATGATCGTTTCTTGTGGCGGTGTGAAGTATTTGAAGGCTGCAAGGGGAAGTTGTCAGGTGGTTCTCGATAGATTTTCAACCGCTTGAAACTATCGATTAAGTTAGGTGTGAAGACGTTATGGAATTTAGTGTAAGTTAGGGTGGTTAGGAAAATATGAGAGTGGCAGTTAGTCGGAAGGGAATTGGAGGCATTTGAAAAAATTCATAGAACAAGGAAGATTTGGATGAGGAGGTAGGATGCTCGAGGTTGACGATGAACCCTAATAGTCTGATCATACGATCGAACGGTTGCGGTTGAGGCGTTGATCAATGGGAAAGATGGATCTAGGTGCGAAGATCAAACGGTTGGGTACAAATGATCACAGTTCGTTTGATCAAACGATAAGACGATCTGCAGAAAATACAGGTGGCAAGCCAAGAGTGGGCCACGTGGCCAAAATATATTGTTCCACGTGGCACAATAGAATAAATAAAAATCAGAGAAATTAGTATAAAATAGAAATAAAATAGTTATAGAATGAATTAGAGAAAACTCAAAACATGAAAATTGTAGATCTCGATGTGGTCTACAACTTTGATGAGAAGTCAAAGAGATCAGAGGTCATTTGTACATAGTTTAAATTAAGTACTAATAAAACAATATAAAACCATTTTCTTTAATTTTTATTTTGCTTGTTTATTTGAATTTTTTATTTTATTTTATGTTATTTATTGATGAACAATTTTACTCTAATATTTACTTGATTTTTAATAAAAAATAAATACATAAAATACTACACCATGGTAACTAGTGTTAATTATTTACAACACATCAGTTAGTAATCAGTGTTAGTTGTTATTGAATCTTTGTGAATAACATAAGCAAGAGAGTTAAATATAATCAATTAAGCTGATAAATCTAGGATTTATCACCCCTCTATACTTAAGAAAAGTTTGTCATCGAGCTAAATAAAGAATTAGTTAGAGTGTTAGTCTAATTAGTGATATCCCTCACATGTGCAAGTGAGAATACAAGGCTTGTTTTGACCAAGAACACTAGGTTTTTAGGAATCCTAAAACTCTAAGTTGATCCAAGTATTAATTAAAAGGAATTTAACTTTTCTAATTGTCAGACTCTCAATGTACACATATAGATAAGAAGCATGACTTAGTGTAGACTGCATATATGAGAGTAGAGTTAATAACCCACCAAAAATTCCAATCTCAGAAGTTCTCCCAAGGACTCAACCCTCAACTCTAGGGAACAAATCTAGTCTTGCCTTACTCCACCTTCTCTTTAGTTTGTCAGACTTTAAAATGATAGATGGAAGGACAGATAATGGAGGTTGTAGGATTGTGTACTTATTTTCTCTTCCTTTCATTGAAATAGGGTTCTCTCAAGTGCCAATACTCAACATAGTTTGCCTTTTTGATTTTTGCCAATCAGTGTTTCTGTCAAAAGAAGTTGGAGCCGTCTGCACTTGTTTTCCTAGTAGTACACTGGGGTGTACCTTTTTTAAGTATCTAATATACATTCATCAGCCATCTTCACATGCAGAGTCCTTTTCGGGTGCTATCCCAACTCCTGATCTTATTAGCGGTGGGTCCAAGTGGACACTTTGAAAAATGGTTGGGAGCGCTTGCCTATGGTGGAAGCACTTTGATATTTGACTTTTGTAGAATGAGATCTTTTCAATCATTTCTTTCTTTTCTTTGTTTTTGGTTAGCTTCACTGCTTTTACCAAAAGATTGGTGCACACTGATCAACTTATTAATTATTGTCATCACTCCTTGGCACTTTAGATCAAGATCACGAGATAGTATGAGAAAATGTCCCATACTGGCTAATATGCTGACACTCAGGTTTTATGAAGCCGTCTTTAATTTTATCCCATCCCTGAGCATCATATAGATTAAGTCCAAACTCAAACTTCCAATCATAGTCTCCTCAGAGATATCTTGACTCGCAGCAATCATAAATACAGTCGTGTATGTGAGTGATATTCAAATTCTGTTAAGGAGATTAAGCATGAGATATAGCATGCATATCTTTAAACTAGGAGAGTATGATTTTTTAAATACAAGACCCTAATGATAAATATATGATAACTCTAAGTTTAGGGAATCCTTAAACCATGTGTTAAGGATCATCTCAAGCCTTGAGTGCATGGTGAAAGTGTCAGAGAATAACATCAATCAATAAATTAATCTTGTGATTTTTTATACATTTTAAGTTAGAGAGTTAATTAATTAAACTCATTTTACACCCTTGGCTTCAAAAAAAAATTTTGAAAACTTTTTGCAAACATTGTCACATATGTATAGAATTTTGTCAAGCATTTTACAAAGATTTTTTTACAACAAGTAAAATCCTATTTTTAAAACCTTAGTAAAACATTTTTCAAAATAATGTCACATAAATATGTAAGTTTTCAAAACTTTTTTACAAGTTGTTTTTCCAGACGTGTGAAGACGTATTTTAGTAAATCATCTAAAAAACTTTTGAAAACCATGTCAAATATGTATATAATTTTCAAAAACTATTTTCAAAACGTTTTTCCACAATTCGTTTCAATGATGTAATACGATACCCATAATCCCAAGAGTTTGAAAATTTTTTAAATATGAGCTATGGCTAAAGTATATATGTAATATATACGGTAGACCCCCCTATACATAGCTTTTGCTACGTTCTCATAGCACAAACTGAAATGACGCCATAGCTCATGCTAAGTATAAAAGAATACATAAATTGAATCTAGAGTCATAGATGCATCATGAGTAATAAAATCAGTTAGATAAAAACAGGGACACGAGCCCCCCTGTACTTAAGATGAGAAATAGCTTAGGTAAAAGGATATAAATGAAATCTAGGTGAGCTGAGCAGAACAATCCGAATGAAGTTGGATCCCCCCTATACTTAGGCAGAAAATAATCCTATGTATATAGATGAAGGAATCAAAGTTAGCGGAATCTCTAGAAAATAAATCTCAGGAGATGATAATGGATCCTAGGGTTCTGGGAGACTGAAGAATCAAACAAGATCAAACAAAATAATTATTTCACCAATACACACACTGAAGACCATAAATATGTTCTAAGCATCTTGTCTCTTTTATTGGTGATAATAAAAGATTCGTGTTCTTTACGTGCAGGATGAATTAGGGTTTGGGCTCTATCCTAAGGATTTGTCCTTAGCTTTCAATGAATGCATTTATCTGCAAGTAAAGTAGGGTTTTCTCTCCCAAAAACAAGGTGAATTTTAGCTCCATTTTAATTTCATCAACTTGCATTAACAGTCCCATTTTTTAGAGATTTGGTTATCACTTGTATTAAATCTCTGAACACATAAGTCATCGTCTACCGTCCAGTCTCTTTTCCATATTATCCTAAGTGACAAACCATAAAGAGGGAAGAATCATGTAGTCATAAAATCATGATGTCATACTCAAGAGAATTATGTACAGTGTCACCGGCTCTCTTCACGCATATGCTATACTGAATATAAAATTTAGCTAAATGCATGCAAGTAGATGGAAATCCGTACCTAATCACGTGTCTATTAGTGGGAAGATATTCAATTCATTTGGGCTAAGTTGAACGTAAATTATGTGCGTATAATGAATCTTAGAGTGAGTGAATCTCAAAAGATGCAGTTTGTGTGCCCTAACTTACGAATCAAGCACTTTGGATAATACATCGGAAACAACTCTATGAGTCGAGTGCCTGGATCCTAAATCGAGCACTCAAGTAGAGCCCCACCGTGCATGGGTGAAACATACTCAACACACACACAAGTAATATAGTTTGAGTCCAAAAAAAAACAAAAAATATAAACAAAATAATCTTCGACTCGTCTTGAAGGCAACTTCTGCAGTTCTTTTCAGCAGGAACTCCATCTTGAGCCTCCATCCTCCATTTTCCATGAGTATTCTCAATGAATGGGCCCCACCATATAAGAGGATATATTCGATATTTCAATTATTATCAATATATATAATAACACTTAAAATATCACATCATGGGATTGACCTATATATAATACAAATCAGCTTAACTAAAATATAAAACCTAAATAATTATATTAATGAAGCAGTGTCCCCGGCAACGATGCCATCTGATGAATCTCTAAATGCATGTCTTAAGAGAGATCCACTGTAGCATGGGCATTTAGCTTTCCATACAGAGCTGAGAAGAATCACAATGATGAGGTTCTTGGCTTTAATTTTTTTTCGTGGGAAGTCCAGGGACAATACAAGGACATGAGCCATAATACAACTATTTATGCGTTGGATATATAGGTTAAGTGATTGATAAATTCATCTAGGTTGAAACAGAGACAAAACAATGCAGGCAAGCAAAGCAAGGTAAATGCACATCACAAATGCATGCATCGATTAGATGAAATGTGATTTTAAGCAATGAATGCATGTTAGAATATATCAATAGAATGAACATAATGATAAAACACTAACATATGCAAATATACTCACAAATATGCCCTAGATGATTATTCAATCTTAAGCAATTATGCAATTTAGATCTAAGTCCAATTAAGCATTTAATCAGAAATCAAGTTTCATTTCATGTGACAAATGGCATCAATAATATCTCTTATTAATTAACCACACACTGAGCATCATATCAGAGATTAATTGAAACCATCAGAAAGATAAAGAAACAAGGATCAAAATGCCACTGAAATCACTTCATTTGGTGATCATATGCTCAAGTTATTTAAGTTTGAATCCAGGGGAATAAATGTGATACAACATAATTTAAAACATAACAAACATGTCCTTAGAGGGACGGAAATGAAAATATTGAAAACTGATCCTAGAATTTATGAATAACCCCCTACGCGGGGGCGTTCAAGAACAACAAGGGTAGCCCTACAATTAACCCAGGGTGCACGCGTAAGATGCGCACCCCAGGCTCGATGACTGGCTTGTGGCTTGGGCCACTTGTCGTCATGCAAAGCTTCGGCATACGGTTCTGATAATCCAAGGCTGCAGGTTTGGGGGTCGACGTAGCCTCCTGTAGGTCGTTAGGTCGCACCCAAATTGGCACGATCCAACTGCAACTGTATGCCATAGGTTCTTCTTCTCCGCCCGATGATACTACAAAGAGGTGAGGCTCCGGCGATTCCCCTCCTTCCTCCGCCTATCTCCTGGAAGCTATCTGATGGTCTGCGATGATTCTTACATGGCTTGCGAAGTTGAAGCATCGTTGGAGAAGATCTGCAAACAGTTGAAAGTCGGTGAAAGTAAAGACCAGACGAGGTAGAAAGTCCAGATAGACGAGGGTCTTTAGCTTCCGGCCATTAAAGGCCTTTGAACCTGCACGTGTTACAACAAATATAGCCGAAGCATAATGATGTGGTTGCATGAGGTTGTGACTGGAATGGAGTAAAAGGCTAATCGGAGGTGAAGAAAGTGAAGCCCTATTGGGGTTCCTCTGTCATGTCTGAAGGAAGAAGTTGATGGAATTGGTAAGCATGTAGGAACGAAAAAGAAAGAGAACAAAATATCCTGCGTGGATTAGAGATGCATGGTGAAGATCGAAACCAAGTAAAATGAGGGGTTTGATCTCATGACAAGGCAGGAAAAATTGAAGAACGCAAGAAAAATAAGCTAACTAGACTTGTGTTGCTCGGATTTTCTCCATGTCACCAGGATGAAGGAAGTTGCTTGGGGGTGGCGCCCTCGACGCCTGATCATCGCTTCACACCCGGGCAGCAACACCAGGAAGCTCATACGACCAAACATGGCTATAGCATGACTATTCTATACATGGGTCGAATCGGAAGCAAATCTCCCATTATTGCTCGACATCGACTCCTTCTTCATGTCATGAAGAGGAGGAGTAGCTAGGGACCTTTCTCGCAAGGCTTGACGACCGCTGCTCTTGGCGGTGGTAAAGTATTTGATGGTGGCGAGGGGAAGTTTTCAAGTGATTCTTGATAATTTTCAATCGCATGAAGCTGTCATTAAGTTAGGTGTGAAGACGTTATGGAATTTAGCGTGAGTTAGGGTGGTTAGGAAAATGCCAGAGTGGTGGACGTTAGTCGGAAGGGAACAGGAGGCAGATGGAAAAAGTCGAATAAGAAGGATGATTTGGATGAGAAGGTAGGATGTTGGTGGTTGATGATGGACCTTGACATCGATATGATCGGAAAATTACGGTTGAGGCATTGATCAATGGCAAAGATGGATCTGGGTGAGAAGATCAAACGGTTGGGTACAGATGATCACAGGTCATTTGATCAAATGATCAAAGGTCTGTCGAAAACACGGGTGGCAAGCCAAGAGCGAGCCACGTGGCCAAAATAGATTGTGCCATGTGGCCCAATAGAATAACTAGAAATCAGTGAAAGTAGTATATAATAGAACTAAAATAGTTAATAAATGAATTAGAGAAAACTCAAAACATGAAAGTTGTAGATCTCGATGAGAGGCCATTTGTACATAGTTCAAAATTAAGTACTAATAAAACAATATAAAACCATTTTCTTTAATTTTTCTTTTGCTTATTTGTTTGGATTTTTATTTTATTTTATGTTATTTATTTATAATCAATTTTATTCTAATATTTATTTGCTTTTTAATAAGAAATAAATAAATAAAATACTACACCATAATGATACATAATAATTAGCGTTAATTATTTACAACACAGTAGTTAGTAATTATTGCTAGTTGTTATTGAATCTTTGTAAATAACTTAAGAAAGAGAGTTAAATATAATCAATTAAGCTGATAAATCTGGGATTTATCAAGGTTGCGTGTTTGAGCCTAGGAAACAACACTTTTCCACTAAAATATACCTATTTTCCATAATGAGCATGACTAGGATCGAGCACAGACTAGACTCGATAAGGGGCTCAGGCTCGATAAGGGGCTCGACTAAAGCCTTATCAAGCCCGAGATGGTTCGATAAGAGGCATGAGCTCATCGAGCCTGAGCCAAGCCAGCTCGGTTGGGCTCGAACGAGCTCGAGCCTGAGCCCGGGCCTAGCTGAGCTTATAGAGCCCTAGCCGAGCCAAGCTGGGCTTATCGAGCCCGAGCCCCATCCAGGGACTGGCTCAGCTCGTTGGCCTTGATAGCCAGCCCTATCCACAATTTCATTTGGTATGCACCAAGATTGTGGGTTTCTTCGAGCGTAGGCTAGGGCCTCTCTGCCCTCGGCTCATCTACGGTCCCTCCATGGTGTCTATCTTCTGATTCATCATCTCCTCCTCCCATGTTCTCTCTCTCATCAGATCATTCAGCATTTCCTAGAAAGCAACCAAGATGTATGTGAATGGAGCATTTGATATTGACTGAAATCGATCTCTGTCCACTAGGGGAGAATGTAACACCCCAACCCCAAACATAGTGCCATACCTAAAACTCACGAAGTGTGGGTATGGTTTATAAGTGATGGGGATTACTACTTGACAACTTGGGCTTAAGCATTTTGGGTGGTTGTCAACGGGTCTATTTGGGCCCGAACCCAACAAGTTTTCAAGGTCAGTTTTCCTCGATAACGGACCGATGACCTAAGCCCGGGACATTACAAATGGTATCAGAGCCAAATTCTCTCTGATAGTGGAAAGGGCTACCCGAGAGGTGGAGCCGCCCCTACAAAGAGGTTGGAGGAAATGGCTACCCGGAGCATGCAACTGCCACTATCACTGGGAATAAGTGATGGGCCATGTCACAATGAGGACGTTGCGAATATAAGTAGGGGAGGTTGTAACACCCCAACCCCAAACATAGTGCCATACTAAAACTCACGAAGTGTGGGTATGGTTTATAAGTGATGGGGATTACTATTTGACAACTTGGGCTTAAGCATTTTGGGTGGTTGTCAACGGGTCTATTTGGGCCCGAACCCAACAAGTTGTCAAGGTCAATTTTCCTCGATAACGGACCGGGGACCTAAGCCCGGGATGTTACAGAGAATGGCGGGACAAGAGTGATCCTGGTTTATTGGAATAAAGGAAGAAATCGAGGAGTCTGGAGATCGGTTCACAAGATCCAAAATGGGTTCTCGGGAATCACCTCGAATTATTGAAGATGTTGAGCTCATGGAATTGATGTAAGTGTCATCGGTGTTACAACTAAACCATCCATGAAATGACATCTTGTATAGAAGTAGAGTAGATGTGGAATGGAATACAATGATTAACGATAGATGAAAAAGAAGAGGGAAACAGTGGGAGGCTCACAATAGGCAAGAAGAAATAAAAATAGATAAAATGAAAAATGGCGTAAGTATGTAGGGTAAGATCTTTGACCTAATCTAATTATAATAAACACAATACAAGTATGGATTCACCAACCCAACACAATGTGAAGCAGTAAGAGTTCGGTTATTTTTATCTTTTCAATTTTATTGTTATTTTTAGGCAATCTTTGAGCATGTCCTTAGAGGCTAAGAGTGAGTACTTTAAGAGAGTACTTTAGGCAATCTTTGAGCATGTCCTTTTAGGAAATCTTTAGGAGAGTGAGTACTTTAAGAAAAGTATCCCATTCTTTCCACTTTCTTTGTAACCTGTAGTATGTACTTTTTCAAGGGAATCATATATATTGGGTGTGGATCCGCTACTCAGCCATAGAATAGAGGAAGAAACCAATAGGACAAACTACTACTTCCCCCACAAGTGAGTTACTCAGACACAAGAAGATGAGACAGACACACCCATGAGGGCATGGCTTAAGCTCAATACTTCGGGCCAGGTCGAATGTTCTACACAAGGTGAGAACACCATCATCGAGAAGGCCTACTCACCTACGAACTATAAAAGAGCCAATACTTCATGAATCTAATCAATAGCAGGGCAATATTCAGGCTGGGTTTTGGGCTCTAATCCTTATGGGACATGCCTCACTCAGTCTGGATAGTACCTGAAAATAATGTAGACTTTATGAACCCTAAACAATGAATGTTTGTTACGAATTTAATTAGGTCAAAATTTATTAAACATCTCGCTAGTTTTATTTTTTTTAGAATTTTCACCTTTTTGAGTATTTTCCAAAGTAGTATGCCTAATGATTTTTTGTAATTTCTTTTAATCTTAAGTGATACAAAACTAAGAGAGTAGTCAAAAAAACTGTGCAAGTTTACAAGAACGTGAAAAGCTCACCTTCATATCTAATGATGCTGCAAAGTTAAGAAGACTTACATCGCTTCCCATCTCTCTCCATGTGGGATGCAAAATAGAATTGAAATATTTACACCACATGGGGGATATGAAAAATAAGTAAAATCACCCTAAACAGGAATTGCTATTAATCATGAAGAACCAAATGCTAAATATCTAAAAGTGAAATGCAAATATCCAGTCTTAAAGGCTCATCGATGTCTGCTGCAACAAATCCTGCTATAACTATATAGAGCCTCTCACGATGCTCAGTTTCAAGTCTAGGTAGCCAACAATTTCATTTGACTAAGTCCAAGCGTAGATAACTATAGGCACATGCTTTTAATTAGGCTTTGGACATAGTTACCATGTAAGCAACCCTAATTCTATGGGCTTATTCATAGCAAATAAATAAAAATAAAGGCAAAAAACTCAAAACGTGAGAAACAAATAAAAACAAAGTGAAAAATATGGAGAATAAAAATGAAGAAGGTGGGGAAAACAAGAAAAATCTGACGAAATCCCTAGGTGAACAATCACATGATCAATGGACCTCGGAGTGTGTTTAGTGCCCAAAATATCTAAGTATCTGTATTATTACAAATTAATAATGAGAACTAAAAAGAATCTATCTCACCCAAAAAATGAAAAGAATATTCTACACTAAAAATTTATGTTATTTTTCTCTCTGGTCTCTTTCTTTTTCTCTCTCCAATTAGCCTATACAGAAAAGGTTGATCTCGTCGCAACTCGGGCGCAACCGGCTTCCTAAGAATTCACCTTCTCGACGATGTCCCTCGTAAGAAATTCAACAAAGAAAAATGCAAGATAAAGATAAAACAATTAGGTAAGCAAAGAAATAAAAGAGAGATAAATGCAAATAAATATGTACACTAAAAACCTATCCTAAGCAATGCTCTCGGGCAACGGTGTCATTTATACAAAATATATGCAGGTACAATCCATTTTATCTTTTTAAATGTATTAAAAGTTTTTATATGTATTTATAATAAATAATAATAACTATAATAAGTATTTAAGTATATATTTTATAAGTAGTCTATATAATCTTTTATATTTATAAATATGGGTTGATGGGGCTGCCCCCTAGGGGCAGCCACGTTGGTTGCCCCGCCCCATTTTTCATCAATTTTTTTTTATTTTTTTTGAAAAATATCGCTATGTATATCCATCCTTATATCCCTCCTATATGCCATTTTATTTTGTCAGAAACAGAGACTCCTACGGCCTCCATCCAGACATGATCGATTTAAAAAATCCTGCGATCGTTAAAAAAATGACTTCTAGATGGAGGCCGTAGGAGTCTCTGTTTCTGACGAAATTCGAATGACATATAGAATGGATATAGGGATGAATATACATGATGATATTTTTCCAAAAAAAATATGAAAATGGGGTGGGGGCAGCCATGTTGACTGCCCCTAGGGGGCAACCCCATTTTTCCTTACAAATATTGCTAAAAATATTCAAAAAAAATATAAAATAAATATTTTTATATTTTTATATTTTTCTCTATGTTTATGATTTTTTAGTGATTTTTTACAATTTTTAGGTATTTTAAAAGTCCAAAATACTCTAAAATGTGGAGTTAATAAATAGGTCGAATTGCTTTGAGATTTAAGAATAAAAAAAAGCCCAAAATTTTTCAAAACTATTTTTTAATAAGAAGTACATAATATAAATAAAAATATACACAAGAAAATGAATTTTTTAATATTTATAAAATATTTTCTAATTTTTTAGGGTTAGACTGGTTTTTTAATTTTTAAGGTTTTATTTTTCTATTTTTTCTGATTTTGGGTCAGTAGCTATATTATATAATAGTAAACGACATATAATTTTTTGGAATTTTTAGTATTTTTTCTGATTTTTTCAATTTTTATATTTATATAGGGAATAAAAAGGCTCCTTTTGATTTTTAATAAATGGAAAAAGAGAAGTAAATGCTAAAATAAAAATGCAGTGTGAACATGCACCTGATTAAGCATCTATTGTTATTTTCCATATTGTTTGAGAATAGGATCTATTTAACAACAACAATAAAGCCTTTTCCCTCAATTAAGTAGGGTCGGCTACATGGATTCTTCGCCTCCATTCATATCTATCTTGAGTCAATCCCGGGCTTATATCCATAAAACTAAGATCCCTTCGTATGGTCTCTTTCCAACACTTATGGGGTCGTCCTCGCCCTCTCTTAGCCGGCTCAACATCCCAACCCTCACATCTCCTAACTGGTGCATCAGTTGATCTTCTTTGCAAATGTCCAAACCATCTTAAGCGATTTTCTCGCATCTTATCCTCGATCGAATCTAGACCAACTTTCTTTCTGATTACATCATTCTGAATGCGATCTTTACGTGTGTGTCCACACATCCACCTTAACATTTTCATTTCTGCTGCATTCATTCTTTGCACATGTTTATGGTTCATAGGCCAACATTCGGATCCATAAAGCATAGCAGGTTTCACGGCTGCTTTGTAAAACTTTCCTTTAATTTTTAAAGGAATTTTCTTATCACAGAGAACAGCAGAGGCTCCTCTCCACTTTAGCCAGCCGGCATTTATTCTATTAGTAACACCTCCATCAATTTCCCCATCATGTTGCAGAATAGATCCCAGATATCTAAAGGAATCTCTCTTCTGAATGTTATCGTAACCAATCTTCACCTCGATTCCTTCAACATTGCTTGCATCAAAGGTGCACTCCATATATTCCGTCTTGCCCCTACTTATACGAAAGCCTTTAGTCTCCAACTCATGTCTCCAGACCTCAAGCTTCTCATTTACTCCATCTCTAGTCTCGTCAATTAACACAATATCATCAGCAAATAACATACGCCAAGGTAACTCATCCTAAATGTGACTTGTCAACTCGTCCATAATCAAAGTAAAAAGAAATGGACTCAAAGCAGAACCTTGATGTAAACCAATGTTGATGTCAAAATATCCAGTCTTCGCAGACGTGGTCCTTACATAAGATAAAGCCCCATCATACATGTCCTTTATGAGGTTAATGTATAGGACAGGTACTTGTCTCTTCTTCAATACTCTTCACAATATCTCTCGTGGGACATAATCATAAGCCTTCTCCAAATCAATAAAGATCATGTGAAGGTTCTTCCTTTTAGCTCTATAAATCTCCATTGTTCTCCTCAGCAAATGGATGGCTTCAATCGTTGAGCGACCTGGCATGAATCCGAATTGGTTTTCTTTTACGTTGGAAACTTGCCTCGACCTTCTTTCGATCACACGTTCCCAAATTTTCATAGTGTGACTCATCATCTTGATACCTCTATAATTTGAACAATTTTGAATGTCTCCTTTATTCTTATAAAGAGGCTCCACGATACTCCTTTGCAAATCTTAAGGCATTTTCTTGCTTCGCCAAATAACATTGTAAAGATTCGTAAGACAAGTCAAACCATGCTCACCTAAAACTCTCCACACTTCTACAGGGATGTTATCCGGTCCTCCACCTTTCCCGAGTCTCATAACCTTCAAAGCCTCTTCTACTTCCTTTCTTTGTATCCGTCTATAGCTTGCACGATTCAAGTAACTTTCACTACAAGCTAGATCAACCAAAGTGATCTCTCTATTTCCTTCCACAATGAAAAGTTTATGGAAGTACTGCTCCCACCTAGTCTTTATATCCTTCTGAGTAACAAGCACATGACCTTCCTCGTCCTTAATGCATCTTACTTGAGAAAGGTCTTTGGTCTTTCTTTCTCTTGCTTTGGACAACCTCAATATATCCTTTTGTGCCCCCTTAGAGTCATGATTTTTATATAAAACTTCATAAGCTTTTGACTTAGCTTCGCTTACAGCCTTCTTTGCTTCCTTCTTCGCTATTTTGTAGTTTGTGACAGTTTCCTCTGTTTTGTCCTTGGACATAGCTTTAAAGAGGACACTTTTTATTTTTAACTTCTCCTGCACCCCTTCACTCCACCACCAAGCCTCTTTTTGACCTCGAGCTCCTCTCTTTGACTCGCCTAGCATCTCTTTAACTACCTTTTGGATACAAGATGCTACTGCCTCCCGCATCTCATTTGCACTACCGCTATAATCCCAAGATAACTCTTCTAAAACCTTCTCCTTGAAGCTCGCTTGATTCAATTGAAGATTCCACCATCAAGTTCTAGTTATCTTAGAAACCCTCCTTTTCTTTACCAGCCCTTTCATTTGTACATATAAGACTAACAAACGATGTTGGGTTGTCAAACTCTCTCCTGGGATTACGTTACAGTCTTTACAACACAACTGATCTCTTCTCCTCAACGCAAAGTAATCTATCTGAGTTCTAGTTGGCCCACTCTTGTAAGTAATCAAATGTTCTCCCTCTTCTTGAAGAGAGTGTTTGCTATGAAAAGATCATATTTCGTTCAAAAATCCAGGATGGCTTTTCCCTCTTCATTTCTATCCCCAAAACCATGTCCTCCATGAACACTAGCATAACGGAAGCATCTTTTCCCACATGTCCATTAAAATCTCCACCGATGCAAATCATCTCTCTTTGTGGGATTCCTTGTAGACTCTTATCCAAATCCTCCCAAAAAGCTTGTTTAGTCCTTTCATCTAAACCAATTTGTGGTGCATAAACTGAGATCATATTCATAATTTCTTCTTCAAGCACCGATTTTAGCAAAATAATTCGATCCCCGAATCTTTTCACCTCAACCACACAATCCTTCAAATCCTTATGAACAACCACTCCAACACCGTTTCTACCCTTATCTTTACCTGAATACCAAAGTTTAAAGCTTGTCTTCTCAATCTCACTTGCTTTCTCTCCAACCCATTTAGTCTCTTGAAGAAACAGTATATGAATCTTCCTTCTTTCCATCGTATCCATTATCTCCATCAACTTTCTAGTTAAAGTGCCAATATTCAAACTTCCAATCTGCAACTTCTGTTGCAATCTCTTTTGGACTAACTTTTTTAGTCGCATGCGTCCATTATGCGAGAACCCTTGTAAATTTCGGACTGCATCCGGGCAGTGATGCAGTGGAACTAGCTTAATTACCCGCATGCGTTCCTCATGCGGGAACCCTTGCAAATTTTGAACTGCATCCAGGCTGTGATGTAGCGGCCCTTGCTCATTTTTCATTGCATTCGGGTGATGCAATGCGTCGCAAGTAGGGAACGCCCCAACGAAATCTGTATGTTTTCTTAAATCCATGTTGAAAAGATCCGGCTGTCATGAGGTAACTTCTTAAATAGTATTTTTTTAGAAAAAAAAGGTACTATTTAGGAAGTTGTCTCTAACTGTTTTACGCTGGTTGTTGGATACCTAACGCAACCCTCCTCATTTACCCGGGCTTGGGACCGGCCATGCCTGAGTTAATAGGATCTATTTAATCTAAAATAAAAATCATAAATTAATTTACAAGATCTGGTAGGGGATTTCTGTAATAAAATATGAAGCAGAGGCTCTCCGTGCAAAATACCCAGAAGTTTTGAACTTATTTACAAATTTTTAATACTAATTATAAATACCCAAAGTTAGGATGGATCGGGTGCAAATTGCCCATCTCACATGGGCTGCCACGTGAGGCGAGCTGGCATAAGAACAATATGTAGTTTACAAGATAAGTGGGGGCCTAGATGCAATTTTTACACAAAATTTATAACATATTTAAATACTTACAGGACTATTTTTTAATTACAAAAAGATGGAGGGGTTACTAAGTAAATTACCCCTTAATATGTGCATGATCGGAGGGCTCTTATGATTCCACGTGTCTAATCGGATGAAGGATGGCATGTACCACTTCACTGAGAATGAATAGCCCAGATTAGATCTGGGCCGAGGGCTTGATCGGAGGACGATGAAGTTGCATAGAAGAACATCTGAAGAACTCTCCACGGGTGAGCTTCGATCGCTAATTTCTCCTCATCCTAACCTTCTCCTTTGTAGCTAAGGGGCTCCTCAGCTTCCTAGAAGCTTCGCACGTCAACAGGTTTCCTCAATGGTTTCTAGGGCACGTCGAAGGAGCCCTGGAGCTTAGACCACCTGGATCTCCTTTTCATACCATAAAATGGTGCTCCAGGCAGCTTTCCCGTTCGTGCACCTGCACAAAAATACTGAGTTGCTTGAGCTGATGGTTCTCGACCTGAGAGTGATGTTGGATGCGTAATGCGGAAGCAAGTGAGGGGAGATCCAGCGAAGGTAGTGAAGGGAGCTCTGACTCCCACTTGATCCTTGCGGGATCGAGGGTCAAACAAGGTCTTATGGAGAAATGAATGAGGAATGAACTAAAAGTGGATGGGAGTCGAAATAGAGGTGGAGCATGACAGATTTGGTGCTAGAGCTTAAGGATCCAGCGGATTTAAATCATAAAATTAAACTACTCTAACGACTAATTCATGAAACTAACAATTACATTACACTACTGGACTAAAATTAGAGTTAAAGGAACCTAGCAACTCAACTCGACCGGAGTCGAGAAGCAGGAAGACATCGCAAGAGGAGGTCTGGCCAATACCTGGATCGCATGAATCAACCCCTTCTCCATGTCAATTAGGCCTAGACACTTGTGCTGTCACCAAAGGATTCAGCGAGGTGGACTCTGAATGGGGTTACGGGGAAGAATCGAGATCAAATTTAAAAATAAAGCTGGAGGGGCGTTTTTATAGGGATGGGTATCGGCCAAAAAGGTGGAGAGATGGTGGAAGAGAGGACAATGGTTGGTGGGGATTTTTGCAAGGGGGCATGGAAGAAGGACGAGTGGGCTATAGTAAGGTGGGTTGCTCGATGAAGATGGACAAAAGGTGGAGGCATGAGAAAATGGAGGTCGGAGGGTAGGTGTCTAACTGATGAATCTCCATTTTATCACCTTTATTCTATCATTTTGCACTTAAAAATCCTAGTTAATGCATGTATATAGCATTATTTTGCACAAATTAGCATTCATTATTTGTTCACTTTATTGTGTATAAAATATAGTTTTTAATGCTAAAATTATAGAATAAAGAAAATAAATTAAAATAAATAAAATACCAAATGTATTTTAGGACCTTAAACCCTGAGAGCTAGGCATCTTGATGACTGGGTCAACAAGGAATAATGTAGGGGAGATAAGGGCTATAAATCACCAATAAAGTCCATTCTTTTATTCATCATTAATTCAATTTTAGGATATATTTTATTTTCTATCTTGTATACCTCAAATAAATAAACTTTGTACATAAAAGTTGTATATAAAAATACAAATAAAATTACAAAATTGATTTCATACAGAAATAATACATAGTGTACTTTTACACTCTAAATAAAATGTCAAAATCCCAACTTTCCAGACCCATATCTCCTAAACAAAAACTCAAAATGTGTCATAACCTTTAATAACTATTTAATGAAGATGGTTTCATATTTTTTGGAGTTAAGGCGTGAAAGCTAGATTTTGGACCCCCCATTATACCATATACCTATATAAAATATTTATTTTATTTATTCATTATTATTTTTACAATTTATATTTTTTTATAATTTTGTAAATATTATTTATAATACATGTACATACTTAGAATAGGATAAAACCATAAATAAAACACAAAATAAAATAAGTCTATGAAAATGCATAGGTGAAATGCGTATACTTATGTCTATGTACTATATATCCCTATTATTTAAGTGTTCATAATAGATCGAAAAAATACAATAAAAATATATTTCTATAGATAAAAATAAGTTATAAATATATAAAGTGATACATCAAAAATGCAAAATAAAAAAATACACAGAACATTGACGAATATAGTTATAAATAAACCCTTAAAAATCAACCTTTAATAAATAAACCCAAAAAATAAATAAAAATCATATTCAAATACTACATAAAATAATAATTTTTATTTTATACCAAAAAATTAATAAAATCATTTGCTATTTTTAACTCATTTATTTTTTAACAATATTGTTGTTTTGTTGCGACATGGGTTGACGTGGCCCGATCGCATGGCTGCTTTTGTTGACCCCTAGTCAACTCAGCCTCCAGGCGTCTCTGACTTGTTAGAGATGTCGAGCCCCACTTTTCTGCCATTTTTCCTGCTTGATCCATCAATCATTTTTGTTGAATCATCACTCCACGATCAACATCCATCCTCCTTGATTCTCACCGACTCCATAGATCTCATGTACAAAGATTGCATTCTTCCCTAGTCGCGAGTCAATAAGGGTCCACCACCATGTTTATAAATAAACCCCTCTCCTTCCTTCTCTATTTTGGTCCCTTTTTTATCCCTAAAACCCATTATCCTTGGTCCAGTGAGTCTCCAGGTGACAGATGAAGCAGCCTAGAGGTGTCAGCGCAGTTGGAGGAGGAGGAGAGGCGACCCACGGCGGACCTCCAACCGTCCTGCTCCTAGGTCCTCCGACCAAGTATAAGAGCTGCATTTTTAATTCCAATAAGTATATTTAATTTGTCTCTTTCATTTAATGCATTTTATTTTGAGTTTTAGTTAATGATTTATTGTAGATAATGTTAATGGTCTCGCTGAGCTCTGGTCATGTTTTCATCGTTCCATTTCCCAATGCCTTCTCCATCTCCCTAACATGTTTGATCAACCGGAATCCTCGTGGTTCTGCAAATTGAGGTCTCCGTCCGCCACTTCACCGGAGACCTCACCACCATCGTCCATTCCACCTCAACCTTCACCATTAATTGCCCATCTAGTCCTGCCTTTGTGTCGTCATTTGTTTCTTGCAAGAATAGCAGCTAGAAGGGGGCGTCTGAGCCCCACTCGAGACTCGAAGGACACCTCCAGAAGCAGCACACTCCATGGCTCGACCAGTGAGCCACAGACCACTTTGAGAATGCCAGCTGATGTAGAATCTCCTCCTGGACATGTAGAACCAAAGATCAACATCGGAGACTGTTGCGGGAGTTCGCCCGACGGTTGTTCTTCCTTGTTCTTCAGAAAGAGCAGCAACCATTGGATTAGCATCATCTCCCAATTCGAATTGTGGTCGTTCATCCATAGCCAACCTCGTCCATTCGATGGAAGTCCAGATGCAATCCTAACCGTAGATCGATGAATCTTCATCAAGCCATTCTGTGATGCCACGTGTATAAGTGAAATGCTCTACGTCATACGATGGTATGCCTTTTGGGGTAAATTGCATTTCTCACCCCGCTCATTTTTGTCTTTATTTATTAGTCTTGTAATTAAATTATGTAGTGTAAATAATTTGGATATTTTACATAAAGGACCCTTGTGTTTATTGATATTACAACTAGGTCCAATCTAGCTCAGCTCATGTGTCATCCCACGTAAGCTGGGAAAATTGCATGTATACCTCTAGTGATTTTTTATATTTATGTTGTCTAGTAAAATTGAATATTAGTAGTATATTTTGGGCACATTTGCAGTTGAACCCCTAACTTTATTTTTAATTGCAAATTTGCCCTCGCCAGTACATGTATTTTTAAACGTTTTTTCTGTTTATTAAATATAGCAATCGTGCTCCAAATATTACACAAAATTAGGGAAAGATGCCTGCCAGCATTTATTTTCATGCCCTATTTATGGATTTGCATTTAGAGATATTATATATTATAAAAAGAAAAATTAGCATATTTTCTCCATGTTTAACTTAGAAAATGCCCAAAAAATAGAAATGTTTTCAAAAATTCTCCCAAAAAATATATGTTGTTTATTATTATAATTTATAACTCTAGACTAAAACCCCTACAAATGAAAAAGCAAAAGCAAAAAAATGAAAAGGCTCCGAAATCCAATAAAAAATATTAAAAACCATCAAAAATCTCAAAAATATTTATTTTCATTTATGAATTTTCTTTATTCTATTATCTATACAATAAAATTGATTTGAAGAATTTTAGATCTTATTTTCCATTTTTAATCCTCAATTCGATTCTATATATTTATTCAATCCCTGATTTGGGATATTTTTTATTTTAAAAATATAAAAGTATGTGAAAATTTAAAAAAAAAATACTAGAAAAATATATAAAACCCAAAAACATTTTATTTATTGTGTTTTATTATATTTATTAATATTTATAATGACTATTCCCTATATTGTAAATATAACCTTATTTATTGCTCTATATATAATTAAAAGAAAAAACATAAAAATCTGAATATATAAAAAGAAAACAAAAATTATAAAATTTAAGACAAAAAATATATAAACAAAAATTATAAAATTATAAAATTAAAACCCACAAACATAATAAATGGACAAAAGAAGAGAACAAATTTTTGAGTTTAATTTCCCAATCTACCATTACCTCCCTGAGTTCAACCTCTACATGCTTACTTCCTATACACTTTTGTTGTAGAGTTATAATAAATTTTAACCCCATGTTTTTGTTATTCATTGCCTAGTTTATATTGTGGGTTAATTGTTGATTTAATTGGGTTTATTGAGCAGTCAATGCATCAACTGTGGTCTCGCCTTAAGAGATTGTGCAACTCTCGAGATATCCTCTTCATCAAATGGTGTCGTTGTTTGGGAGCAATGCCGCATAGATTGTGATTATTTATTTGTCTCTTTACTCTTGTCCATTTTTGTCATTTATTTACTTTTATTTTATTTTATATTATCTATGAACTATCTAACACCTCTCCTTGTCTTGATTGTTGCAAGGGACTTCTACACGAGGGAGGACTTCTTAGGAGGACTTATGCACCTAAGCAAGGAGGAACCGGCTTTCTCACTTATCCGACAGGAGAGAGCAGCAGAAAAGGACTTGGAGTAATTTTGGAAGATAGTCTCTTCATTGAATTTGCATTTTATTTTATTTTATTTTCATTTTAATTTATTATTAATTAAAGTGCGAGAGAGAGAGAGACAAGTAATCTATAATAATATGGACTCTCCCAGACTTCAGACTTCATGAGGTCCATTGCTCGAGCGATTGTTCGCTCGGGGACCTAGTCGTATGCTTCATGCTTTCATTGCTTTATTTATCTTTATTTTTCGATTTTATTTTTATTTAATTTGTGTGAATGATCCCTAGCTTAGGAATTACTTGCCAGATAGATTATGGTCCAAAGCCATAATTTAACTGCATGCACCTATAGATTCACTTTTGGACTTAGTCAAATCGTAATAGTTGATTGTTTAGACTTGAGATCGTGTGCCGCGAGTAATCTCATACAACGCTTGCAAGACCCATTGTGGCAGGCACCGAGAAGTTCCCAAGATCGGATCTTAGGTTTCATATCTAAATAATTAGCGTATGATGCTTCACATTAATCTCAATTACTATTCTAGGGTGATTTCATCGGCTTGCATCTCATATAGGGTAGCTTTAAATTCTGTTATACATCTCGCATGGAGAGAGCTGGGAAGCATTGTAACTCTTTTGGATTTGCATGCATCATCGATTCCCGACTTGCATGGCTTTTCCGGCCTTCTCCCTCTGATTTTGATCCCTTAGGATGTTAATGGAATTGGATGCCCATTACACGACTGCATTGAAAAATAACAAAAAAAAGTGATAAGCAAAATAAAATTGGGACTGCTAACTTTATTCGACCTTAAAAATAATTGTAATGGATTCACTGACTTGGGGAGTGCAACCCCCTTATTGTATGTGCATTTTATTCTCACTTACACACTAAGGATTAGTGCCCAAATCCCAGGCCTATCAACATGTCTGTACAACTTTTTGTTTGATGCTCACCTAACTCTAAAACAGAAAAGATAAATGACAACTATCTCTAGTCTTCAATCTGTTGAGTAGGTGAACCTAGGGTTTGCTTTGTACCTTGATTGTGATTTTGGATCCATTCACGTTCATCATTCGTTGAGTTGGTAGATCCATGAGTCTTTGAGCTTTTATTTTTATTGAGTCCTTCTCCCTTCTTTTGTCTATATCATTGTCTTCTTCATTGAGTCGTCATATCGAGTCTTGATCTTCACTTTCGTAGCCGGATTTTGATGATATGTCCTTGCCCATATCACCCTATCTCTAGTCCGATTTAGGAAGACTCTCTTATTGAACCATAATTTTTTCATTGTTTCGCCATTCTCACTTACCCTCCTCGTTCCCTTTCGTGTCATCCATTCTTTCACCGGCGATTGATGTGCTATTGGATGAGGCCCACATCGAGGTTGTGATTGCAGGAATTATTTGATTAAGACGAGCAGTTTTGTGGATGTTGAAACTGGTGTGCTATTTTTGGTGGATCTGACATTGATATGTGCATAGATGATATTGAGGACTCTGATCTTTGGCACGATTACATGTGTGATTCTTCATTAAGGATTTTTGATCTCGCACACCGGATTGAGGATGTGATTAATTCTTGACGATTTGATGATGATTCCATGAGCTATGACTATACGATCTCTTATGTCGTTCCGCCCGTCTTGATTCAGATGCGTGATGTACTATATCTATATGTGCTTCAAAGAGACGGTGCCCAGAACCCATATGATTTCACTCATCTTCCTAACTGATCCATCCTTCATTTTCTGACTCCTCCATCCCCATTTAGCACATAGAGGATCTCTTTCTGACATTTTGACCTATCTCAGCTGATTTGGTTTATTTGAGGAATTGCATTGTGATTGCCATTATGATCTTATATCCCTCCCATAACCTTATGCCCTCCTACTTGTGATTGAGTGAGCATTTTTGGGACCTGAGACTTGATGCCATCATTTCACCGATTTGATTGACTTAGTTTGCATTACTCGGTGAGGACTATCTGCAGGAGAATGAAACATTTTTTTTACGATCGGTTTCATTCACTTTTTGCGTGTCCATCTTGATGGAGCATGAAATCAAGTCATCTGATATGAGCTATTGGTCTCACTCTCTGATCGTATGTCCGATTTGTCGGTGCACAAGACCACTTATCTAGAATCCTTTGAGTATTCTCTCCTTGATGGTCTTCACAAGGATGAGTCACATTCTTTTGATTATTCCCTTCTTAGCTCACAGTTCTCTGTGAGGGTTATCTGTGGGAGACTATGACATTTTCTATATCTTTCGGTCTCTTCTTCTGGGTAGTCACTCTGTCATCTTCAATACAGCCCCTGTTGATCTGTCTGATTCATGCAAAATCCAAATGACCTGAAACCACCTCCATTGTGTACATATTACTAGCAATAATAAAGGAAAAACACAAAAAAATCACTAACATAAAATAAGTGGTCCAAAACTCAGACCCTAATTTCACATCTATCGGACTGAAATGTTGTTATCTTCCTCATATAATATTCGATTTGATCCTACTCATTTTTAACTAATGTGCATTCAATTATCTTCAAAACAAGACCAAGTTAAGGTGAATTGGAGCTTATATGTGAAAGTTGAGTTTTGGGCCTCTTTTGTACATTGTGTACTTTAGCGATTTTTGACCTATTATTTTATGTACATATTTAAGCCTTTTTATTTTATTTCTTGTTCATTTATTTTCTTTGATAAAAAATTTATTAAAATGTACAAAAATCCAAATCTAAAATAAGGCCGAACTCAAAGAAAGCAACGGAGTCCGAGTGTTCACTAACAGTCTGTACAAAAGTTGTCTTTTTCGTATTTTTTTTATTTCTTAATTTTCTTAATTAATAAAAATCCAAAAAATAGATTAATGTGTAAATATTTATTTTTTGATTTTATCATAATTTTTCCCGATTTTCTATCATATTAAAAATCGCAAAATATTACAAAACCCAAAAATCAAGGTATATTATGTACATATAGTACCCCAAAAAATCACTTTCTACAATTGATCAATTTTGATTTTAGTATCTTCATGAATATGTAGATCTCATAGAGACAAATAACTTTCGTGAAGAAAATTTTTTGATCTGAGGTCATTTTCTATTTCTTTTTTATTGTTCTTTTCTTTTCACTTCTAATTTTTGGAGCTGACACGTTGCAGCTCCTGGAGTCGTCACGTGTCACCAATTTTTTTGCATTTTTATTACTTTGTTTTACAAAAAAATTAATAAATAATAAAATAATAATAACCATGCACATGCTGCACATGTGATTCCACCCCATGTGCCCAGCACGTGCTGCCCTCCTCCGATCTTGTGCTCCATTTTGTCTCTGCCCCTTTTCTTTTGGGGATAGTGACGCTGCCCGATCCCCACGTTTTCGTGCCCACCTTCCAATCAGGTCTGCTCTGATTCTATTCCATCTCTTCACCTTCCCTCCTCAGCCAGATTCCTCCGCCTCTCCTGTTTCCATCGCCGACCATCGTCACTCCCGATGTCCTACGCTGCTTTCTTCATTGTACTCATCGAATCCTCATCGTGAGATTCTCAATCCAATCCCAATTCGTACATCCATCAAATTTTCCTCCAAATCGCACATCGAGCTGTCCAATTTCATTCAGTGGCATCAGTATCTAATCGTCGTCCCCAGTCTCTCAATTAGATCCCCTCTTCCCTCCATAATTGTCGCCTCTCTCTACTATATATCTCGCCGCCACCCTCGATCATACGCATTCGGTGATAGATCGAAACTCCACAAGAAGCTCGATGGTGACAGCACCGCTCTTCTCCTTCGATCTAGCAAGATCCGAGGGATTTTTCCCTTATTGCAGCGTGTAGCCTTCAACGTCTTCGTGCGTGCCTCTGCTCTGGTTATCGTTGTCGAGCCAACGATCAACTCTGCTCGCATTGCTTCATCGCCTCGTCTAGGTCCACCTACTTGAGCAGCACCTTCACCGTGCTTCAGCCACATGTGACTCTAGTGCCATATCCTCCACCTTCATCTAGAGGATCGAAGTTGCACCACCATATCATCTTCAACGACTCCCAAAGCCCCACCGCACCTCCGGCCACCACGACATCGCCTCCAGCAGTCCTCCACTCCTCCTGGGCTTCGCCTTCCTCTGCTAGGCATGAAACACCCCACCTCCGCCTTCGCTCGACCGGAACCACCACCTTTGGTCGCTAACCACCGGGCAGGAGGCCCGAGGTGCTCCCACGTGAGGAGCACGTGCGGGAGGGATCCTTTACAGAAGGAACCCATCCAGATCTATCATCTTTCAGAGGACCCCCTGCTCACATGTGTATCACGTGTAGGGTGGAAATTTTGTAAAGATGTCCCTAGAAGTACTTCATTTCACCAAAAGCTCTCACCGCTTAGGGCATTTTGCAGTCTGCCCCCCTAGGGTTGGCAATCCTCTTAAGACATTGTTTTGCATTTTTTATTTTTTTTATTTTATTTTCACTTAGACCCTTGACTTCCCTATGTAATTTGTACTACATTATGCATCTTTTTATTATTTAAAAATTAGCATGATGTTTTACAATTAATTCTTTACATAGTGGCATGCTTTTTATATTTATATTATCTGTGGTTAATTAATAATTAATATTCTTGTGGAAAATTGTAAGTTTTGCTCATTCTGTGCTTAAAAGTTCATAAATAATTAAACATAGCTCCAAAAATACCAAAAATTTACGGATCGTGGATTAATTGTATTTCACATTTTATACAAAAAGAATTGTATTTTCTTGCATATTTTGAGCTACAAAAATCATTTAGTTTATTTCAGTTATTAATTTTAATAGATATTAAATTCAACATTATCAGGGTTTAGGATTTTTATGATAGATCACCTAGTGATATATCTTACATAAATTTATTTCCTAAAAATAAGCAAATTTAGTATTTATTATAATTGATTATTGAAAATCTTATTGTCTTCATTCATTAATTCATAAAATATTCATATTGTATCCAAAAATTCCAAAAAAAATAAAGTGCATATATTTCATCATTATCTACAGCTTGGCCAAGTTTCATAAGTTTTAGACTCTATTTAGTAGAAAGTTGCATTTTAGTCCTTAAAATTGGTTGCATTTTCATTTGCATTCCAAAAAAAGTACCAAAAATAATCCGCACACGAAATTGGATGGGCATAATTCTAAGTTGTTCCTTTACCTCCTCGAGTTCAACCTTGGAACTTGTTCTAGTAAAATAATATAAAATCACTCGAATTAATGAATTAAATATTTAAGTGATTATTCTTGATTGATTTCGATTGCCTACCTACAACGAATCGATAACCACATACATTTATTTTAAATGCTTAATTCACGTAAATAACCAAGGGTTTTTCGGATTCGTCAGATGACGTCGTTGCAGGGGAGGCAAACAACTTAGGTTTTTGTTTAGAAAATTAATGTTCGTTTTCCACATATTCGAGTAGGTCTGACCTCCGAACCTCATCACTATACATTTTCCATAATTTTCCTGCATTTATTTTATTTATTTTCATCATTTATTTTTGTCTTTTATTTTTTATTATTTTGTATCACTCTCTTACATGCACACTCTCTCTTACTTTTCGTGTGAGGTACCCGACGTACGTTGAGCGATTTTTCTAGAAACTGACACATCTTGACCAACACCCGAAAAGTTGCATAAAATTAAGATCGAGTCGAGTCGTAAGAGAGCGTAGAGTCTAGGAATTTATTTTCTGCAATTTTAATTTCTGTAATTTAATTACTCATTTACATCGGTGTCCGTTTGGAGTCTCGTGTGTGTAACAAGACCTAAACTCTTTTCTGTGGTGTATCGTGGCCTGTTTCACTCTCCGGTGATGGTGGGGCCTGACTTGAGTGATTCGTAGGTTGACATGCTCTTACGGCTATTAAAGATTCCATGATTATTCTCTGTGCTCGTAGAACCTAGGATCACACCTCACTTTATTTAAGACGCATATTAGATCGTTCAACTTAGTCAAAACTTAAATCATTTCCTCTCGACTAATAGAACTTACTTATAGATGTGCTTTTATCGGCTTGCATTCATATAGAATAATTTTCAATCTTGTATTGCATCCCACATGGAAATTGCGAGGAATCAATGTTAGTCTTCTAACTGAGCATTCATCATTATTTTACGTGCATCAGCTTTTCCCCAAATTTTCTCGCTCCGATTTGTCACGTAAATTTTAATAGAAATTGGGACTAGACAGTAGATGTGTATTCTCGCTCATCTAATTTTTCAGTGATCACCTAAATAAAATTAGTAGTGCTAAATAAGGACAACTTTAATTAACTCATAAAATCAAGAATTTTGTGGGAGAGAGACCCCGTCCTCGGATTCATTTATCTATCTGAGTTAGCGAGAGACAACCCTTAAGGCTAGAGCCCAACTCCAGAATCTTCGTTCAGACTATTGATTCTATAAAAATGATTAGCTACGTCTCAGTGATGAAATACGAGTAGCCAGTAAATAGTTCGGATTTCCTTAGCAGAGTGGGTGGTTTAAAGGACACAGTGTAAGGCTTCGTCCTTAAAAACGGGTAGCTATTTTATGGTCCGTACTTACACCCATACTAGCTGAAAGTAGGTGTAACTAGTCGTAAGAATTTAGTCCGGTCTTTAAGGAAATTTTAGGCACCTAACAGCGTGCTAATTCTTTTCCATGATTGATTTTATCACCAATTAAAATTGAAAAGATAGTCGAACTCCTGCGACATTCATTATATGAGTTGGTGAAACTGGGGTTTGAATTGTGTTTACATTGGTATGCGTGATCTGAGTTCGAATATCAAATAAAAAAACTGCACACTTTTTCCATCACTCTCCTTGATTTAGAAATTGGGGTTTCTGCTGTTGAGTATCATGTGCACTTGAACATTTTCAACCAAGATCCATTATGTCATCGCATCCACCTTATTTAAAGATGTCGGGACATTGCTTTGAGTACCCATCAGATCTGTACTTTGAAAATGAATTCTTCTCAGTCGGACCCAAATTCTCAAAACCCCCTTCTACCAGACATCCTCCAACATTTGCAAGAGACCCTCTCCCATGAATAAATCAGGTCCACTCTACGAAACCAATCTACTCCATGAAAGGCAATCCTTTATATTCAGATCATATAGACATTCAACCGACTGAGGACTCCACTTCTTCACATGGCAATCCTCTATTCAATTATCTGACTGAAGTCTCCACTCGTTCATATTTTCCACCTCGTTAGACATTAATTCCAATCAAATTCAACCACAGATACAACCCTGTATATTTTGATCATGAAGTTCAAACCATTTTTTAGATTGAAGATAGGCCAAGACACCAATTCGAACTGACTTCATTTTCTCCTCACAATATTGTTGAAACAGGTCAACATTTAAAATATACACATTCCGATTTGACCTTAGGGAATGACAAGATGGACCGATCAAACCAATTGGAAAGGTCTACACATCCTGATCATACATACTAAGTTGACCCTAATGATCATACTCTTTATGATAATCACGCTTATCATTCCTTTCGATAAGACACACATATAGGAGACTGACTGATGATATCAACACATATGAACCCTATATGATGACTTCACTATATGAGAGACTGATCAACTATCATGATAACAGGTTCTGCTCAAATCAAATGTTCATGTCTGAGTCATGGTATGTAGAGTATGAGACCTACATATTCCCGCTGCATCCTCTCATTGAGTAGACTCCTACCATGATTTTTGAGGAGAAAATTTCAGAAGATAACGATAGTATACTGAATATTCCAAGAGGATCTTCTCCCAGTGCATGCATGAAAATGGAAGATGAAATGATTGGATCTTGAAAAACAAGAGAACACTTAAGAACCCACACAAACTGCTCTCATGATTGATCATGAAAAGTTTTTGGAGGATAACATTTCTAGGGTTAGTATGAGATATGAATTAATTAAGGATAAATTTAGAAGCTTCACGGACCAACTAATTTCATTTTATGCTAGCTAAGGTATGTAAGTGGAAGATAAAATGATTGGATCTAAAGTTGAAATTCCAGAGAAAACTCGGAAACCCACATACCCTAGGGAAGACATTGATAGTGACACATCTACATACTATTCCTTAGGGATGACTCTGACCCCGCATATCTAAGCTCCTCATGTACTTTGGAAGACACCACATCTACACACCACGCCAAAAAGACCAAAAAATGAAAATTTGAAAAACACCCAAAATTTTGAAAAATAGAAAAACACGTAAGAATCGAAAGTGGAGAGGATTTTAAAGAAGCTAGATCCTACTCCGAGGGTAGCATTGAATAAAAAAATGATTTTTGAACTTCCTTAAATTAGACCATTAAACACTTTCCCGACCTAGAAAGATTTATAAATAATAAATTAATGCCGAAAAGTCAGGCAGGAAGAGAACAAAGATTGAAAGACATATATTATCAATAACCACCTCTTTGATAATGAAAGAAAGACCAAGAGCGGCAAAGTGAAGCAGTTGCCTCGATTTGACTGTGGAATAACAGACACCACATTCACCCATGCCCGAATCGATGATGACTTACCAATAAATATTCTCCCAACCTCTGTATTTGACAAACTCAAACTCGGACCTATCAGGAATGTAAGAGAGATCATTCAAATGGCTAATCGATCTATAAAACGTCCAAGAGGAACCATTTCAGTCATCCTTACATTCCAAGGTGCTTTGTTCAAGGTGGAATTCACGATCCTTGATGTTGAGCATCAAGGAGAATTCACCCAGTTTCAAGTAATTCCTCGGAAAGCCTTCTTAGCCTTGGCTATAGCAACTATTGAATGCGAGACTTGGGAAATCAATTTTATGGCATTGGGAGCACTTCAAGGTCAACCAATCTTTGAGGAAAAATGATATAAGATAACCCACAAAGCCGACAACAATCGTAACAGTCAAGCGGTAGATGAGCCCTACCCTGCTGCTACAATTGACATAATGGTTGTTGAGCAGATTATTGGTTCAGAGACTCATCTCATCCTACCATTCCCTGTTGCTTTCATATATCCTATGAAATATCATTGGATGCGAGACTTTTTTTATGGGGATGAGGAAACACGAGCATGGTCTTACCCTGAGTCGGACAAGATCTTCTCTGATCACCTTGACCAACTCAATTTGATACAGGAACTCACCAATGATATGCCAATTGAGAATGCATACGCAAGACGTCACCGGGGAAGAATACTACAATGGTTATTCATCCAATGAGGACCTAATTGTCAACACATCACAGACAACAAGGACCAAATTGACCCTTCTTGATAAACAAACTAAGAAAGTCACCTTCGACACTCCTGGACAGGAATCTTCTAATAATTCCTCATCAGGGTCGGACAATGTAATCTACATGAGTGAACTCATTTCGATGGATCTAAAGTGCTATCGGAGCAAGCAGCCAAATATCGACCCCCGTTTGACTATTACTTCTCCTCACTGTTATTCGTCCATAGCCAATTCTCCTAGTCTCATTAACTATACTAGAATATTTCTTGTGAGCAGACTGAGACTGGTGCTTCAGAGTATTCATCATTCAAGGATGAAACGCTTGACCCCAAGACTGGGCACATTCTGAGTAAATAGCTAAAGAACAAAAATATATGGAGTGCCTCCACCTTCAAGTATTATTCTTCTGAGGATAAATCTGATGATGGTTGGTTATCATCTCATTCATATGCTTCATCTACTCTCCAGCAGGATTTTCCCAAAAATAACTACGATGATAGTTGGGAATCTCTGCTTCATCTTCTCCCTATCATTACGATCTCCCACCACATACCCACAAAAAACCTATCAAAAACCTCCTTAATCATCAGCAACCCTCCCTCCCTCCTAACCCCATCGGTTCCCTTGTACATCTTCTTACTCTACTTAGGCCAAGAGATAAGTATAGTGGGGACCGATGCCATCTGTATATACCACTCTCCTCATCCACTCCTTCTCTCGATCACCCCATTTCCACCCTTCTCCAATACATAGGCTGACCTAAGCCTAAGTATAGAGGGACTAATGCCATTTGGGTATACTCTCTTGACCACCTCATTTTCGCCCTTCTTCTATCCTTAGACTGCTCTCCGCCTAAGTATAGGGGGGCAGACCGACTTCTATTTTTTTATTTGTCTTTTCACTCTCTTACGCCTAGCCCAATCTATGTCATCTCTACGCTTCTTATGCTTCGAGGACATAGCACTCGCTAAGTATAGGGTGGTGTGTATAACTACTATGTATATATTTTACTCATAGCTCTTACTTTTGCGTAAGTCTATATGTATTTACTGGATGGGTAACTAACTTGTATAATATAAAAAATAACAAACAAACAAAAAAGAGAGTTTAGCAACTAACATGGTCTGCATTGTGTACAACCAAAATTTTAAAGAATTGGCTTCTTATTCATTTATATAAAAAAACTTGCATTAAAAAATCTCAAAAAAATAAAGAAAAAAATTCAAAAAAATGTGTTTGCATTTCACACATCTACACTTCATATAGCATTTCATGCATATGTGAAAAGCCCTTGGGTTCTGAACCAAGTTATGAGCGAAAAACAAGAGTGGTCTAGACTTGACCTAAATCCACCTATTTTTCAGAGGAACTTAATCGAGAAATAGGATGTTAAAGGCTTCAGGTCTTTGACTTAATTCTTTGAGTTCCACATGACAACATGCAGAGTTTGACTCTTAGTGTTTAATCTGGTCACCTCATTCTGGGTACGACTCTTGAATAGGGAATTAATTTGTACTCTCGCACTATGCACTTATCTCAACTCAGATGGGGTGTTGGAAGACTGTGTGAGTTTCTTTTCTGGTAGCATGGACATCTAAAGACCGGAGTACATGTTGAAATAAAGCTTTGAAAAAGGGGTGGACGGTTGGGCACAATTTTTTCTAAGACCCAAAACATGTATGGAAAAAAATATTCCATATCCGTAGGGGCACAACAAGATCCATTCAGAGCTATCAAAAATCCAAACAAAGAAGCCAACTACCAAATAAATATTTGACCAAAAAGGTCCAAGCTTCAAGAAAACCAGCAGATCTTGGTGGAGACTTGGCTAAACTAGTCGGCTTCACAAGGAGAGGTAACTACACTAGTCACTCTCCAATTCTTTTCCCCTATTTCTAATTTCTCCCTCTTCTCGATTGTGAAGACAGTGCGACAGACCTTAGAAGGAAATACCTTACTCCTCGAGGATGAGTTATTGGAGAGGTGGTTTGCATGGTAATCTAGCATTCTGGATGGGTAGAGCTAAAACCTTTCACACACATGAGTCTATTGTTCAGTGTTCATGGGGTATGCTTTGGGAGGAGGATTGATCTAAGATGACTTCTGAGCCGAAACTTTGACAATGATGTGTAGAAATTGGAGGCTATTGATTTTAAAATCCTTATTCTCATAGAAGTTCCACCAAACTAATATCCAAAGGTCGGGTCTAGATCCATTTTCACCTTGTGCTCGTGGTCTTGGTATGGAACCCAATCTCATTTCACCTCATTGCATTTCTTTAGATGCTCGGGGACGAGCATGGTTTAAGTATAAAGAGTTGATGAATCTGAGATTCATCACTCTAAAAGTAATTAATTAAGCCCAGATATCCAAAATTCATTTGCATTTTACCAATTATCGTGCATAATTAGCATTCATGCATGTATACATAATAATTGCATTTCATCACTCATAATTGCATAAAATAAGAAGCCAAAAATCTCAGCCCATTTGACCTATAAAGAAGCTAACTTCTCTGATTTTTGATTAATTCATGCAAACTCCAAATGACCTGAAACCACCTCCACTATGTACATATTACTGACAAGAATAAAGAAAAACACATAAAAATCACTAACATAAGTAAGTGGTCTAGAAACTCAGACCCTAATTTCAGATTTGTCGGATTGAAATACTGATATCTTCCTCATATAGTATCTGATTTGATCCTACTCACTTTTTAACTAATGTGCATTCAATTACCTTAAAAACAAGACCACGTTCAAGTGAATCAGAGCTCATATGTGAAAGTTGGATTTTGGGCCTCTTTTGTACATTGTGTACTTTAGCGATTTTTGACATATTATTTTATGTACATATTTAACTCTTTTTATTTTTTTAATTTTAATAAAAATCCAAAAAAATCATATTGATGTGTAAATATTTATCTTTGATTTTATCATAAATTTTATTGATTATTAATCTTATTTAAAATCACAAAAAATTACAAATCCCAAAAATCAAGGTATTCTATGCACATAGAATACCCAAAAAAATGACTTTATGCAATTTATCGATTTTGATTTTGGTCCATGAAAGTTGTAGATCTCATTGAGATGAGAAACTTTCATGAAGAAAATTTTTCGATCCAAGGTCGTTTGTTATTTCTTTTTTATTTTTTCTTTCGTTTTATTTCTGAATTTTCTAGAGCTAACATGTGGTAGCTCTTGGAGGTGCCATGTCTCACAAATTTTTAGCATTTTTATTACTTTCATTTTTAAAAAAATAAACAAATATAATAAACAAATAATAACCACGCATGTGCTTCCAACGCACGTGCCCAGCACGTGCTGTCCTCCTCCTCTCCTATGCTTCATTCTGTCTCTGCTCCTTTCCTTTTGGGGACGACGGAGCTGCCCGATCCCCTCGTTCTCGCACCCACCTTCCAATCAAATCAACTTCGATCCTATTCCATCTTGTCGCCTTCCCTCCTCAGCCTGATTCTTCCGCATCTCCTCTTTCCATTGCTGGCCATCATCACTCCCGACGTCCCATGTCCCTTTCCTTCTTTGTCTCCTCATTGAATCCCCATCATGTGAATCTCAATCCAATCCCAATTGGTACTTCCATCAAATCTTCCTCCAAATCACCGATCGAGTTACCTAATTTCTCATTCCGCGGCCTTAGTATCCAATCAATGTCCCCTATCTCTCAATCAGATCCCCTTTTCCCTCCATACAGCCACCTCTCTCTGCTATATATATCTCGTTGCCTCCCTTGATCATATGCATCCGTAGATAGCCCGCGAGATCCGGGGGATTTTTCCCTTGTTGCAGCATGTAGTCTTCAACGTCTCTGCACGTACCTCTGCTCCGGTTGGCCCCGTCGAGCCAACGATCAACTTTGTCTGCATCGCTTCATCACCTCGTCCAGGTCCACCTTCTTTAGCAGCACCTTCGCCGTACTCCAGCTGCCTACGACTCCATATTCATATCCTCCACCTTCGTTCAGAGGATCGAAGTTGCACCACTAAATCATCTTCATCGACTCCCAGAGCCACACCGCACCTCCGCTCGCCATGACGCTGCCTCTAGCAGTCCCCCACTCTGCATGGGCTTCGCCTTCCTCCGTCGGGCCCGAAACCCCCCTCCTCTACCTTTGCTTGACTGGAACCACCACCTTCGGCCGCAAACACCCGAGGGGGAGGCCCGAGGCCCTCCCACGTGAGGAGCACATGCAGGAGGGATCTTTTAAAGAAGGAACCCCTCCAAATCTGTCGTCTTTCTGAGGACCCCCCATGCATGTGCGTATCATGTGCAGGGTGGAAATTTTGTAAAGACGTCCCTAGAAGTACTTCATTTCACCAGAAGCTCCCGCCGCCCAGGGGTCACGTGCTATGAACGTGACCCATTAGACATTTTGTAGTCCGCCCCCTTTGGGTTTGGTAATTCCTCTTAAGCCCTTATTCTGCTTTTTTGTTTAATTATTTTATTTCCAGTTATACCCTTGACTTCCCTCTTTAATTTGAACTACATTATTGCATCTTTTTATAATTTAAAAATTAACATGATGTTCTACAATTAATTCATTACATAGTGTCATGCATTTTATATTATTATTATCTATGGTTATTTAATAATTAATATTCTTGTGGAAAATTGTAAAATTTGTCTATTGGGTGCTTAGAAATTCATAATTTGTTAACCATAGCTCCAAAAATTACCAAAAATTCATAGGTCGTGGAATTAATTGTATTTTACATCTTTCCCCAAAAGAATACTATTTGCATGCATATTTTTATCTATAAAAATTATTTTGTGTATTTCAGTAATTAATTTTTAATAGGTATTAAATTCAACATTTTTAGGGTTTAGGATTTTCTGAGATAGATCACATATCTCAGAAAAAATAAGTAGATTTAGTATTTATTATAATTAATTATTGAAAATCTCACTCTATACATTCGTTAATTCATAAAATATTCATATTGCATCCAAAAATTCCAAAAACATTACAATGCACTCATTTCATCATTATCTACATCTCGGTCAAGTTTCATAATTTTTGGATCCCATTTAACTGAAAATTACATTTTAGTCCTTAAAATTGGCCACATTTTCATTTGCATTCCAAAAAAATACCAAAAATATTCCGCGCATGAAATTTGATAGACATTATTCTAGTTTGTTCCTTTGCCTCATCGAGTTCGACCTTGGAACTCGCCCAAGTAAAATAAACATAAAATCACTAAACTTGATTTAATTAAATATTTAAGTGATTATTTCTTGATTGATTCCTATTACCCGCCTACAATGGAACAACAACCACATTCATTTATTTTAAATGCTTAATTCACGCAAATTAACCAAGGGTTTTTCAAACTTGTCAAGGGTTGAGTCGTGTGTTGTGATATACATTATATTCTTGATCTGACGATTTTATCTCCACCTCGTATCACGCTACATAGAGAGTCTCTTGATCTTCACTTTTCGCATCTACTTGAGATTATGAGTGATACGTAGGAATCTGTACTGATCTTTCCTCCTCCATGTCTTACGATATCATCTTTGCTCTTCCACTCCTTTCTTATGAGCTGATGTTCTGCTTCCCGCTATCAGATCCTGGCTTAGTTTTTGATCTCTTTTCCACAGTAGCAAACACCCACTTGATTGTATATTAGGTTGTCTTTCTCTTTCTGACTACGTCCCCGTTCTCATAGTGCGACGATGACGAGAGCATGGTATTTGACAATCAGATACCGTCCTGCACTTCACCAGTCTTTTCTATTTGTATATATGTATTTCGTCTTTTTATTCCTTCTATCTCTCGTATGCCATATGTACCCCAAATCATTCTCTATATTTGTGTGTCTACACTTAGGACTTACTTTGTTCTAAGTAAAGGGGGTGCACCCATGATGTTGTTCTTTCTTCCTTCTGTTTCATCACTCTTGTTGTTGCCTATACTTAGGGATATCTTACCCTAAGTATAGGGGGAGTGATGTGTACATTCATCTGCCATATTTTTCAATTAGTTTATTGATACCCTCCATTGTCTCCTCTCTTGTTGATTTTCTCTGCTATAGTTAGGGATAGATATCCTACCCTAAGTATAGGGGGAGACAGATTGAGAAGTGATTTGTCTATCCCCACCCTCGACCCTTCCTGCAAGTAGTTCATTCAGCTATACATAGGATTATTTTATCCTATGTATAGGGGGATGGTCGAGTTCTCATTCATTCATTTCTTCATTCTTTCCTTCTTTATTCGTCATTGTAGTATAGATTTTTCTATACTCATACGAGTTATGTCTTCTCTTTTTCTTTTCAATCTATGAGGACATAGCTCAAGCAAAGTATAGAGGCATCATATATACTTTGTATAAACTTTAGCCACAACTCGTACTTTCGTTTGAATAATATGGCCAAAATAATATATACATATACATATACAATTCATTAAATCAATTAATAAAAGGATGCATATTATTCCTTAAATTCTTTTTGTATATACTGATTAATAACTCAGGTAAAAATATTTTGCGATATGTTTGAACAATAGTTTGAAAATCTATTTGAAAAATATTTTTGAAAACTACTTGTAATATATTTTATAAACTATTTATAACTTTTTTAAAATAGTTTTGTTTGTAAAAATTCCTTTTCTTTGTGTGAACTAAATGTTTTCAAAACCTATTTGCGAATGGTTTAAAAATGGTCGCAAAAATATTTGGAAAATCTATATATACTGATTGAAAAACCTTTGCAAAATGATTTTCCAATGTTTTTAAATGTTTGTAAAAATTATTTGCAAAAATTATTTTAACCTATAGTTTTTAAAAATGTTTGAAAAATCATTTTCAAATATGTTTGAGGTGTATATACATCAAAATTATTTAAGAATGGTATATATGTGTATTTATAAAAATAATTAACACATCCTTAGTAAATTCTAAAAAACCCAACTCTTGTAAATATAAGATGCATCCCCGAGTAAATATTTGTACCTATCTTTTCTTTCAAAATTCTTATGTTTTCAATGTTGGACATGCGAGCCCACGGCGAGCCATTATGCAATAAATGTTATTGCAATTCACTCCTTAATCTGAAATAAAGAGTACATAGTTTGCATATTAGGTCCCTTTAGTACAATTAGGGTTATGTACCATGGCTATCTTAATGATCATACAGCTGTTGATTCAATTATTGAATCATAGAGGCTGGTGCTTAGATGAATATCTAATGAGTTAGATTGAGGACTCATCGAGCACCGTCAAATGATTATTAAGAAGATGATCTCCAGCCTGAGTAGGAGATGGCAATCCTTTCTCAGTTAGGCTGATATCTGACCGACCTCTTAATGCAGGTCCTCTGCATAGGAATAGAGATTCGGAGGTGTCCGATTAGTTAGGTCAAAGAGTTGACTTAACGAGATCGAGATAACCAAAGTCCTATATCGTATGCTGTCACGATAAAGGCACACATCCTCTGACCGGAGACAGATGTGTTACTATATGTTTGAGTATGTACATTTGGCAGACCAATAGGTTGATGACCTAATCAAGGTCTATACACTGGCGCGCTGGTGTGCATATAACGGCATATGAGTAATACGATCTCTCAAAGGGATCATACAGGTTCAGTTACTGAACCGGAATGCATGAGCTCACTCATGAGATATTGGGAAGAATCAAATTCCATGCGCATGGTCGTCTCGCTTTGGAAGCTTGACTGAATTTGTAGGTTTGATATATACTTTTGGAAAGTATATGATCAAGACCTAGGTATGATATATGCTTTTGGAAAGTATATGATCGATATCGACTCCCAATGATCGAATGAGAAACTTACTGATAAAACCACGAAGTAGACAGTGTAAAGTTGATCTAATACTTCGGGTTTAATCTGAGTCTTCCAGTATGCAGGATGTACAGGTATTGGGAATACCTGAGGTGTTGTGATCATAAACGATTGTATAACCATGACGCTTCCATTCCTAGGGAGTGATGAAACGGTTCTGGATTTTAGTGACTCCTCTCAGTAGAGAAGTAATCTGATCTTAGTCCAAATGTTGGACATTGATCTGAATGTGATTCAGATGCAATGAGAAGATTAGATTTGCGGTCTTGATTTAATCAAGCATCTATGGGAGGCCCGCGATCTGGATTTGAGATATGATCTCAATATCAATGTCACTATACGTGGAACAATACAATCGCCCTGTCCTTATCTCCAAGTATTCGCGGAGAAAGCGCATTATCCTTGAAAGAGTTCATGGATATATCTATTGTTGATATATGTATCCGAGCATTGAGAAAATGGATAATTAAATGTGATTTAATTATAATGAATAATATGAATTTGATTCATATTATAAGGAGAGTTATCTTAGATAATTAAATGTGATTTGATTATCAAAGATGTAAATAATATGAATGTGATTCATATTATTTGAGGACATGAGAATAAGTTATCCAATATAATTAAATGTGATTTAATTATTATGGATAAGAATAATGTGGATAGTAATATCCAATTATTCATAATATATTATAAATGTGATTTATAATGTATTAGAGAGAGTTAAATATAATTTATATTAGTAGATTTATTATTAATGTGTATTGGATACACATTGTCTAATTAATTGAAAATGTAAATTACATTTTGTTTTGGGTTGTGAATATGATTCACAATATTCCAATGTCAAGATTGCAATATTCCCAAATTTAATTGAGAATTATTTTGGTGAATAAAAATCCCAACAAATAGTTGTTGGAAAATAAGTAGAGAGAAAATCAAGGAGATGTGCAATCTCATGGGAATCCATGAGATTGCCCTCTAAAGGGGAAGGTTGATCTCCTTTGTATTTTCTCTCCTTATTTGATTGATTTAATTTGGTATTAATATTTATTTGATTTATCAAATATATTTTATCAAAATTAAATCACAAGTTGTTGGTTTTTACCAACAATAATCTTGACCATTGGATTGAGATAATTCAATCTCATCCATTGATTTTATATGCCACATGGATTGAGATCCATGGATCCCAAAACCCTATAAATAGAGAGGCATACCATGCTCTCTATTTTACACAGAATGCTTGAGAAGCATATCTCTCTCTCTCTACTCGACATCCCTCTCTCTCCCTCTCATGTGGCCGTCCACCATGGATGACCTAGAGAGGTTCTCCATCGCCGCGGCATCGTCGTTATGCTGCCCGTTCGTCTGCTCGCGGATCTCCGTCTCCTTCGGTGTGCCTCGCTCTTGAAGAAGACGTCGGATCTCGTGTGTCGAGATCAGGAGATCCGCCGCTTGGATCATCAATATGGATTGCGAGAAGCACGCGGTTCATCCCCGCGCTTACAAGCGTCTCCTCCGTCGGATCGGACTTGAGACGGGAGGTCTCTTCATTTAGAGACTTGATCGCAACCACGCTTCAAGAGGTAATCCTAATTACTTGTTTGTGGTTAAGACGAAACGATCCGAGAAGTGTTCTTGAATCATGTGGTTTCGTCGTAAGAAAAATTTTTAAATTCCGTTGCATCGAGCACTAGTGCGACTAGTCGCTCCTCGTCGTATTCGATACGACGCTCATGCTTCCGTGATGCGCTTGAGGATTTATCCATATCCTTCATTCAATACCCAGAAATATTTGCAAAATCTTTTCAAAAATCCATAAAAAGTTCAAAACTTTGAAAATTGCATCACAAAAATATTTTTCATTTCATTATACAAAGCATAGCTTTTTCATAGCATTCGCATTTTTCAGATTGAGTTTGATAATTGAACTAGTCTAGTAAAGTCGAAGATTGGAGCTTGGTTGGACCTTAGTGCACCTAACTTCACTGGAACCTTATAGGAACTAGATTTGAGGTACTTCGGGTCTATTCAGACTTAATTCTTCGATACCCAGGGATGGGTTCAAGACACCTCAACTACCTAACTATAACTTTTCGAGACGCACGCATGACTCTTTCAGACGTGACCTAACTTGGACATTTGCACCTTTCACTTGGCTCACTCATTTGAAGTGGTGAGGGGATTGAATTTACCGTTATAAGACGCACACGAGTGGAAACATTCGTCCTCGTCTAGGGAGAGAAGTGCACCCCAACCCGTTCAGTAGCCATGAGGTCCAAAGACAGGAGAGTGTGGATTGCGATAATGGTTCAAAAGAGGGATAGTATTTTGGCTCAAGAGGAAAAACTCCTTATGTAAATGATGTTGTATATGGTATTTCAAAAACTAACAATGAAGAAGAAGAAGAAGAAAACTCCAAAAAAGTGGGCACGCCTGATTGAAAATAAAATCTTTGCTGGAGTGTACATATTTGTATAGTAAATAAGCAAGCTCGAGCTTTCAAGTCATATCATGTGAGCATGTAGCTGGATGACTGACTTGCTACATTGGTCATGCATCCCCGGATAGATAGCTACACTAGCTACCATCCATACTTATCTTCACCCCCTCCTCTTGAGTCAGATGCACTTGAATTTAGAGGGAATACCCTACTCCTCGAGGAAAGAGTTGTTGGATTGGGGAATAATTGGGTTGTCATAATGTAGAATTCAATATCTTTGTCAATTCAGTTTAGGGGAGCCACTGTCACACACACTGTACAAGTGAGATTCATAGTCATAAGGGTTTGTGTATGAGTTGAAGTATGTTGACCTGGCTATTGAGGAGACTTGAACCGAGTTTTGGGATTCTCGAAGGATGTTGCGTTTCAAATCTGATTCCCATTAAGGTTCTGACCGCACTAAACTCCAAAGGTCCGACTTAAACTCCAAACTTTGATTTTGTGAAGATAAGTTTGAAAACTAAATTCGATCCACTTTCTTTCTTTTTCTTTTCTTTCTTTTTATTTTTCTACACTTATTGCATAAGTGTTTGCTAAGGACTAGCAAAGGCAAGTATAAGGGGGTGATGAATCTCCATTTCATCACTTTATTCTATCAATTCGGCTGTAAACCCTAGCTAATGCATGTATATAGCATTATTTTATACAAATTAACATTCATTATTTGTTCACTTTATTGTGTATAAAATATAGTTTTTAATGTCAAAATTATAGAATAAATAAAATAAAAAATAATTAAAATACACAAGATATTTTATGACCTTAAACCCCGAGACCTAGGCATCTTGATGATTGGGTCAAAAGGAATAAAGTAGGGGAAGATAAGGGCCAAAAATCACCATTAAAATCCATTCTTTTATTCATCATTAATTCAATTTTAGGACCTATTTTATTTTCTATCTTTTATACCTCAAATAAAGAAACTTTGTACATGAAAGTTGTATGAAAATTAAAATAAAAATACAAAATTATTTCATACAAAAATAATATGCAGTGTACTTTTTACACTCTAAATAAAATCCCAAAATCCATATTTCCCAGACCCATATCGCCTAAATAAAAACTCAAAACGTATCAAAATCACCTTAATTGTATATAACTTTTAATAAGCTCTTTAACGAAGGTGGTTTCATATTTTTTGGATCTAAGGTGTGAAAGTTAGGTTTTGGACCCCTATTATACCATAAACCTATATAAAATATTCATTTTATTTATTTTTTATTATTTTTACAATTTTATATTATTATAATTTTGTAAATATTATTTATAATACTTACGTATACTTATAATAGAATAAAATCAGAAATAAACCCAAAATAAAATAAGTCTATGAAAATACACAAACGGAATACATATACTTGTATCTATATATTATATACCCCTATTTATTTAAGTGTACATAATATATTAGAAAAATACAATAAAACAAAATTTATCTATCTAAAAATAATTTATAAATATATAAAATGATAAAACAAAATAATGAAATCAAAAATACAAAATAAAAAAAATACACAAAACATACATGAATATACATATAAATATACCATTAATAATTAACTTGTAATAAATATTTCCCAAAAAATAAATAAAAATCATATAAAATTATTTATAAAATAATAAATATTTTTATTTTATATCTACAAATTAATAAAACCATTTTCTATTGTTAATTCATTTTTTTTTAATAATATTGTTGTTTTGTCGTGACTTGTGCTAACGTGGCCCAATCGTATGGCTGCTATTGTTGACCCCTAGTCAACTTAGCCTCGAAGCGTCACTGACTTGTTAGAGATGTCGAGCCCAGCTTTTCCACCATTTTTTCCCGCTTGAACCGTTGATCATTTTTGTTGAATCTTCATTCCACGATCAACATCCATCCTCCTTGATCTCGCCGACTCCATAGATCTCCTTTACATAGCTTGCATTTTTCCTTAGTCGCTGGCCAATAAGGGTCCGTCACCATGTTTACACATAAATCCCTCTCCTTCCTTCTCTGTTTTGGTCCCTTTTTGAACCCTACAACCCCCTAGAATCCGTCCAACAAGTTTCCAGGTGATAGAAGGAGCACCCTGAGGTGTCAGCGTAGTTGGAGGAGGCGGAGAGGCGACCCACGATGGACCTCCGGCCGCCTTTCTCCCTGGTCCTCCGGCCATGTATAAGAGCTGTGTTTTTAATTCCATTAGGTAGATTTAATTTGTCTCTTTCATTTTCTACATTTGTTTAGTTTTAGTTAATGATTTAGTGTAGATTAGGTTATTGGCCTTGTTGGAGCTCTAGAGCTCCAGCCGCGTTTTCACCATGCAACCTACTGTTCCGACCACCCATTTTTGTCTCATTCCATTTCCAAGCACCTTCTCCATCTCCTTGAAACATTTGATCAACAAGAATCCTCGCGGTTCTGTGAATCAAGGTCTTACTCCGTCGCTTCACCGGAGACCTCACCACCATCGTCCATTCCACCTCGACCTTCACCAATAACTACCCAGCTAGCTTCGCCTTTGTGTCGTCATTCATTTCTTGCAGGAATAGCAGGTGGAAGGGGGCGTCTGAGCCCCGATCAAGACTCGAAGGACACCTCCAGAAGTAGCATGCTCCGGGGCTCGACCAGTGAGCCCCTGACCACTTTGAGGATACCCGCTAATGCGGAACCTCCTCCTAGATGTGTAGAGCCAAAGAGCATCATCGGAGACCGCGGGGGGAGCGAGAACCAACCAAAGAGCATCACCGAAATCCTAATCATGGATTGATGAAGCATTATCAAGCCATCCTATGTTGCCATGTGTATAAGTGAAATGCTTTACAATGGTGCCCTTTGGGGTAAATTGCATATCTCGCCCAACTCATTTTTGTATTTATTTATTAGTCTTGTAATTAATTTTTGTAGTTTAAATAATTTGAATATTTTACATAAAGGACCTTGGTGTTTACTAATATTACAACTAGGTCCAGTCCAGCTCAACTCACGTGTTGTCTCACGTGAGCAGGAGAATTTGCATGTATATCCCTAGTGATTTTGATATTTATATTTAGTCTAAAAAATTGAATATTAGTTGTATATTTTTAGTACATTTGCATATGAACTCCTGCTTTTATTTTTAATTGCAATTATGCCCTCGCTAGTACATATATTTTTGGGCATTTCTTTTATTTATTAAATATAGAACTCATGCTCCAAAAATTATGCAAAATTAGGGATAAATGCCTGCTAGTAGTATTTTTGTGCCCTATTTTTGGATTTGCATTTTGGTCATATTATCTATTTATTAAAAATCTAAATTATCATATTTTATCCCTGTTTAATTTAAAAATACGAAAAAATAGAAAAAACATTTTGAAAATTTCCCAAAAAATATATGTTGTTTATTATTATATTTTTTAACTCCGGAACAAAACCCCTAAAATAGAAAAAAACAAAAAAAATAAAAATATCCAAAATCCAACAGAAAATATTAAAAATCATCAAAAATCCTAAAAATATTTATTTTCATTTCTGAATTTTATTTATACTATTATCTATCTAATAAATTAATTTGAAGAATTTTGGATCTTATTTGTTATTTTTAATCTTCAATACAACTTTTTCAATTAGATTAATCCCTGATTTGGGATTTTTTTATTTAAATTTATATAAAAATATGCAAAAATTATAGAAAAATCAAAAAAAAATATTAAGAAAAAATATATATCCCAAAAACATTTTATTTCTTATGTTTTGATTATATTTATTAGTAATTATAATTACTATATCGTGTATTATAAATATAGCCTTATATATTTCCCCTATTATGGAATTAGAAGAAAAAGAAAACATAAAAATCAAAATATATAAAAAATAAAAATTATAAAAATAAAACAAAAAATATAAAAACAAAAATTTTAAAAAATATAAAATTAAAAACCACTTACACAATAAATGGATAAGAGAAAAGAACAAATTTTTGAGCTTAATCGCCCAATCCACCGATGGCTTCCTGAGTTTGACCTCTACATGCTTACTTGCTATACACTTTTGTTGTAGAGTTTTAATAAATTTTAACTCCACGTTTTTGCTATTCATTGGTTAATTGATATTGTGGGTTTATTGTTGATTGAGTTGGGTTTATTGAGCCGTCAATGCATCGACTGTGGTCTCGCCTTGTTAGATCATGAGACCCTCGAGAAATCCTCTTCATCTCTGACATGGACGGGCGGCTGGGGAATGACATGTGACCTACCCGGTCAACAATCCCTAGCCTCTGGATGGTCCATTGATGAATACCCATTCATCACTCTTTATTCTTTTATTTCAGCTACAAAACCCTTGTAAAACATCATGTATATGTGTGTAAAAAGAATAATTTATCAAATTGCATGCATTTTGTAAATATGCTTATTTAGCATGTTTTTGTGCATAAATAAAAGAATAAAGAAATAAAAGAAAAAGAGAGAGATATTTAGAATAAATATTGAGCGACCTAATCCCAAGGGAGGGCTCAGCATGGGCCTAACCGCAAAAGAATCCAAGTAGAGGGAGATAGGGTCAATTTCACATGTGTACATATACCTATGTATAAAAATAAAAATTATTTTCCTCTTAATAAAATAAAAATATGTTGGTCTTAATTTATACATATTTGTAAAAATAAAACTAAAATAAAAATGGGAAAGATGAAATAAAAATAAAAATAAATAAAATTCCCTTCTTCACTGTACATAGACCATGTGTATAGAATCACCCATCTATTTATTTTATTTTTGCAAATAAATAATAAAAATGCAATAAAAATATTTTCACAATAGACATTTCATGGTGTAAATAAAAACAATAAAAATTAGAAAAATAATAATAAAATAAAAAGAAATAAAATAAAATCAATTTCTACTTTGTATATATACCACGTAAATATGTATATAAAGCTATTTATTTAACCTATGTAAATAAATAATAAAAATAAAATAAAAATACCCTTTTATTCCAAATTTTATTCTATAAATAAATAAAATATAAAATTGGAATAAATGTACAAAAATAAATAATTAAAAATCATAAATCAAAAATTCATATTGTATATACCTATATATAATAATAATATTTTGTAAATACCTAATTTATATTTCAAAAAAAATAAATAAAAATCACTAAAAAATTATTTGAAAACAAATAAAATAAACATTTTTCATGTTTAACCTTTTCGAAATTAGGTCATTTATTATTTTTTATTGAATTTCCAAATAATTACCAAACGGTGGCTTCCCATTGGTCCACGGGGGATGTTGACCCCCGGTCAACTCCCCCCGGACCTTTTCCCCCGCGGATCTCGCTCCAGACCCGATTTCTCCTAATTTATCCCGCGTGATCCCATCACCGTTTACCCAAACCCCAGGTCCTAATCACGTTCCGTGCATCTGAGATCCACGCCCGCCTTCTTGCCTAGGGGTCCGTGCTTCACTAAGCCGGACCCGACCTCTTCTTCTCGGACCTGCAGTGGTATTTAGCTGGACCTTCGCCGCACTTTTCACGCTATCTTAGGCGTTTCTCCTTCATCCCAGGACCTCCACCTTACTCCCTAGAGTGACAGCTTCGTGAGGGAGGTGTCGAAGAGAGGAGAGGAGACCTCTTGCCACTTATCCAGTGACTCCTGCCAATGTGCGCTGCCGCGAGGTGCGCCAGAGCCTCGAGTACCGACGACCCTTCAAGGCTATGACCCAGAGCTCCACGAGCTCGTCCCCAGTCAACTCCCGCCATCAGGTAGACCCGATAGCCTTCCGTTCATCGTCCATTTCGATTTTCGCTTTTTTAGCTCGGCCAGCTCCGCCCTAGTGGCCGGAGCTCCGACAGCCCATCCTACCCATACCGATTCCCTCGCTGACTCATCGCCACCCTTCCTCCATGATCTGATCATCTCGGATTTGGCCACCCGAGCCAGGATCGAGCTGGGCTCCTTCCACCGCCTTCGTCGAAGCCTTCATCCCCCCCCCCCCATGTCGCTTCTTTCATCCTTTTTGCGAATAATCCCCCGCCGGAGCACTCTTCCGAGCGACCCCATTCTTTTGCAGATAAATAAAGAACAAAACACCTCTTGACCCCGCTTTCACGCCTTCACAGGAGCTCCTCCAGGTCGCTCGTCCCTCGCCGGACGATCCAGCCGTTGGATGCTTCATCGGAGGTGACCACCCGAAGCGGACAGCCATCGCGAGCAGGACCGTCCTCCCCGATCGTTCATCGGCTTACTGGATCTTCTCCGGCGAGCCGGGGAACCTCATCTGGGAGGAGTTCTTCCTCATCCATCGCCAGCCGTCAGATTCCCTCGTCGCTCCAGATCGCATCCTCACCATCCATCCTCTGCGGTGTCAGACCGTCAGATCATGGTCTGACAGGCACGCGCCGCCCACGTTCGCCACGCGCCTCCACCGTTGGATCGTCTAGGCGGTTGCACCAGGACCGCTCATCAACAGCCAACCACGCCTCGACACCTAGCACCTCACGTGCGCCACCACGCACCACGGCTGGGTAATTGCACCCGTACCCCTGCAGTTCTCTGTTGTTCTAGTTTAATTTAATAAATAAATATTAACTCTTGGACATATTACACTTAGGACCTTAATGTTTCTGTTATTTGCATTTCCATCCCTGCCTGTGTGAGACACGTGCTTCGTCACATGATTTTTAGACAAATTGCGTTGCATGGGCTTGTAGTTTCTGTGTTATGGAATGAAAGTTACTTTCTGATATTTGCATCCATGCCCATGTAAATGGTTTTATTAGATATGTGCTGATTTATCTGGGTATTTTTGCATTTTATCGCCTGGGCTTTTAGCACGTGTTGCTATTAAGCCCCTGAAACTGTTTTCCTTACATTTAGGTCCCTCAGTTTCTGGTACACGTGTGAGGTGCATGACTGGTTGGGCTTTTTGAATGAGGGACCTTGCACCTTCTTTGTTTGTTACTGTTCAGCCCCTGGAATTACTTTTTATTACATTTAGGTCCCTGTGCACTATAAACCCTTGTTCTATTTAAATAAAATAGCAAATTAAGTCCAAATTTCGTGAAATTTGGATACGTGGTTCCTGCCACTGTGTAAAAATTTCACCAAAAAATTTGGTACATTTTTTAGGCTTTTTCATATTTTTAAAAATTCAAAAACAATAGTTTTTACTTCTGTCCAGTTTAAAAAATCATAAAAAAAATATATATATATTATTTTAAAAATTCTAAAAAAAATTAAGTTTTGTTAGTTTTGTGTGTTTTATTTTCTATGTGATTTTTGTTATTTTTGGATATACAAAAACCTTAAATAATATTAAAAAACATTTAAAACTTATAAAAATTCTAAAAAATTATAGAAAACTCAAAAAATAATAAACTCTTTTTCTTAATTTTCTTTGTTGCTTCTATTTCTCATAAAAATTACCTACAGGCTGTGAAAGACCCATTTGATATTTTTCATGGGACTTTGAAGTCTGGCTGGACAAATTGCTTATGTTTTTGCCTTCTTTGATTTTTAGAAAACACTATAAAAATTGGAAAAATCTGAAAAATTCACCAAAAACAGTAAAAAATCTAAAATAACATAAAAAAGTTTTTGTTTTAATTTTTGGAGCATACTTGGGTGCTTAAATAATTTGTTGAGTGTGCTTGATTTTTCCCTTTTCTATTTGCCTTTATAATTAAAAAATCCAAAAAAATATAAAAATAATTAAAAATCCACCAAATATACTTGTTTTTATTTTTGTTTATTTTTATACTACTTCGTAGGTTGCGAGGCCAAGTCGTGCTCCCTGAGTCCGACCCATGGTGCTATACCAGGCTAATCTCATAGCCAGAACCACTATTTTCTGTTTTGATTGTTTTATATCTCTGTTTGGTGGTCTGCTTTTATTTTTCTTGATCGAGCCGATTCTCGAGTGACTGAAGTCGCAACGACCTTAGTTATCTGATTTACCTTAGTCATTCGAGATTTATGGCTCATCAGAACGAGTAGTCTAAAAATAAAATAAAACAAAAACAAGTATTTTTGGTGGATTTTAAATTATTTTTATATTTTTTTGGATTTTTTAATTATAAAGGCAAATAGAAAAGGGCAAAATCAAGCACACTCAACAAATTATTTAAGCACCCAAGTATGCTCCAAAAATTCAAACAAAAATATTTTTATGTTTTTTTAGATTTTTTACTATTTTTGGTGAATGTTTCAGATTTTTCCAATTTTTATTTAATTTTCTAAAAATCAAAGAAGGCAAAAACAGAAGCAATCTGTCCAGCCAGACTTCAAAGTCCCATGAAAAATATCAAATGGGTCTTTCAATACCTACAGGTAATTTTTATGAGAAATAGAAGCAACAAGGAAAATTCAGAAAAAGAGTTTATTATTTTTTGAGTTTTCTATAATTTTTTAGAATTTTTATAAGTTTTTAAGTGTTTTTTTTATTTTTAAGGTTTTTGTATATCCAAAAATAACAAAAAAACATAGAAAATCAAACACACAAAAACTAATAAAACTTACTTTTTTTAGAATTTTTAAAAAAGTTTTTATATTTTTTTATGATTTTCTAAACTGGAAAGAATCAAAAACTACTGTTTTTTAATTTTTAAAAATATGAAAAAGCCTAAAAATTGTACCAATGTTTTGGTGAAATTTTTACACAGTGGCAGGAGCCACGTGTCCAAATTTCACGAAATTTGGACTTAATTGCTATTTTATTTAAATAGAATAAGAACTCACAATGCATAGGGACCTAAATGTAATAAAAAGTAATTACAGGGGATGAACAGTAACAAACAAAGAAGGTGCAGGGTCCCTCGTGCAAAAAGCCCAACCAGTCATGTGCCTCGCACGTGTACCAGGCACGGAGGGACCTAACTATAAGGAAAATAGTTTCAGGAGCTTAATAGCAACACGTGCTAAAAGCCCAGGGGATAAAATGCAAAATACCCAGATAAATCAGCACATGTCTAATAAAACCATTCACAGGGGCATGGATGCAAATATCAGAAAGTAACTTTCATTCCATAACACATAGAAACTACGAGCCCATACAATGCAATTTGTCCAAAAATCACGTGACGAAGCACGTGTCTCACACAGGCAGGGACGAAAATGCAAATAACAGAAACATTAAGGTCCTAAGTGTAATATGTACAAGAGTTAATATTTATTTATTAAACTAAACTAGAACAACAGAGAACTACAGGGGTACGGGTGTAATTACCAAGCCGAGGCACGTGGTGGCGCACGTGAGGTGCCAGATGTCGAGGCGTGGCTGGCTGCTGATGAGCGGTCCTGGTGCAGCCGCCTGGACGATCCAACGGTGGAGGCGCGTGGCGAACGTGGGCGGCGCATGCACGTCAGACCATGATCTGACGGTCTGACACCGTAGAGGATGGACGGTGAGGATGCGATCTTGAGCAGCGAGGGAATCCGACGGCTGGCGATGGATGAGGAAGAACTCCTCCCAAATGAGGTTCCCTGGCTCGCCGGAGAAGATCCAGTAAGCCGATGAACGATCGGGGAGGACGGTCCTGCTCGCGATGGCTATCCGCGTCAGGTGGTCACCTCCGATGAAGCATCCAACGGTCGGATCGTCTGGCGAGGGACGAGCGACCTGGAGGAGCTCCGGCAAAGGCATGAAAGTGCGGCCAAAGGGGGTTTTGCTCTTTATTTACCAGCAAAAGAAAGGGGTCGCTCGGAGGAGTGCTCCGGTGGGGGATTATTCACAAAAAGGATGAAAGAAGCGACGTGGGGGGAGGATGAAGGCTCCGGCGAAGGCGACGGAAGGAGCCCAGCTCAATCCTGGCTCGGGTGGCCAAAGCCAAGATGATCAGATCGTGGAGGAAGGGTGGCGATGAGTCGGCGAGGGTATTGGTACATGTAGGATGGGCTGGCGGAGCTCCGGCCACTAGGGCGAGCTGGCGGAGCTAAAAAGCGAAAATCGAAATGGATGATAAACGGAAGGCTATTGGGTCTACCTGATGGCAGGAGTCCACTGGGGACAAACTTGCGGAGCTCTGGGTCGTAGCCTCGAAGGGTCATCGGTACCCGAGGCTCTGGCGCACCTCGCGGCGGCGCACGACAGCTGGAGTCGCCGGATCAGTGGCAAGAGGTCTCCTGTCCTCTCTTCGACACCTCCCTCGCGAAACTGTCACTCTAGGGAGTAAGGTGGAGGTCCTGGGATGAAGGAGCAACGCCAGAGATAGCATGAAAAGTGTGGCGGAGGTTCAGCTAAATACCACTGCAGGTCCGAGAAGAAGAGGTCGGGTCCGGCTTAGTGAAGCATGGACCCCTAGGCAAGAAGGCGAGCGTGGATCTCGGATGCACGGAGCGTGATTAGGACCTAGGGTTTGGGTAAATGGTGATCGGATCACGTGGGATAAATTATGAGAAATCGGGTCTGGAGCGAGGTCTGCGGGGGAAAAGGTCCAGGGGGAGTTGATCGGGGGTCAACATCACCCGTGGACCGATGGGAAGCCACCATTTGGTAATTATTTGGAAATTCAATAAAAAATTAATAAATGGCCTAATTTCGAAAAGGTTAAAACATAAAAAATGTTTATTTATTTTCAAATAATTTTTTAGTGATTTTTATTTTTTTGAAATATAAATTAGGTATTTACAAAATATTATTATATATAGGTATATACAATATATCTTTAATTTTTTATTTTTATTTATTTATTTTTGTATATTTATTCCAATTTTATATTTTATTTATTTATAGAATAAAATTTGGAATAAAAGGGTATTTTTATTTTATTTTTATTATTTATTTAAATAGGTTAAATAAATATCTTTATATACATATTTACATGGTATATATACAAAGTGGAAATTGATTTTATTTTATTTCTTTTTATTTTATTTTTATTTTTCTAATTTTTATTTTATTTATTTACACCATGAAATGTGGAGTGTGAAAATATTTTATTGCATTTTTATTATTTATTTACAAAAAGGAAATAAATAGATGGGCGATTCTATACACATGGTCTATGTACAGTGAAGAAGGGAATTTATTTTATTTTTTTTTTATCTTTCCCATTTTTATTTTAGTTTTATATTTACGAATATGTACAAATTAATACCAACAGATTTTTATTTTATTAAGAGGAAAATAATTTTTATTTTTATACATAGGTATATGTACACATGTGAAATTGACCCTACCTCCCTCTACTTGGATTCTTTTACGGTCAGGCCCATGCTGAGCCCTCCCTTGGGATTAGGTCGCTCAATATTTATTCTAAATATCTCCCTCTTTTTCTTTTATTTCTTTATTCTTTTATTTATGCACAAAAACATGCTAAATAAGCATATTTACAAAATGCATGCAATTTGATAAATTATTCTTTTTACACACATATACATGATGTTTTGCAAGGGTTTTGTAGGTAAAATAAAAGAATAAAGAGTGATGAATGGGTATTCATGACCCCTCTATACTTAACTTTGATAGTCCCGTAGCAAACACTTATTTGAAAAAGAACTGAAAAAGAAAAAGAAAAAGAAAAAGAGGAGAAAATGCATGGATCAATGCTGATTATTAAACTTGCCTTCATTAAATTGAAATATGAGCTCGATCAGATCTTTGGATTATTAATGTGTCGTAACCTTATTTGGACTTAAGTTTAAAACTCAATAGCCTCTAAGATCCACTAATCTATAGTCAAGACTCCTCAATAATCCAGATCAGAACAAGTCTACATACACAAACCCTGAAGACCATGAATCTTTCCTTGTACAGTGTATGTGATGTATAGCTCTCCACCTCAGAAGTAGCAAAATGACAACCCTCCTCAACAAGGTAAGTCTATGACCCTAGTCTGGCCACTCTTTGCTCGAGGAGCGGGGTATTCCCTTCTAAGTTCAAGTTCAACCGGCTCAAGAAGAGGGGGAAGAAGAGAATGGACCATGGCCAGTGTAGCCATGTATCCTTGGGAGCTCAACCAGTGTAGCTAAGTCTCCCTGCTGCAAGCTACATAAGATGGAACATGAGTCTCAAGCTTTGCTTATTGCACTATATACATACTCCGGTGGGATTATCATTTTCTTTTTGTATTTTTCTTTTTGTATTTTGGAGTTATTTTTCTTTTTGTATTTTTTTTCAAGTGCATCTGTACAAAATATTTACAAGGTGCAGCATATGTACATAAGGAGTTTTTCCTCTTGAGCCAGTAGACTATCCCTCTTTTAAAGCATTATTGCAAACCATGACTCCCGTCGTTAGACCTCATGGCAACCCGACCAAGTTGAGACTCACTTCCTTCCTAAAACAAGAAGAGAGGTTCCGCCTACAAGTACTACCCTCATATGCTACCCCAAGTCAAGGAAGATTGCCTCCTCACCACCTCATCCGTAGAGAGCTCGATGTAAAGTGCAGGTCCAAGTCAAGCCATTGTCTATATGAATCATGTGTGTGTTGTTAAGTGCTCTACTTAGGCTCATTGAGATGGCATATGATCATAGCTTAGTGGACTCAAAGAATTAAGTCACCATGGACCTGAAAAGTCTCAACCCTAAGCCCTATAAGGTTCCTCTTATAATTAGGTGGATTAAGATCTTAATCAAGCTCCATTTTCCAATTTAATTCCAGGTTAGTTTAAATGTCAACTATCATCCAGGAAAAATTATACATCTATTTACAAAGATGTTATTTACAAATATGCACACATATGCAAAATTTTTGAAAAATGTTTTATAACCATGAATGTATGCATGAATGCAAGTTTTGCAAAATATTTACACAAACTTACACAAGGTTTTTGCAAACTTTTGATTTTCAAAACATTTTGGAAAAATTTTGTACTATATACTAATTTTGATATGCACATATTTACACACTATTTACACAAAAGGTATTTACAAACATTTTTACAAAAATAATTTGTACAATATCTATGTATGTGCAATAAAAGAATGTTTATTTACAAGAAAAAAATTTTAATTTTTATGGGTTTTTGGGGTTTTAGCCATTTTTATTTATTAACACACTCACATAAAGTACGAGTTTTGGCTAAAGTATATATGAAATATATACACACACCCCTATACTTAGCTCGAACGATGTCCTCAGAGTTAAGAGCGATGAAGAAGACATAACTCGTGCTTAGTATAGGGAAGTGAAAAGGAAGGCTATATACAAAGACGAATGAAAGAATAGAAATGCAAAAGGATCTCGGACTTTCCCCCTATACTTAGGATTAAATAATCCTAAGTATAGCAGGCTGTACACAAAGGGAAAGCCGAGTGAAGAATGTACAGGGTCTACCCCCCTATACTTAGGGTGAAATATCCCTAAGTATAGACAGCAAAACAGAGGTAGAAAGAATCAAAAGAATACCCGAGAGTCCTACATCCCCCCTATACTTAGGGTAAAGTGCACCCTAAGTATAGCATAATCATAAGATGAGAAAAGGGATGCGGGACTAAAGAATAGAGTGATATGGACATCTGGATCTATACAAGTCGGAAGAACAGTGATAATCAGGCGTGAGATGCAATAGATGTGAGTCAAGAGACCACATCTCACGCAAAGTGAATCGGGGCAACATCAACGACCCGCGGCTCATGATCTAGATATGGCTTGAGTCGCTGGCCGTTCACTCGAAAGGTACTCTCAGAAGACAACTCAGATATATCAATACTCCCATTGTCGTGTACCTTTCTCACCAAATACGGTCCCTTCCACTTGCTCTGTAGCTTCCCTGGAAATAGACGAAGCCTAGCATCAAATAGCCATACTCTCTGTCCAGGCTCAAAATGTTTGTGGCTGATATGAGAATCATGCCACTCCTTCACTCTCTCCTTGTACTGTAGGCTATTTGAGAAGGCAGTATCACGAAGCTCCTCCAAGGCTGCTAACTCTGCCCTCCTATGATCTCCTACACTATCTGGATCCAAAAGTATATCAGTGAAATCCCAAAGTGACCTATGTCTCAACTCAACTAGGTAAATGGCACGGCTTGCATAAACGAGGCAAAAGGGAGATGTACCCAATGGTGTCTTGAAAGACGTCCTATATGCCCACAAGACCGAGTCCAAAAGCTGTGACCAATCCTTTCGGTCAGGGCGGACGACTTTCTGCAATATAGTCTTGATCTCCCTGTTCGACACTTCGGCAAGACCATTCGTCTGAGGGTGGTATGGAGTGGCAACTCGATGGTCTATGCCGAACTCGCTAGCAAGGGCCTTTACCTTGTCGTTGATGAAATGAGACCCCCCGTCAGATATCAACACTCGAGGTACCTCGAACCGTGAAATGATGTGCTTCCTCAAAAATCTGCAAACAGATTTTATTAATTTGGTTAAAAAGAATGAAATATATGCTATACTAATTTGGTTTAAAATAGAAATTGATCTTAATAATTTAAAATTAAAACATGAAATATGCTTGTAATTTTATGTAGTATTTTTTAGGGAATTTTTATTTATTTTCACAAACTAATTTATTACATGTCAATATCTACATGCATGTATAGAGGTGAATATACATGTATTTTGCATCTTTTATTTTCATTTTGTATTTATATTTTATTAATTTATACATATAATTTGCATATTTATAATTTATTTAAATACTTATTTAGATATTTTTATTATATTTTTCTGAGTTTATTTATGCCTTTAGATAATATTTATATATAATATAGGTATATTATAGGTATAGTTTACCTATATTATAAATAGCTTTATTTATTTTAGTATATTTTTGATGGTTTTATTTTAATTTTGTTATGTATGTGTATTTTAAGTAATATTTTCAAATTTTAAAAAATATAAGAAACTTGAAAGTATAAAGAATGAATATATTGAATATTATATACATGTATATTGCACAATGAGGTCCCAAAATCCAGCTTTTGCATCTTAACTCTAAATTTAATGAAACCACCTTCATTAAATATAATATTCATGTACAAAGTTTATTGATTTGCGTTGTAAAAATAATAAAATAAAATGAGTCCAGAAATATAATTATTAGGCTATAAAACTAGGGTTCCTGTGTTGTGTTTTCTGTATAAATGGCTGCCCTATCTCCCCCAACTTTATTCTTTGTCGACCAAGTCATCATGATGACTAGGCCTCGGGGGCTAGGGTCACTCAATAGTTTTGACACTTCATTCTTTCTCTTTTCTTCCTTTATTCTTTTTTGGGATTAAATACAATATGGTACAATATTTTACATAATATTTAATGTTAATTATTGAGTGTTATTTTCACAAATTAATGATATATACATGCATTTAACTAGGTATGCAAGGCCAAAATGAAAGAATAAAGGTGATGAAATGGAGATTCATAATCGCTCTATTTTTTCCCCATTTTTTGTTGGAAAATAGAAATATATATTTTTCCATCACTATATTCCCCTAATATGTCATTCAAATTTCGTTAGAACTAGACTATTATGCCCTCCATCCAGATCAGGTCGATTACAACAATTCTAAGACCGTTAAAATTACATGTTCTGGATGAATGCCATACGAGTCTCCGTTTCTGACATAATTGGACGACGTATTAGGGGGATAGAGTGATGAAAATATATTTTTTTTATTTTCTAAAAAATGGGAGAAAATTGGACGGTAGCAACCTCCCATTTTTCCCTATATATAGGGAAATTATCGAATGAGCCCTTTGCCCATTAGAGTTCTAACGAGAGCACTCAATTTTTACCAATATTTTCTATCATTTTGAGTTCAATGCTTATATATTTACATTTGTTATATCATATTCTTATTAGTAGTAACTATTTTCATATAAAGAAAACTTTAGATTCACAGGAAATGGTCATTAGTAAAAATAAAAATGATATTAGTAATACGAATAATAAAACAATCATTTTGTTTATGTATATATTTTCCAAAAAAGTAAAAAAAAACGTGAAAGATATAGGCCCCGATGCATGTAAAATTATATGCATATATATATGATTTCTTTCAAATAGGACATGGTCCTTCCCGAGTTCAGAAAGGCCAACCCCTTTTTGTAGAAAACATGACGATTTTAGTAGAATACATATACATATTGTATTACAATATGCAGTTTTGTATGCGGTTTTGTATTTATAATGTGCAGTTATAATACAAAATGTATGCACATTCCACTAAAGTGCTTGTGTTTTCTACAAAAAAAATGGTGGCCTTCCTAAAGTAAGGAAGGATGCATCCTATATATTTATTTATTTATATAATATTATGTTTTGTTGCGTGCATGGAGTATAATATTATACAGGGTAAATTTCAAAAAAGATCAAAACTATATTTGGATTTTCATGTAGGAGTTTTATTTTTTAAATCTAGCAAAAGCGAGTAGTAAATCTTCAACTTTACCATTTATTGACGACATGAAACCACAACAAAATTGACTTAAGCCAATAGATAATTTAATATTTGTTGCTATATCGTCCGCATTAAATACATAACAATGAATATTATTCGTTGTTTCATTTTTAAAATTCGCTACAAATATCTTATTAGTTGTTATATTCCTCACAGTGAATCATATAACAACATTTATTCGTTGCCGTTTTTTAGTCGTTGTTAAATTTAGCAATGATTAATATAAATTTTAACGAATACGTCAACAAAAAAATCGTCGGCATATGAACATTTAACAACCAATATGTTGTTCATTGCTAATTACAAGAACAAAAGATAATTTCGCAATGAATAATATCCGTTGATATATTTTAACGTTGGAAGATTTGGCAATGAATACTCTAAGTATTTATTGGCTTAGGTCAATTTTATTGTAGTGGAAGGATTACCGAAGTCTGTATTTGATTAAAAAAAGGATGAAACCTGTCTTTGTTACATTTAAAAAACGAGGCAATTTATTAGAAACTCAAGCATCGTGGAGTTTTTTTTCTGTATTCTACCCTTATGTAATTAGTATGACATCCAATAACGTGTTGCACATGGAATAAAAATTCAGCCGTTTATGTATTTAAAAAAATCAATCATTTTATTTTTTAAATATAAATTATAAAAAATGACAACAAGTAGTATACTTGATGTCCCACCTAAAATCATCAAGAAGCAGACACGTGCACTAATTTTATCGGCATGAGCTGCATCTTGCCAGATCTAACATTAATTTCCTGAGTCGTGGGACTTGCAGAAATCTACATGATTATTCAACAAAAACCTCATGGGTTACTTCTGTTACGATATCAATCTGTACTCTTCAGATTTTTCTCTTTTGCTGAATTTTTACAAAAAGACATAATAAATTATGGACTAGTTTTGGATCCACTGATTGCACTCGTCTTTGAGATGTGATACGAGAAACCAAGCGGTTCTAGGATTCCCTAATAAATTCTATTTAATGTTAAGAAATCACAGTTGGACAGAAACACAAGATATGGAAAACATACCACAAAACGTGATTTAAATATGTATTCTCCCAATTGGTATACTAAAGCTACCCAATAAAATAATATCCAAACCACATTTGTAGGCCTATAATTGTCTCAGTCCCACTTGTCAAGTGCAGACAATTGTCTCCTTCTCATCGTCCCTATTTGGACTAAAGTTTTGCACTGCTCGTTTGCGACTCCCTCTGTGATCTTCCTGATTTTCACCTTACCCACCAATTCACGACTTTTTGTGCGATCTTTAGAGTTCTCTGATCTTCCTCGATAGGAAATTACTGTCTAATTAAGGAGTTTAAATAAGATAATATAAGGTTGCAACTTTGGACATTGGAGTCAACAATAATCCATCTGTGGTGGGAAAAGGAGGCGTATTCAAGTAGAATCTCCTCCGGAAAGGCCGAAGAACGCCGAAGAACGCCGAAGAGATATTCTAGTGAATTCTTGAGAAATTTTGTCTCTTGTCTTCCCTTTCCTGCGATCTGCCCTCCATTTAAGTCACAGGAACTACAATAGTGCTTTACCTCACAAAACTAATAACCCTCTTCTTACCTCAGTTGGTGGGATGTGACCCAGAGTTGAAGGGTGAAATATCAAGGGGGTACTGCAGTGGGATAGTGAGAGTTTGTTATGATGTGGCTTTATTGGAATTTAAGAGAATGTCTGGATTGGATTTGCACTGTTTTATAATTATTAAAAAGATGGGATGATGCGATAGTATTTTTTTGTCGATTTTTTTTAGGATATGAGTGAGAGAAGTGGTGGGAGTTAACGAAGGAAGATGAAAAATGATGAGTTGATTGGAAAGAGAAGATTGTACCTCGATCAACATGTCATTGAAAGGTATGCGAAAATGCATGCCTCTAACCCTTTAGTGCAATACATAGTTTCTTTTAGACATTGACAAACTAAACTTTATCATATTTCGAAGGGCTTACGTCACAAAGTTTCTAGAAATTATAAGGACGAAATTGTTGATTTTTCTTCAGATTAACTCTATTGAGACTCCTTTAATATCAAATCGAAGCATAGTGCATGTGAATTTGATCACTAGAAACATTAAACCCTAATCAGTTGCTAAATGGCAACAAATATACTTCATTGAATACTTACCTTTTATATTTGAGAAATATTATAGAAAATGTTTTTTTAGAGAAGTGAGGTTGAACTCCCGAGTTGGGAGTCACCGCAAAAAAACTTTATAATTAAAAAGGAAGGTTACAAGAAGCATTACCTGGACTCTTAAAAATTCATGAGAGCCCTACAGTGAAGCACCACATTTTCCGAATAGAAACACTAATTTTTAAATACAAGCTCTTTTATTGCTAGCCATAAAGCCCACAAAACCGCAAAAGGTTGGCAACGCTATCTGAGGAGTTGCTTCCTACACGCCTTACTAATTCCCAGAAGTTCGAGGTCTTGTCCGCAATCGCCCAGGGGATATCCATTTCCCTCCATACCTTCTTTGAGGCCTCACAGCTGAAGAAGATATGCTCTGAAGTCTCCAACTGCATCCCTCACCTATCGCATGTTGCATCCTAAGGACCCAGAATCCTCGCCCTCCTGACCTTGTCACAAAGCCTGTCTCTCCTCAAGCACCAGAGGAAGACCTTTACTCTGCATGGAATTTTGCTTACCCAAATAATCTTCTTGTCCTGGCACATATCTGGATATTGTGCATCTCTGTTATTCCTTAACTCAACATATAATTGTTTTACTGAGAACTTTGTGCTTGTCTAAACATAGTGGTCCCGTATTTTAGAGAATTCATCTGGGAATGGGACCTCAGCCCGTAATCTGACCAGATCATCTTTTCTTCTTTCTGATAGAATTGCCGAGAAATTAGGGGTCCATTCACCTAAAAGTGCCATGTCCCGTAGGCAGTCCTCTTTTGATGTCGTCAATGCAAATAGCCTTGGGAATCGCGATTCAAGAGTGCCTTCCCCCGTCCAATCATCTCTCCAACGTTTGAACCCTCTCCCATCCCCCAGCTTTGGTGCTAGCCTATTCAAAACAAGCGTTAGAACTTCCCGAATCCCCTTCCATTGGGACGACTCAAACCAAAAAGTCCCTGCCATCTTGTCACCTCTCACACCGTATATTTTCCTCAATAGATTTGGAACCATGTCCATAGATGGAACCCAAATACGCAAAACCCACTTAGCCAAAAGTGCCTTGTTCATATAAGCCAAGTCCCGAAAACCTAAGCCTCCCTGTTCTCGAGATCTCGTAATCTCCTCCCATGCCACCATATGATCCCTGATTTCTCTTGTTTCCCATCAGACCAGAAGAATCTTCTCATAATCTTTTCAATCTTCTTTCTTATTCCCGCGGGCATCAACCTCGTAGAGAAGAAGAAAATTGGGATGGCGGACATAGTATGTTTCAGCAGGACCAACTAACCACCCCTAGATAATGAGACGGCCTTCCAGTCCGCGAGTCTTTGTTCAATTTTCTGTGAAACTACCTCCCAGTCCATTATCCTGAGTTTGCCGCTACCAACAGAAGTCCCAAGTAAGTGATCGGCAAGTTCCCCAATGGACAACCAAGCAGTTCTGCTACCCTACTCTGTTCCTCGCTCTGTAACCCAAAAGTGATGACCACTGATTTCTGCAGGTTTATTTCCAGACCTGACAAGCTGCTAAAAATGTCCAGCACCTGAGCCGCTCTACTGCACCTCTCATCTGACCCGCTAATAAAGAGCATCGTGTCATCCGCGTATTGTAGCAATGGTACTTATATCTTGTCAAGACGGGAACCTTCACACCAGCCCCCGACAACCGCTTTCTTGAACATAACAGCCAGCGCATCTGCTATCAGAACAAGTAACAAGGGTGCCAAGGGACATCCTTGTCGTAAACCTCTATGAGGTTGGGAAAACCCCCCTCTGTTGCTCGCGAATTTCTCGAGGATCAGAAATTAATGGTAAATAAGCCATTGCTATCCCCAAAAATCCCACGACAAATAAAATTCTTTTTTTATACTTATTAACGTGTATAGCGGACAGAGTCGTACTCACGGAGGCGACAAATCCTGAGGGTTATTCAATTAATCGAAAATCAATTAAGAGAAAAACAGGAATCTCAAAGGATAACTATCCTTGATTTTCGTGATTTTTTATCTTTTAATCTTTTTTAATAAATTTTTATTTCTATTTTTTATTTTTGGATTTTCAATTTTTTAGTAATTTTGATTTTGTAATTTTTTTTATTTTTAAAAATAATACGGATCAATATTCACAAGATCGAAAATACGCACACCAACTCTTTTTATAATTTTCAATTTATCAAAAATGCTTAGAAAATTTCAGAGAAAATATTTTTGAGTTTTATAAGTTTTGAAATATTTTTGGGAATTTTTGTGAAATTTTCAGATGTTTTGTATTTTTCTGAAAATCAAACAGTGAGAAAATGTGAAATTGTGCACAGCCTAGAGTAATTTACAACTTAAAAATATTTGAAGTACCCAAAACTCCTGGCAATTATTTTTATGATAAAATAGAAGAAATTATCTATAAACAGGAACTGAAATCACTATTTTTGGATTTTTGTAGAATTTTCTGTGAGTTTTATAATATTTTTAGTATTTTTCATTTTTTGTGGTTTTATAAATAATTAATGCACAAAAATTGGATAAAAATTAAAAGACAATAAAATACACCTACACTACTTTTTTTGGAATTTTTAAGTAATTTTTAGATTTTATGAATTTTCAAAGTTTGGGCAGGCTAAAAGACACTATTTTTTATTTTAAAATATATTAAATGTCAAGCAAATGCTACAAAAAATTTATATAATGTAAAACATTATAGTATGAACATATAGAAATTTTCTCGGAATTTTTACAACTATAAACATTTATTTTGATGAAAAGATCAAGCAAATTATTGTTTTGGAAGTGCGGGGACCAAATTGCAATTATTCAAAAGTTTGTGAATGAATATAAACATAATTAAATTGTAGGGCATAAAATGTAATTTACTCAAAAACCATGTGTCATGCATGTGATATGCTTTGGAGAATGGGGGCCTTTTCGCAAATGCTAAAACTTCTAGGGGTTACTTCACTGTTTTTCCAATTTTTTTAAAACGTCCAACCCTAGGGCTTTTTTTCTTCTGTCTCGTTCAATGGAAAGGGGTCGCCGCTCCTAGGAAGGGGATGGGCGGTGCTAGGGGCGGTGCGGTTGGCGATCTCTGAAGGGGGCGCAATCCGCCCAGGCGCGGTGGAGGAGCTTCGTGGGTTCGGCTGGTTGAGGGCGGCACGGGAAAGACAACGCGGAGGGCGACGTCATCGTGCACGGGGCGTTGTTGGCGTGCAGACGAAGGTGACACAGTCGTATAGGGGAAGGCAGCGTTGAAGGCAGGCGGGGACGGCCCCCGCGGGCGGTTGGAGCTTCGGGCGGAGGTGGATGCCAGCGCGCGGAGGGGGCGGCGCCGTTGGGGCACACGACGGTCCCGCCTCGCGTATTTTTTGTGATTTTTAATTTTTATTTTTTTCTTTTATTTTGTAAATAGACAGTAAAAATTTTATTTATTTATTTATTTATTTATTTGAATCAGAAAATGTATCAAGAGAAAAATTAATTTTTTTATAATATTTTTTTGTTGTTTTTTATTTTGATTTTCCTGCAAAATAAAGGTTAAAGAAAAAGAAAAAAATAGTTTTTATTTTTTTATTTATTTAAAAATTGGAAAATGAACGGGGATCCAGCGAAAGTGAAAGGAATCGAATCTGATTCTCTGACCACCGTACGTGGTCGGAGTTGATAGATCGTGGAAGAGAAATTAAATGCGGAGAGATTAAGAACGTGAGATGGAAAATCGAATCGAAGCGGATCAAATCATGATGAAATTAATGATCTAAATAAAAAAATGATGACGAAATAAAAGTGTGAGAAATAAAACTACGGTTTACTTAGATAAAAGATAAGAAAAATGTGGATCTCACCTTAGGAGCGAAAATGACCGTTATCGCCTCGATGAGGCCGACGCGCTGTCACCAGACGGCTCGGAGGCTAGGCATCTTTCTTGACGAAAATTTCTCTCGGAGATCGAACTCCTCTCCCAAAGATTGATCAAGTTGGAATGAGGGAGAATGAGCTATATAAATAGATAAGATAATGGAGATGAAATTTGAATTTTTGACTTTTGGATAAAGAGATAAGAGAGATGAAAATTGAAATGAGATAAAGATAAAGAGAGAGAGAAAAATATTTACAAAATTAACTAATTTTTTTGAATTTTCTTCACTTTATTTATTGGAAAAATAAAAGTTAATTTTTTTATTTTTTTGTGGAGTTAGTTAAGAAAAATAAATATATACATATGCTATATAGAAATATGACATTATCTACATGGGTAAATAAGCAAATTGTTTTTTTTTGTTTTAAAATTTTTTTTATATTTTTTATTTTAAATAATTTACATATATATACAAATACAATATTTACAAAATACATGGGAAAATTGCACAAACCACCCCAGAAAACCAACTTTTTACTTGAAACTCCAAAAATTATGAAATTACATCCATTTTAAAGATAATTTAATTTAGAAATCAATGGAATGAGATTGTTTCAATTTGAGTTCATATGGAGCCGGAATAGGTCTTTCAATTAGCGCTTAGTTGCTTTTTCCAAGTGTGGTTGCTTTTATTCTGTACATGATTTAATTGTGCAATTATTTTTATTAATTAGAGCACATTTTTATTTATAACTTTGGCTTTGAAAGTTATTTGATTTGAGGTCAATTAATGTACAAATAAATTAGTGTCAGTTTTATACAGATATAAACAAAATAAGTGAGAAGTATTTACAACAACACACACACAAATTTATTGAATTTTCTGCTTAAGGATCCTATCTCCCCCTACTTTATTCCCGGTCGATCAGGTCAATTCTTGACCTGCTCTCGGGGTTCGGGTCAGCCTGTATATAGTCTTCCTTTTTTTCTTTTCTTTATTTTTCCTTTCTTTCTTTCTTTATTTATTTTAGGTTAAAATTAATAAGAAGTGTACAATGTTTACGCAAAGATGCAAGTTAGTAAGATAATGGAGTTAGTGTTATATACAGGTATTTTATAAGGGATTTTAAGATAAAATAAATGAATAAAGATGACGAATCGCAGATTCATCACCCTCCGATCTCCCATTCACCAAGACTGAGAAAGAAGATGTAGTGATACATCTTTTCATCCAACTGATCCAGCTATCTGGGAAGCCCCTTTTCCTTAATGACATCCACAGAAATCTCTAGTCTACGTAATTGTAGGCCTTTGCAAAGTCTATCTTTCACAACACCCCTTTTGTCTCCTTGCGCTTCCACTCTAAACAAATTTCCGAGGCCATAATCATTCCATCAGTCATTTGTCGGTGATGAATACAAGATTCATTAACTTTTCTATCGCATTTTGTCTTAAAAACCCTTAACAAATACATGTAATATGCATTAATTATCATCTTTTATCAAAACCTCATTCATGAATAAAAATGCACTTTTATATATCGAAAACATGTAAATAAATAAAGAATAAAGAAAAGAAAATTAGGCAGATTGTAGATATGTATATATGTACAATATGACTTAGATAATATAAATATAGCTGCAAGATATATTTATATAACCTAACCCCCGAGACCAAGTCAGTATGGATTAGTCGACAAACCAATAAGTAGGTGGAGATAAGGAAAGAAAACCATAAAAATATATTTAAAACACATTCCTCACTATTTATCAATAGATATCAAAACTTCATTAGTTTTTAATTAATTCATATATATATTTTCCACCAAACTCTTTTCCTAATTATTTCTAAAAATGTATATAAAAATATAAAAATAAGCTAAAAATATTCTCTTGTATATATGCCAAGAAATCCAACTTTTAAATTATCAAATTCTCAACTTCCGAACCTCTTAACTTCTTCATACGAACTCCAATTTCACTCTACTCACCTTTAAAGTTCATAAAATAATATTATCTAATTAATATAGATGGTTTCATTGAATTCGGAGTCCGTTTGCAAAAAGTCGGTTTTGGGACCTAATGACAAAGGGGTTTCTCGGCTTTATTTTATTTAGAACCCATTATTTATAGTTTTGATAATCATATAATTTCTAATTATTTTAAATTCATGATATTGTATTTTCATGATGATTTGTTTCAGAATTTTTGGAGCTTATTTATTATTTTAATAAAATCCAAAATGCTAATTTATAGATAAAAAGGAACTAGTTAACTTCTACCTGTATTTATTAATATATCTAAATTAATTTATTAAAATCCCTAACAATTCACATAGACTTTATTTATTAATCTAATAATTAAGAAAATATAAAGTTGATATGTAATTATCTATTTATTAAATTAAAAATCCAAGACCTATTTATCTATACTTATTTATTAATATAATATTTATATTTTGAATAATATTTATTATTTATGAAGATTAATTATACCATAATTTAGAGAAGTTAATTATGTACATTTTTCATTTTACACTTATTTAAAATAATGTTATTTACTATTTATTATATAATTTATACTTTATTAAACATTCTGGCCAAGCAGGTGCTGACATGTGTCAGCACCTGATGCTTCTTCTCCAAGAAGCCGGTGCAGATTCTGTTTGAACCAGCCATCTTCGCCTATTTTTCCCGCGTAATTCATAACTTCTTCATACGATCTAATCCCTTGATTCTCTTCTCCTAACAACCACCTTATTTCGGTCACCATTAGATCTTCACTAAATCCCCTCCATTTCATCTATAAATACCCCTAACGTTGGCGCATTCCAACTAACTCTTCCCTAACCACCTGAACTCCAGATCTAGTGGCCAACCTCCTACCTTCCTAGCCTTGCTCCGCCCGCTCTGGAGGTGACAGCTTCGCCCAAGGGTACCCGCGTGGAAGGAGGATCATCGGGGAGACGTTCCAAGGAATCGAACCTCGCCTTGCATCGTTGTCGCGCGCGCGTGGAGCTCCGGGAATCCGACCCATCGAGCGACGACCAGCAGTGGTTCTATACCCTGTAACCACATGTATTCATGCATCTTTCATCATTTTCTTTTTCGATCTTTGTGCTTTCATTAGAAACTTAATCACATCATTAGGTCATCTAATCATACCTCTTAAACGCACATTCAAATCCATATCCAATTTGTTTCAAAATCAAACCAAATCACATCTCAATTCTTGCTACCATTCTCACACACATTTCATCAAGTCTGGAAACGCTATTTTGATCTTGCAATCCTTAAATCGTTGGCCGATTTCTTCACAAATCGAGCACGTATCTTTCCTCTTTGCAGATCCAACAACCATCTGGAGCAAATGCAAGTTATCTGGAGCTTCCAATCATCAAGCGATTCTTGATCAAAGAAGGCGCAACAATCAACGTCAGTTTCCAGGAGAAGTGGACCGTCATCTTCCTCGACGACGCCTCGCCACTCTCCGCCACCTCCGGCCGTGCTCACCTATAGGCGAGCATGAAGAGTGGAAGAGCCACCCCTCTTGCCCTATAGAAGGCCCAAGTGACTCTCTGATCGACGGCGAAAAGTCGGCGAAATACCCCTCTCCGCCAACTGTTCAACAGAATTCAAGAACAGTTGGAACCCCAGACGTTACAGGCTGGCGATGCATGGCATGAACCAACGCTCCAGATCAATCGCCATCTTATAATCTCAACCGTTAGTTGTGAATCGGTGGGAAATTTGCATAAGTCCAGCGAACTTCCAGAAGCTCCAGATCGCCCCAAAGTTTCCAGATATTGCATTTAGGTCCCCACACAGGGACCTAAATGTAATAATTCATATTTTCCTTACATTCTAGTCCATGGTCGTGGACCAAACTACAGAAACTTTATTTCTTTTTCTTAGATTTCTACCCCTTGCGCTGTAGGCGGATTTTGAACACTTTTTCGATATTTTTTTATCAAGTTTTTTAAGGTAGTTATGCAACTACCCTAGCAAGGTTTTTCAGTATTTCTTGTGTGTTTTTTATCGCTTTATCATCGTGTTTTGATTCGTTGAATATCGTCTTCGTTTTGAATTTATTTCGAGCCTTCTTCGAGCTCGTTGCTCGGTCGATCTACCTACTATATAATATCACATGTATTTCACCTATTTCTCACATATTATATTGTAGGTAAATTGTTTGAAAAACATCACTTTGAAAAACTAAATAAAAATTGCAAAATATAAAACCAAATAAAAACTTAAAAATAAAAAATCCATAAAAACAATATCGTGTTTTCTCGCTTGTTTCGAGAAGAGATAAAAAATTCATAAAAATTTTTTTCACTCAAAAATCAAAGTATCTATATTCTGCCTCCTTGAGTTCGACCCAGGCACACTTACTTGGCTAAATAAAATAGTGTAAGGTTTTAAGTAGGAGAGAAGCCTATTAATTTACCATCTTTTTCTCTCTCCTATTTTAACCGAAATTTGTTTTATGTAACTCGGGTCTCTTTGCGGTTCTCTACATCGACAACGCAATCACTTAATCGCAATTGGATCTGAGCTTCATCAAAATGGCACCGTTGCCGGGGAGGCGTTAGGGTTATTTTGATTTTTTGACATTTTTTGCTATTTTTTTACAAATTTTCATTAGGTTTTTTATTTATGATTTTACTTCGGTTTTACGGTTTTTCGTGTTTCTTTTAACAGTCTTGTTATAGTTTTTTGTGTATTTTTAGTTTCTTAACTAATTCTTACAGGGCCTGCAGGTTCAGCTGGCTTTCTCAAAAGCTGCAAAACAGTTGAAAATGTAGAGACCAAGGTTATCAGTTGTAGAGGGCAGGAATAGTTAGGGTTCGTGTTGTATTTTCTTTTATTCTTATAAAAAAACGAGGGAGGGGCACTTGCCCGTGTTTTTATTTTAGTAGAAAGGGGCCCCCTAAGGGTTTCCCGACTTGTACCTTCCCTCCCATTTTTTTGGGGTCTGATTACCGAATACTGTGTATTCGGGGGATCAGGGCACCCACCGTTGTTTTCTCGCATCGACGGTTTTTCTACGGCTTTTCTCGAGGCTAGGTGTCTGCTTAGGATTTTTCGTTTTCCTATCTGATTGCGCTTTCGTAGTTAGTCTTAGGACTCTCCGCCTAGGTGTATGATTTTAGGACTTTTATAAAAACAATAAAGACACTCGATAGATGTTTGTTTGAAAAATCCAAAAAAATATAAAACTCTAAAAATAAAATCGGGACTGCTAACATATCTGATCTAAAATAAACGTAAGATTCAATTGATTTGAGAGAGTAACCCCCGCACATTTCTTCTTAGAGTGCGCGAGTGAGAGACGACCCGTAAGGATAGAAACAAAAACCCATATTTCTCGCGAAATACTACTTAGTCTATACACCTAATTACCGCTTTTCAGTGGGTACGCTCGGGTAGCTGGAAACGGTCTGGGTTTACTTAGCAGAGTGGGGGGTTTAGAGGACACCGCGTAAGGTTCCGTCCTCATGTAATACGGGTAACCAAAAATGGGTCGTACTTACTCCCATACTGGCTGAGAGCATGTGGTTTTCTGTAAAGACTTGGGATAGTGTTTCGGAGAAAACATCGGGCACCTATCAGCTCGCGTTAACCGAGATCACACTTGTTTGCTGATACAACCCTAAAATCGACAAGATAAAAGACCGAACTCTTACGGTCATCATCGGGTTGTGTTGGTGAAAACGGGCTTTGCTTTGTATTTGTTTGCGGGGCGTGAGTTACCGTAGCTTTACGCATTTTCCCATCTTTCTTGAATCGTAAATCGTGCTCTCCCTATCATTCTCTTACCATCGAAGATGACGACGTGACGGCTTTTCTGCTCAGACTCCGTGAGCTTTCGACCGTCCACCGCCCGTCGTGCATCTTCACAAGCTCGGGATGACCCTCTTCTCGAGTTGGTCCCATCTGATCTCGAGGAGAGTCAGACCCAGACTCCCTCACCTCCCGGCCAGTCTATTGAGGCAGACCCTTGTCTCAATACATCATCAATATCTCCAGCTAATTTTTCGTTGAGTTCTTACAAGACATTTCTTTCATAGCAGATCTAAAACACATGTCTCATGGCAAAGGACCAGTAGAGGAGAGGCCACCAGCTGAGGATCATCATGACGGAAGACCAGATCCAGTCGCAGATATAATGACAGGAATTCTCGATACTTTACAACAGATGAATTTGCAGATCCGAGAACAGTTTAGAACACAAAACGAGTTGCGAGCTGAGATAGTCGCGTTGCGAGCAGGGGCCGGGAACCCTTTACCGCCTGCAGTGGTTTCCGCCACTTTACGAGAAGAGTATGACCCAGGTGCAAGAACGCTACTTCATTGAATTCGGCTACCGCTGAATCAAGGGCCATACGAGCTGAGACCGTCCTTCATCTCATTGCTTCCCAAGTTTTACGGGAATGCTACAGAGGAGACGTTTACCTTTCTGCAGCAGTTCGAGATGATTTGTGGTATGGCTAGTTATCTAGGAGTTACGCAGGAGGTTGTTCGCCTCAAAGCCTTTCCCTTCGCTTTAGCTGATAAGGCACTGTACTGGCTGATTCATCTAGGAAGGGAAATTTCCACATGGGGCGATTTGAAGTCCACATTCCTGCGTAAGTATTTTCCTCTAGGAAGGATGAACATGATGAGGAGTCAGATCTCCAATTTTACGCAGCTTCGGAATGAATCTTTCCATGAGGCATGGGATAGATTCAAAGATCTTACGGAGAGATGCCCGCATCATGAGATACCAATGAAGGTGCTAGTACAAAATTATTTTGGAGGACTCCAGCCGGACATTCAGGGGTTAGTGAGTGCCGCATGTGGCGGCAGCTATTGAATAAGGATGCCGAGTCAGTCTGGTCCATCTTCAAAGAGATGGCAGAGAATTCGAGAGTCGTCGACTCTACTCGGGCATTCCAGAAAGCCCCCTAAGCCACCACATCACCGAGAGCATCATAAGGTGGCTAATTTTCAGAGTTTGAATCAAACACCAACATGGGCTTCATTAGCGAGAAATTAACATTAGTGGATGTGATTCAGAAACAAGTTCAGGACTTACAGCCGCTGCGAGAGTTGGAGAAACTGTCATCTCTACCTCAGCAGCTGAGTGATCTCATGAAGAAGGTTTCAGAGCTTCAACTTCAGTACCAGCAGGCCCAATCTTCTTCGAATACACAACCTGCACGGAGGACTTTACCTGTTCCACCCACCCGTCAGATACATTTTGTTCAGAGCGAACCCGAGACTCCGCAGATTGATTGGCATGAGGATCAGTCTCATGCTAGTATCGGTCAGATCATCAGTGCTGCAGATATGGATGTTGAGCTTCAAGCCACTCTTGAGATCAACGGGATTTGTTATACTCCAATTCAGCAACCGAGTATATCGCATCATCAGCAGCAGCAGTACAGCCAACCGCAGCATGAACGTCCACACTTCTAGCACCGACATAACTTTACAAAGCAGTAGTCTCACCAGCATGCTTATCAGAGACCGCATTCATACCAGTATCCTACTAACCATTCACAGTCATATCACTATCAACAGCAGCAGCAATCTTCCTTTACACCGCAGATATCCTCCCAGCTTTCCACCTCACAACAATACACGCCAAGGCACGAGAGAGTAGAAAGGCAGAGTCACCACACCGAACCTGAGATGTCTTCACAGGCCCAGGCTTTAAATCAAATCATGGATATGCTGAGTACGCTCCAAATTGCGCACAAGACAGAAATGGAGTAGGTTAACTGTCGTCTGGATGAGTTAACCGCACCGAAGACAACTCTCCCAGCTCAGCCTCAGATGAATCCGAACAACAAGAGGAGGCATCCAGATCAGGTAGCCAGGAATGAAAGTCGATTGGCCCTCCAATACTATAGAGTCCATGACCCGCTTTAGCCTATTTACCGGGACTTTAGCCACTATAAGATAAATCCCTTTCGACAGTGTAATTGGCCTGAAATCTTCGCCTCTAGATGGGTGGTCTTTCTTTAGAAGCAAGAAAATCAGTGCCCTGTTGAGCTTCTCAAAACCCATGTTTCCTTCCTAAACTCTTCGAGCACCTCTAGGATCTTAACCTTTAGGAGTTCCCAGAACTCTCTGTAAAAGAATACTGGAAAACCATCTGGGTCTGGTGCCCTATCCGCATTTAGACCCCAAACTACATTCTTCACTTCGGTCTCCATGAAAGGTGCAACCATATCTTCCGCCAGACCGGGAGAGAAAGACTTCACCTCCCTTCCCGACTACCCCCAACCTTCCCCCAGCCTTCTCCGCGACATCTCCAGAAAGTGACTTCTCAGAGCACTGCCTATTTTTGCTTTCCCGGAGATCCTCACACCCCCCCCCCTACCTGAAGGTCCTGGATGTAATTCCTCCTCCTTCTACCTGAAGCCATGGTGTGAAAAAATCTATTGTTTGCATCCCCTTCTTTTAGCCATTTTTGCCTGGACCGATGTCTCCATTCCACTTCTTCCTTCCGATCCTCTAGCATTATCTCCTCCTAAAGCCTTGATCTCTCTGCCGACTCCGACTGATCCAGTCCTCTCAGGTCATTTAGTCCATCTAGATGCACTACCTCCTCTTGAGCCAGACCTCTCTTTTTCCTTCTCTTCGATCTCACCTTTCTCACGAACCCCTTCAGGAAGGACCTAAGATGCACCAATTTAGCCTCCAAGCGCCCGACTGCCGACCCCATCGGACACCAGCCTCTCCAACGATCAAAAAGCAACTCCTTGAAACCCTCTTCCAAAAGCCAAGACTGCTCGAAGCGAAAGTAGAACCTACCTCTTCCCTCTTCTCCTGATGACCAAAGAATGGGTGTATGATCTGAGTGCGCCTGCAGGAGGGCCCACGCTCGTGATAGTGGGAACCTTTCCATTCCCTCGATAGAGAGTACGAACCTGTCCAGTATGGATATTGATCTTGCATTCCTCCACGTGTACGCACATCCTTCCGCATAAATAATTGTTAAACCAGCAGTATTAACCATCTCCGAATTCCGCCGAGCTAACATCTCTCCATCCCCCCTCCCTCAGGCGATCATCTGGCAGCAACGTGATGTTTAGGTTTCCCCCTACTAGCCACACCCCCTCAACCTCTTCAGAGGTCAACTACGCCAGATCTGTCCCTAATAAACCCCTCCCACTACACGTGGGCCCCTACACATTCGTCACCATGAAGGAGAGGTTATCCTTACGACGTTTGAGATGGATCGAGAGAGAAAAAGTGGACCTCCATATCGCAACCACCTCACAATCGTCTTTCCTCCATCCCGTGACCATGCTCCCTGCTGCCCCCTGTGCCTCCATTTCCGCAGCCTCAAAGGTACGCCCAATTCCAAGCTCCATATCTACCTCCAAAACACTACGCGACAACTTCGTTTCTTGCAATAAGAATATATCTGCCCTGGCCTCCCTGATCAGATTTGCAACCCCCAGATGCTTTTCGGGTATGCCCAGACCTCTCACATTCCATGAGAGCAACTCATTTAGCCACAGTGATGCTCTTTGTCACGACCCGTCCCGCTAGTCGAGATGAGCGTGGCAAGTATCCCTCCTCATGATCTTTCTTATCTTAATTAAAATATCCATAAAAATTTCGGTGGTAATTCCTCTATAATTTGGAGTTCTCCCAAACACGCTGACCTATACTGAAATGATATATTACATAAATCCAATAATATCACCACAGAAATCCAACATATCTACTCAATCATTTCCAAACCTCAAAACTCCAACACAAAATATTTAGTGCTTCATAAAGTCACTTGTTCCCATATATGAAGCCAATAATTGCATATATCAAAAGATTTGTCTTTCACTTCTACAAAAAATTTCCCATTCCTGTCTTGTCATTCATAACATTTACTTGAATGATTTCAAAAAGGCGACTTCAAAAGTCAAAATGCTAGGTTGGATGCAACCTCCAGCTAGGTCAGTGACAATCCCAAGTATCTTATGCTTCTTATTCTGTTGAGTCTGTAAATATATAAGCAATAGAGTGGTGAGTCTAAACCCGAATAAGGAGGTTGGACCCAGTGAATGGTCCAAACCTTAAAATAAAAGTACGATATTTTCATATAATAAAATAATTTAACTTACTGAAAAAAACTTACCACTTACTTGTAAGCTTCAAAATGTTAAAGACATCTAATTTCTAAGCAGATATTATAAAATGACAGACTGAAACAATAGTAATCTGTTTGCATAATAGTAACGAAATAAGCAAGATTTGTTTCAAGAAATAACATATTTTCAATTCACATGAGCAAAAATATGCACCACCATTCCCACCTAATCTTACTGATTCCATGAACCATTCTGCCAGGGAGATGTTACTCATCCCTTAATCTTAAATACTTATTACCTAGGTAAGCGAACTTAACCTAGGTCCTTATCTTACTGTCATATGCGTAGACGACCCCAAAGGTCAAGGACACCGCGTATACGGCCCAAAGCCTATGTGAATACGGAATGCGGGCCCAAAGCCCTCTTACATGTTCAGGACTGTTCTTCTAGGTGGATCTAGCGTGCATGCTTTCCAAACATACAAATTATGCTTTTCATATACATCTCTTAAAAATCACTAATTTCATAATCTTGCACATACATTTGTCATATCATGCATAACATAATAAATCGTAAAATTTGCAATACAAATATCAATACCATAAATTCTGAAATGAAAAATAACATAAAACATACTTGAAAACTTGATGATGTAAATAGAAGTTTGTAACCACTCGCATTGATTGCCCTTGATGAAACATCATATTCGATACTTCGAATTTGTCTCCAGGTTTCTACTTTACCTGAAAAAACATTTTTAATGCCTTTCACTCTGTCATTAGACAAACCTTATGGGCTTAATAGTTGATCTACCTAATAGATTGGCCTAACAGTAGATATGCTCTACCCTATATATGAAGGTACCATAAATCTTTTTAAGAATTGTACGTATTGATACAATGTACTTAATGTTACTTATTTTAGGAATATCTACTCATTTGGATTGATACTATTCAGAACAATATTCTAGTCCTATATGTCAACCTATGTACTTATGTAATAACATAAGATTGACTAAACAAAATATCGAATCTAAATGATTATAAATGAAAAAAAATGCAATTACTCTTCATAGTAAGCTCATTTGTCCGGACTTGAAGTGAGCTAATTCCCGTTTGTTATATATATACATAACATTTTGTATACTATAAAAAAATGGGAATTTTTCTACGGTAAAACTTCCTACCAGCAAAGATCTAATTCATGATAGGTCTCTCTCTCTCTCTCTTTTGTCGAAATTCTCAAGCTACATCTAATACCATTAGTTATTTTGCTTCTCATCCAGTAATTCCTCTATCCATTTCCTTGATTGTACTAAAATTATACTATTTCGTTTGGCCGAATCCTAACCTTGTGAGAACTCTTTGCAAGATATAACCATAATCATATTATCTTGAACATGCATGGATTACCAAAACCCTCTATAATATGGTATTTTGTGCATATGAAATTGCTCTCCTACGGGTCTACACAATCAGCAAGAAGGGAAAAACTCTTTTTTCTTGACGAGATTTTGATACCTCAAACTTAAACTTACAGGGGCTTAAGGCTCGAGATCACTTACTTCCATATTTGTATCTCCTGCACTCTTTGTAATTTATAACTTCTGCATCCCTACCGGCTATCCAGAACCCAGAGAAAATAGCTTTGAAGTATCTAACAATGATGAAGTATCTAAAATCGACTTGCTACATATTTATACTCCTTCGAGTTTATTTCTACCTTACTAGATAATCATCACATTCAGAAATTCTCACTTGCCTCCACGTATAAAAAGAACCTAATGAATCTGTGATTCGTCATCTTTATTCATTTATTTTAGCTTAAAATCCCTTATAAAACACCTGCATTTAACGATAACTCCATATTCTTACTAACTTGCATTTCTGCGTAAATATTGTACATTCCTGACTAATTTTAACCTAAAATAAATAAATAAATAAATAAAGGAAAAATAAGAAAAATAAAAAAATAAATAAAGAAATGAAAATAAAAAAAGGGAAGACTGTATACAGGCTGACCCGAACCCCGAGAGAAGGTCAAGACTTGACCTGATCGACCAGGAATAAAGTAGGGGGAGATAGGGTCCTTAATTAGAAAATCCAAAAAAAATGTGTGTATCTGGTTGTAAATATCTCTCACTAATTTTGTATGTATCTGTATAAAATTGACACTAATTTATTTGTACCTTAATTGACCTCAAATCAAATAACATTCAAAACCAAAGTTGTAAATCAAAATGTGTTCTAATTACTAAAATTGTTTACACAATTAAATCTTGTACAGAATAAAAGTAGCCACACTTGGAAAAAGCCACTAAGTACTAATTGAAAGACCAATTCCGGCTCCATATAAGCTCAAATTGAATCAATCTTACTTCCATTGAACTCGAAATTAAATTATCTTTAAAATGGTTGTATTTTCATAATTTTTGGAGTTACGGTTGAAAAGTCGGTTTTCTGGGGTGGTTTGCGCAATTTTCCCATGTATTTTTTGTGCATATTGTATTTTGTAATTATTTGTAAATTAATCCCACTGATTTTTAAAATAAAAATAAGAAAAAAATTATTAAAATTCTTTAAAAACAAAAAAGGCTAATTTCGTCATTTATCCTTGAATATAGTGTCACATATGTATATAGTATATGTATATGGTTGCTATTTTTAATTAACCTTCATAAAAAATAAAAAAAATAACCTTTTTAATTCAATTCAATAAAGTGACGAAAATTCAAAAAAAGATAATTTTGTAATTAATTTTAATTCTCTTTTATCTTCATTTCAAATTTTATCTCCCTTCCACCAAAAAATTTCAAAAATTCATTTTATTTTTCATCTCTCTTTTTCAAAAATTCATTTTTATTTTTCAATTCTTTTTTCAAAATTTCACTTCAATTTTCATCTCCCTTTATCCAATAAAAATTCAAAAATTCAAATTTCATCTCTTTTCTATTTATATGGCTCCTTCTCCCTCATTCCAACTTGATCAATCTTTAGAGAGAGGAGCCCGATCTCTGAGAGAAAATTCGTCGAGAATTGTGCCTAGCCTCTGAACCGTCCGGTGATAGCGAGTCAGCCTTGTCGAGGCGATCACGGTTCATTTTCCACTCCTAAGGTGAGATCCAAATTTTTCTTCGCATTTTTATCTTAGTTTAATCGTAGTTTAGTTCATCGCATTTTTTTATCTCGTTGGCATTTTTATTTCTCTAGATCTTAAAAATCTCCATTTCGATTTTATCCGCCACCGACTCGATTTTTCATCTCATCTTCTCGATCTCTCCGTATTCAAATTCTATCTCCCACGATCTATCAACTCCGGCCGCGTACGGTGGCCGAAGATCGGATTCGAAGCCTCCCTCATTTTTCGCCGAATCCCCATCCACGTTCCGATTTTGTAGATAAATAAAAAATATTTTCCTTTAATTCTAACGTTTGTTTTGCATGATAGATAAAAAATATAAAAAAATCATTTATTTTCTCTATTTTATCTAACGTTTGTTTTGCAGGGAAACATTACAAAATAAAAAAAATAAACAAAAATTTCTTTATCCTTTCTTTTCTAATTTTAGGAGTTACAAAAAAAATAATAAAAAAAAGTTTTTCTTTTATTCATTTCCTGTTTACATACAAAATAAGACTAAAAAAATTAATAAAAACAAAATAAAAAATTCAACGATAGGAGGCAGGGCCACCGACCCCCGCTGCCCGTCCTGCGCCGACCTCATCCAAGGGCGGCAGTGCCGCCCATAGCCACTCCGCAACCCTCAGCTGCGGTATCCGCCGCGCCCCCGCTGTTGTGATCCTTCAACACCGACCCGCGTCCTCCAGCCGCCCTCCAAGGCGCCCCCCCCTCTGCATCGTTCCCGCGAGTGCCGCCCGCGCGCAGACCACCCGCACCGCCACGTGAGCCCACCTCCAGCGCCGCCCTCCGCAGAAGTCCGTCGGCAGCCCCTCGACCGCGCGACCTCGCCCCGGTGCGCCCCCGCACCCCTCCGCCTCTGAAGCCCCTCCAGCACGCGCCCGCAGCCACCTGCGGCCCCGACCGCCTTCGCCTTCACCGCCGCACGCGCGCGGTGCCGCGCGTGCCTCACCGATCAGACCTCCTCCGACCGCCAGCCGCCGCCACGCCTTGCCAAGGAAGAAGGGGCGGCGGCCCCCTTTGCCTCCCTTTTGCAAGAACGAAGAAGACCCTCTAGGGCTTGGATCTAATAAAAAAAGGGAAATTTGCATCTTCATCCCTGGAGCTTCTCAAATCTACATAAACATCCCCGCCTCCTCAAGCACATGACAAGCTCATGATATTTGGGTAATTTGCACCATCTGCCTCGCATTTTATTTTTATTATTTATTTGAGACAAAAACTTTGAATCTTTACATTTCAGTCCAAAACATTCACAGTATTTACATTCTAGTCCCTGAACTGCAGAACATTAATTTGTGTGCTCTCTTTGATTGAAATGCATGTTATTTGTGATCCAAAAATTTTGAGAAAATTATGCTATACTCCTGATGTGATTATTTTATTAGCATAAATTTTCCATTGCATTTCTCTTTCATTTATTATTATTAAAAAATCAAAAACATGTCATTTTTCCTTGCTTGAAATTCCAAAATTCATAAAAAATCGAAAATAATTCTAAAAATTCCAAAATAATTAGGGTAGTTTGATTTCATTGTCTTTTAATTTCTGACCATTTTTGACGCATCAATTATTTATAAAAATCAAAAAAATTGAAAAACATCAAAAATCTTCTAAAAATCCTAAAAAAATCTACAAAATCCAAAATTTGTGATTTCAGTTCCTGTTTGTAGATAATTATTTCTAGTTTGTCTTAAAAATAATTGTCAGGAGTTTTGTGCACTTGAAATATTTTTAAGTTGCAAATCACTCCAGGCTGTGCACATTTTCTTATTTCCTTACTGTTTAATTTTTTGAAAAATACAAAAACATCTGAAAATTCCACGAAAATTCTCAAAAAACATTTCAAAACTTTTAAAACCCAAAAATATTTTCTTTGGATTTTTCTGGGTATTTTTGACTGATTAAAAAATTGCAAAAAGAGTTGGTGTGCTATTTCTTGAGTTTAATCACATTGTTCGTTATTTTTAAAAATTAAAAAAATTGCAAAATCAAAATCACTAAAAATTTGAAAATCATAAAATACAAAAAAATTAGAAATAAAAAAAATAAAAAGATTCCAAAAAAATCACAAAAACCAAGGATAGTTGTCCTTTGAGATTCTTGTTTTCTTTTAATTAGTTTCTGATTAATTGAATAACCCTCGAGAATTGTAGCCTCCCTAAGTTCGACCCTGTCCGCTATACAGGTTAATAAGTAGCAAAAATTTAAAAAAAAATATTTTTTGTTGACGCGGGTTTTGGGGATAAAAACAACGACCGATTGACAACTTTCAATTTTACCATTTATTTTCCAACCCGGCAATAAATTCCTTGCTCAACAAAATTTTGCCGTTGCCGGGGAAAGAAAAAAAATCAAAAATCTCCGAATCTCGCTCAACAAAATGGCGCCGTTGCCGGGGAGGCACGACGATGGTAGTTAGGTTTCTCTTTTGACATGTTATTCTTGGTTGTAAATATCTGTTTACATTTCTGCCATTCACTTGATTGTTTATATCCACTACATCCATTTCATTTTTTTCTCTTCTTTTCTCATATTTGAAAATTGTGTTTATTATATATTCTCTCTTCTTTTTCTTGTGAGGGCCCGCGGAGCAAAGGAGGCGATCCTAGGAGAGTCGAAGCACCCAAGCGACGTGGAGGCGGATTGATTCTTCACCAAGCCGCGGGATAGCGTGAGAAGAGCAGAAGAAGAAGTGAGAAGAAAAAAAAGAGAAAAAAAAGAGAGAGAGTTTCTTTTTCATTCGAACTTTGTATCAGGACATTCATTTATTGCGGGGTCTGTTTCGCCAAGTGCCGGTGCACTTGGGGGACCTCATCGGTTTTGTTTTCATCACCTTTATTTTTCTTTGTTTTACGCGGATTTCGTGAGCTACCTCTTGATTGCTTTAATTAATGCTTGAGCCAGGTAATTAATTAGGTCCAAACACCCTAAACAAGACATTTTTGTGCCTATAGAATAGAGCGTAATTTGGACTTAGTCAAATTAACTTGTTCTGGCCCGTTAATAGAAGTTATCATCTAGGACGGTTCACTTGCATTTGCATATAGGTTAGTTTATTTTCTGTATTTAAATTATGCGCGGATCACTTGCATGCAGAGTGCTGGCGACAAGGTACGCATCTCTAACCCATGCATGCATCATTGTTTTTAATCGCGCATTGGCATTTCCGATCTCCTTCCTTGTTTTCACTCACATAAATTAAAAAGGAAATTGGACACTCGGTAGGCGATTCATTGAAAATATTTTTAACCAAGTGATAATTGATAAAATCGGGACTGCTAAAGAAAACTCCACCCTAAAATATACAAGGAAAAATATTGTTTTGAGGAGAGTAACCCCCTCATTGTTTGGTTTGCTTGAGCGAGAGAGCGACCCGCACACTAGGATAGAGCCACGCCCGAACTCTTTTCAGACTACTATCTTGGGTTAGTCATTCTTCAGTGAGGATCTCTCTGGTAGCTGATGAATCCATGATTCATCAACTTTTCTGTCGCATTTTGTCTTAAAACCCTTAACAAATACATGTAAATACTCACTAATTCTCATACTTTAACAAAACCCCATTCATTTGTAAATATTCACTTTTAACCACTAAATTCATGTAAATAAATAAAGAACCAGAAAAAGAAAGAAAAAGGCATGTGGAATATATGTATATATATGTAACATGACTTAAACTATAAATATAACTGGTAGATATATTTATAGCCTAACCCCCGAGACCAAGTCAGCATGGATTGGTCGACAAACCAAAAAGTAGGGGGAGATAAGGAAAGAAAACAAAATAAAAATAATTTATCTCATGTATATACACTCTTCATTATTTATAAATAAATACAAAACTTCAAAGAATTTTAATTATTTCATCTTAACTTATTCTTCATTAGATCTTTCTCCTAATTACTCATAAAAATATAAATAAAAATATAAAAATAAGTTAAAAATATTACCCTGTAAATATGCCAAGAAATCCAGCTTACAAATTGTCAAAATCTCAACTTCCGAACATCATAACTTCCTCATACGAACTCCAATTTCACTATACTCACCTTTAAAGTTCATAAAATAATATTATCTAATTAATAAAGGTGATTTCACTGAATTCGGAGTCCGTTTGCAAAAAGTCGGTTTTGGGATCAAAAGACAAAGGGGTTTCTGGGTTATTTATTTTATGTAACACACCTTATTTATTATTTTCTTAATTTTATAATTTCTAAATTATTTCATGATCCTCTAGTTTCACCATAAATTATTTCATAATTTTTGGAAACTATTTATTATTTTTATAAAATCAAACAAACCAAAATATAGGTATATTTGACCTATAAAGACACTTCCTCTATTTATTAAAATATGTAAATTAATTCATAAAAATCCATAAAAATTTGTATAAGTCTTATTTAATACCCTAATAATTAATAAAATATAAAATTAATTTTTACTTAATTATTTATTAAATTAAAAATTCAAAACCTATTTGTTAATACATATTTATTAATAAAATATTTATATTTTAAATAATACTTATTATTCATTAAAAGTAATTATACCATAATTTAGAAAATTAATTTATCTAACTTTCTTGTATTTATACTTACTTGAAATAACGTAATCCTCTATTTTATATTTAATTTATAACTTAATTATACTTCTGGACGAACCAGGTGCTGACACGTGTCAGCACCTGGAGCTTCTTCTCCAAGAAGCTGTTGTTCGCCCAGCTGCTCAACCACCCGACTTTCCCCATTTTTCCGCTCACATCTCGAACCTTCCGACCCATCCCGACCCTCCATCTCTTCCTCCTAACAACCACCTAGCTCGCCCACCATCGATCTTGGCTTGGAGCCCACGAAATCCACCTATAAAAGGCCCCCAAGATCGCCATTTATCAACAACTTCTTCAACCTTCAGCTTCCCAGCTCCAGGGTGTCCCGACTCCCCACCTTCCCAGCCTCGTTCCAACTAACTCGAGCGGTGACAGCGCCGGAGAAGGAGCTCGCGAGGAAGAGGAGTCGTCGGAGAAGAGTTCCAAGGTGGAGCGCCGCCTTGAATCGCCGCCTCGTGCTGCGTGCAGCTCCGAGAAGATCGCTCGTCGAGCAACCATCCGGAGGTCATACACCTCCAGACCCCAGGTCACTTCCTTCACATTTCGCAATTTTGTTTCTCGATATCCGAGCCACGATTAGCGTGGCTAATCCGTTCTTAAGATAGTCTAATCACCCATCTATCTCGCAAGATTAAAAACTCCTTCGATTCATGTGTCATTCGATTTTAATCGACTCGCAAATCATCACCATCTTCACAGTCTGGGACTTTGGCTGGATGTTCATAAGTTTCTTCACACTTCGAGGCTTAATTTCTTAATCTCTCGGCCGATTCCACGAGAATCGAGCATAGCATTTGATTAACTGCAGGTTCACGATCATCGGGGAGCATTTATTCGGATCTGGAAAGCGATCAAAAGTCATCAAAATCAAGCTTGAAGATCGGGCTCCAGAGCAGTCCGCAAGCCACCAGTGCTAACCCGTCATCTTCTCCGAGCTCCAGCCGCCGCTTGGAGCGCCGCCTCAGTCACACCTACAGCGGGCGAGCTCGAGGGGTGGAGGAGCCACCCCTCTGGCCCCGCCGGAGTGACCGAATCACCACCAGTTGGCCAGAAGAAATCAGCGAAGGAGGCGAGTCCGCCAGGAGCTCAACAAACTCAAGAACAGGCGACGCACAGTTTGGCGCCACGTGTCCGTGCCCGCCGCCGACCGATCGCGCTTGAAGCTTCTAATCTCGGCCGTTGATTGCGAAACGGTGTAGAAATTGCAACATAAACCCAGTCAGGTTTCCAGAATTCGAACCCGCCTCTTAAGTTTTCAATAATTACATTTAGGTCCCTCCGCAGGGACCTAAATGTAAGAATTCTTGTACTTTTGTTGCAGAACAGTCCTCAAGGACCCATTTGAGAACATTTTTAATTAGTTTTTCTTACGCTTATGCCCCTGGGCTGTAGGGGCTGTATCTTGTCCATTTGACCTCGGATTTCGACGATTCTTGGAGGGTAGTTACACAACTACCCCAGCTACATAGTATAAAGTTTTTGCGGCTTTTCGACGAGTTTTTGACGTGCTTTGATTTTCTCGAAAACCGCCTCGTCTTGTTTTGGTTTCTTGTGTAGTTCGAATACGCGGCTCGAACCTCGTTCACCTATACTATATAGTATCACCTATACTCTATCCACCTACTATATAATAAATAAATCTTTTGCAAAATATCCCTTTTTGAAAATTAAATAAAAATTTGAAAAGAATAAAATCAAATAAAAATTACAAAAATAAAAAACCACTAAAAAAGGCATTCTGACTTAGAGAAGAATTAAAATAAGATTACGAAGAAGAAAAATTAGGGAATATATTCTGCCTCCTTGAGTTCGACCCAGGAACACTTGCCTGGTTAAATATTAGTGAAACGGTTTTCCGACGGGAAACCGTAAATTTGTTTGATAGGTTTAAGAACCGAATTTGTTTCACGGCTTTCTGCTACAACCGACACTTCATCCTCTTCTTTAACTAAAAAGTGAAAGCCGCGAAACTCGATTTTTGAGCACTTATCAAAATGGCGCCGTTGCCGGGGAGGCGTTAGATTCCCTTGATTTTTCGTTTTTCGTGAGTTTATTATTTTTCTTCTCTTTGTTTTTCGTACGGTTTTTCGTACGGCTTTTTCGTGTTTTGTTTTCCTTTCTTGTTTTCTTTACGGCTTTCTCGGCTTTCTCGATATTATTTTGTGCTAATCATCTTTGCAGGGCCTGCAGGATCAACCGGTTTCCTCGGAAGCCGAGTCAGTTGAAAGGGCAGAGGTCGGCTCCTTCTTCACGAGTCGACTGCAGAGGAGCAGAGATTTAGTATCCTTTTATTTGAGAGAGAAAGGGAGAGAGTTGTACTTAGCTTAATAAAATTTTCATTTTTTTAAGGGGCTTAATTCATCGGATACCGTGTATCTGGTGAATCAGGGCACCCACCGCGGCTTTTCTTTGTTTATCGGTTTTCCGCGGTTTTCTAGATGCTTGCTTAGGTTTTTCGCTCTATCTGCTTGTGCCTTGTAGCTAGTTGTAGGACTTGCAACCTAGGTGCTTGCTCTAGGGTTTTAACAAAAAGAAAAAAAAATAGACGTTGTTTGAAAATCCATAAAAATTGCAAAATTTAAAATTGGGACTGCTAAAAATATCTGACCAAAAATCGTAAAATCGATTCAATTGATTTGGGGAGAGTAACCCCCGCACATTTCTCAGAGTGCGCGAGTTGAGAGCCGACACTTAAGGATAGAGACAAAACCCCGTATTTCTTGCGGGATACTACTGGATCCATACACCTGATCGCTGTTCCTCAGTGGGTAAGCTCGGGTAGCCGGAAACGGTCCGGGTTTACTTAGCAGAGTGGGAGGTTTAGAGGACACTGCGCAAGGCTCCGTCCTCAAGTAACACGGGTAGCCGGAAACGGTCCGTACTTACTCCCATACTGGCTGAGTGCGAGTGGTCTCGCGTAAGGATTCGGGCCAGTGTCTTGGAGAAACTATCGGGCCCCTATTGGCTTGCTCAGCCCGCGTAATCGCAACGATTGCTAAAACAACCCTAAAACAGAAAAGATAAAAAGACCGAACTCTTACGGTCTTCATCAGGGTTGAGTTGGTGAAAACGGGGTGTGCTTTGTGTTTGTTTGCGGGGCGTGAGTTTTCCGCGGCTTTCGTATTCCTTCTTCTCTTGAATCGTACACGTGTTCTCCCAATCTTCTCTTGACATTGAAGATGACGTCTCGACGGCTTTTCGGCTCAGACTCTGTGAGCTTTCAACCGTCCACCGTCGAGCGTATGTCTTCACAGGCTCGGGATGACCCTCTTCCCGAGCTGGTCCCATCCGATCTCGAGGCGAGTCAGACCCAGACTCCCTCGCCTCCTGGCCAGATCATTGAGGCAGACCTTAGCCTCAATACAAAATCCAAATCTCCTGAGTATTTCTCGATGAGTTCTTACGAGAGTTTTCATTTTCCAGACGATCAGATGGCTCGTGGGAAAGCATCGGCAGCAGATGAGAGGCCAGTAGCTGAGGATCATCCGGAGGGAAGAGCAGATCTGAACGGAGATGTCACGACAGGTATTCTCGACACACTTCAGCAGATGAATCTACAGATTCGAGAACAGTTTAGAGTTCAGACCGAGTTGCAGGCTGAATTAGCCGCAATCAGAGCAGGGGCCGGGAACCAGTTACCGCCTGCGGTTCCCGCTACTTTACGGGATGAGTATGACCCGGGCGCTCGAACGCTCCATCATTGGATTCGGCTACCGCTGAATCAAGGGCCATACGAACTCCGACCGTCCTTCATCTCTTTGCTTCCCAAGTACTATGGGAATGCCGCAGAGGAGCCGTTCACGTTTTTACAGCAGTTCGAGATGATATGCGGAACGGCCTGCTATCCAGGAGTGACACAGGAAGCCGTGCGCCTAAAGGCTTTTCCTTTTGCCTTAGCCGATAAAGCCCTTTATTGGCTAAGCCATCTAGGGAGAGAAATTTCCACTTGGGACGACCTGAAGTCTACCTTCCTGCGCAAGTATTTCCCTTTAGGAAGGACGAACATGATGAGGAGTCAGATCTCCAACTTCACGCAATTATCGAACGAATCATTCCATGAGGCATGGGATCGATTCAAGGACTTGACAGAGATATGTCCTCATCATGAGATACCAATGAAGGTGCTAGTACAGAATTTTTTCGGAGGACTCCAGCCGGAAATTCAGGGGCTAGTTAGTGCCGCATGTGGCGGCAGTTACTTGAACAAAGATGCCGAGTCAGTTTGGACCATCTTCGAAGGGATGGTCGAGAACTCGAGAGTTGTAGACTCTACTCGGGCATATCAGAAAACCCCGCAGCCACCACATCACCGAGAGCATCACAAGGTGGCGAATATAGCAGACTTTGAATCCAACACCAACATGAGCTTCATTGGTGAGAAATTAACGTTGGTGGACGTGATTCACAAGCAAGTCCAGGACCTGCAACCGCTGCGAGAGTTGGAGAAACTCTCATCTCTACCTCAGCAGTTGAGTGATCTTTCGAAGAAGGTCTCTGATCTTCAACTTCAGTACCAGCAGAGTCAGACTTCTTCACAGCCAGCACGGAGGATCGCACCCGCTCCACCCACCCGTCAGATACAATATGTTCAGAGCGAGTCCGAGATTCCGTACATTGATTGGCATGAGGATCAGTCTCATGCCAATGTCGGCCAGGTCATCAGCACTGCAGCGATGGAGGTGGAGCCGCAAGCCACTTTCGAGATCAATGGGATTTGGTTTACTCCAGTTCAGCAGCCGAGTATACCGAATCATCAGCAGCAGCAGCCATACGGTCATCCGCAGCATGGACGTCCGCAATTCCAGCACCGCCAGAATTTCACGCCGCCGCAGTCTCATCCGAACGTCTACCATCAGAGACCGCAACCTACTTATCAACACCCTGCTCAGTTTTCACCGAATTATCCTTTTCAGCAGCCGCAACAATCTTCCTCTACACCACAGCGCTACTCCCAGCCGTCCACCTCTCAGCACTTCACGCCAAAGCAGGAGAGAGGAGCAAGCCAGGGCCACCATACCGAACCAGAGATGTCTTCACAGGCCCAGGCGCTCAACCAGATCATGGACATGCTTAGTACGCTCCAGATCGCACACAAGACAGAAATGGAGCAGGTTAACCGTCGTCTGGACGATTTAACCGTGCCGAAGACCACTCTCCCAGCCCAGCCTCAGATGAATCCGAACAACAAGAGGAGGCATCCAGATCAGGTAGATACTACAGGTAAGATCTCGTTTCCTGAATTTTTGTCTAACTTCATTCGTCTCAGGAGCGGTAGATCACCGCAAACACCTACTGGAGAGGAGAGAGAACCAGAGGAGCATGAGCATGACCCAAATGCCGAGGAGGAGAAACCGCAAGAGGATGAGGATGTAGAATCGAGAGACGGGAGCAATGCCAACAGTTCAGATATGGATACTGGCGACTCAGATGACGATATCACGCCAGATCAGGCAGAATCCCCAGAGAAAAACATTTCTTCCCCTGTCTTAGAGAGTTTTGTAAATAATTCTGAGACTCTCGATGTACAAGCTGATTCCAATGATTTCAATAAAAGTTCTGATTTTCTGACTCCTGACTTTATTCCTTTTCCCAATGCTTTGTTTGTAAAAGGAAAGAAAAAGACCAGAAATAATCCTGAATCTCCACAATTTGAAAAGTTGCTCAAAGATCATATCTTTCTGAAGATCCCGCTCCATGATGCCTTAGATCAATTTCCTACGCTTAAGAATCAATTGAAAAACAGATGTACTACGCGTAGGAAAAAGAGATCCCGAACAGAAAAACATGTTTTGACTAAGGCCACATCCTGTGCGATACAGAATAAGCTTCCAAAGAAGAGAAAGACTCAGGTGCACATTATGTCAGATGCGAGATCGCAAAAGCCGAATTCGATCGCACTCTATTAGATAATGGTTCCTCGATCAATCTGGTACCCGCTTCCTTACTCGAGAAGCTCGAGTTAGGGACTCTTTACAAATCCCGCGCGATCCTTCAGTTTGCTGATAGATCCGTAAAGAGACCTAAGGGTATACTTAGGAACGTTATCGTAACCGTGCAGGGTCTGCAATTCCCCGTAGATTTTACGGTTCTAGAAATGAATTGCCCTGCACAGTTGCACCTTGCCCCGATCATTCTCGGGAGGCCTTTTCTACAGACCGCAAAGGCTCTCTTCGATTATGATACAGGGAAGGTATCTTTTCGCGCCGAGGGTGAAAAGGTACATATAGAGATGGCGAGAGAATCAAACACTTCTAGTGATGCATCTTCAGATTTTCTGAGTTCTTTAGCCTCCTGCGATTACATGGATGAGGTTCGCCTTGACGACCTCAAAAGATACCAGATAGAGACCCAAGAATGTTTGACAGAGGACGGGTCTGAAGGAGGTAGCTCTTCCGATGGGACTTTATATTTTAGTCTGGATGATGATGAGCAAAGGGATCAGACTTTTGAGGATATTAATGCAGATCTTTCAGAATCAGAGAGTATACATAATTCCTCCATTTCAGATGAATCAGAATTCTATCTAGTTGACTTATTCTCTTCTGATCATTCTGAGGAGTCGGATGATGTCTCGAACATCTTCTGTAGTCCGACTTTAGAGCACATTGAGATGGTGAATAATCAGAATGCAGACACATCACCTACCGACACAAATCCCCATACAGATATAGATGATGTTGCAGCAGATCCAGATACTACCTTGCCAGAACTCAAGACTTTGCCACCAAACATGAAATATGCCTTCCTTGCGGGTCCACATCAACAGTTTCCGGTCATTATCAGCTCAACTTTGACCGATGATCAAGAATCTCGTCTGATGGAGATTCTAGAAAGAAACCGCAAGGCTATTGGGTGGACTGTATCCGATCTCCGCGGGATTAATCCTGCTTTGTGTTCACATCACATCTATCTCGATCATGACAACAAACCCTCCAGAGAGTTTCAGCGTAGGCTGAATCCGGTTTTACGAGAAGTTGTCAAGAAAGAAATCACGAAATGGTGTGACGCAGGGTTCATTTACCTTATCTCCAACTCTGAATGGGTTAGCCCATTGCATGTTGTCCCGAAGAAGTCGGGAATTCAGATGGTGAAAAATGAGAGTGGAGAGGAGATTCCAAAGAGAGTAACCACGTCGTGGCGAGTATGTGTTGATTACAGGAAACTTAACACCGCGACGAAGAAGGACCATTTTCCTTTGCCTTTCATAGACCAGGTCATCGAACGGTTGGCAGGGAAGGGTACTTCTGTTTCCTTGACGGTTACTCCGGATACAACCAGGTATCAATTGCTCCTGAAGACCAGGAGGAAACCACCTTCACTTGTCCGTTTGGCACGTATGCCTTTAGACGGATGCCCTTTGGATTGTGCAACGCTCCCGCAACTTTCCAGAGGTGCATGCTCGCTATTTTTGCGGATATGGTCGGTGATTTTCTAGAGGTTTTTATGGATGACTTTTCGGTCTATGGTGAGTCATTTGACGATTGTTTAGCGCACCTAGACCAGGTTTTGAAAAAGTGTTGTGAGGTAGATCTCGTTCTGTCATGGGAAAAGAGCCATTTTATGGTTACTCACGGGATCGTGTTGGGGCTCGTCATCTCCCAGCAAGGCATGGAGGTTGACCCTGCCAAGGTGGATGTCATTAAGAAACTCGAACCACCATCCAACATCAAACAGTTACGGTCATTTCTGGGGCACGTCGGCTTTTATCGACGGTTTATTCAAGACTTCTCCAAGATTGCCCGACCGTTAACTGAGTTATTAGGCAAAGACATCGAGTTCGTTTTAAATAACAAATGTCTTCATGCCTTTCTCACACTAAAGGAAAAGATAATCAGTGCTCCTGTCCTACAGCCGCCTGATTGGTCTCTACCCTTCGAGATCATGACGGATGCATCAGATTTTGCAGTCGGGGCTGTATTAGGACAGAGGAGGAATGGACTTCCCATAGCTATACACTATGCCAGCAAGACCTTAGATGATGCGGAGAGAAACTACACAGTAACAGAGAAAGAGATGTTGGCAGTAGTGTTTGCACTAGACACATTTCGATCTTATTTACTTGGCTCCAAGATCATAGTTTATACAGACCACTCAGA